>BGPR01000633.1:0-118826 GCA_013235015.1 Araneus ventricosus
TCACAGGTATCTACATTAGCAGACACCGAAAATGCTAAAGAGTCCTTTTGAGGTCTCCACAAAAGTCCTAGGGCCTTTGTTTCATCAGGAATTGTAAGAGAAACATCTCCATCAGAAACTTCCGAATTTGCCAGCAATTCTTTGCAATTGGAGGACCATTTATGCAATTGCATGCCTCCTCCTCTGAAAAGCGCTATAAGTTGTTCCTTAAGCTGTTTAGCAGAATAGATGTCTGCAGCGCCAGTAAGTAGGTCATCCATATACATGTCACTACTAACAGCTGAGGCAGCCAATGGATAATTGTGTCCATCGTCCATTACTAATTGTTTAAGCACTCGTTGTGCCAGGTAGGGAGCACATGTTGTGCCGTACACAACCCTATTCATTTTATACGTTTTGATAGGGTCATCGATGCTCTCTTTCCAAACGATTCGCAATAGATCTCTTTGAGATTCATCTATGAATATCATACGAAACATTTTTTTGATATCCGAAATCAATCCGATTCTATTTTTTCTGAATCTCAATAATATCGCAAATAACTCGTCTTGAATGACTCCTCCATTAGCTAAAATCGAGTTCAACGACTCGCCAGTCGTAGTAGCACAGGACGCATCGAAAACAGTCCTAAGCGGTGTGGATTTGGAATCGGGACGTAAAACACCATGATGCGGCATGTAATATGCAACTGTCGGTTCCGATACTTCGAACACTTGTTCCATATGTCCCATATCCAAATATTCATGAATAAAGTTTCGATACAACTGTTGAAGATTTGGATTGGCTTCTAATTTTCGCCATAACGAATTTAATCGACGAATAGCCGTTTGCTTGGATTCGCCGAGACAACTAGGTTCCTTTAAAAAGGCCATTTGAACAATATAATGTCCCGTTTGATCTCTCCGATGATTATTCACGAAATGATCTTCACACAACTTGGTTTGTGAATTTAAATTAAGAGATTCATCTTCCAACGATTCTAACTGCCAAAATTTAGAAATTAAATTTTCTAACCCTTCTTGCTCGGAAAGAAGAAAGCAATGCAGTTTATCATCAGCTGTCGGTAGACCTCCAGTAACTATGTAATTAAAGACCGAATTTTGCAGAGTGATTGAATCATTTATTTTGATTTGATCTGCCTTAATAATTTTAAAGAATACTTGTGCACCTAAGAGCATTGAAATCTTAGCTGGCTTATGAAATGATGGATCTGCTAATTTAATATGCTTCGGCAGAGAAAGTTTTGATATGTCTAAATTACAAGAGGGAGTGACTGATGATATTTTAGGAACAACCATAAACTTTAAGCTTTCATTGAATGAATTATCTTTATTTGAAATAGTAGCATTTGTTTCATATTTTATATCTTGCGCGAGCCCATTAATGCCAGAAACAGAAGAATGTATCCGATTTCTTTTTAAACCCAAACTTATGGCGCAATCGCTCGAAATAAAATTTATTTCTGATGCACTATCCAAAATTATTCGAACTGGCATTCCATTTGCATAAGCTACAGCCGTACTCATTAAATATTTCATCGGCTTTGAATTCTTTTTATCCGTTGAACGCAAAGCAAAGCATTGCTCGGAGTTGACCTTGGGAGCAGTATCAATAAATGCTTCGGCCGTGGACGGAATTGATACATCTGTTTTGTCTCGATGCAATTTAGTATTATGGAAAGAACTGCAAATCTGACATCGAGATTTAGAAGTACACGATTTAGATGGATGAAAATTGAGACAATTTGTGCAAATGTTATGCTTCTTACAAAGTTCATATCTCTCCAAAGAGGAACGATTTAAAAACATCTCACAATTATACACAGAATGTTTCTTGAATTGGTTACAGATGACGCATGCTTTCTGACCTTGATTAGGATTTGATTCACCGGCAGTCGATGTTTTATTTTTATCTTTAGTCAAAAAAGATTTCCAGCGAGAATTATTTACACCAGAAGAGCTTTTATTTTTTATCGGAATACTTTTTTCTGCGAAATCTGATTTAATGACTGATTCTAGTTGAATGCATCTTACTTCTAAAAACGAAAGAAAGTCTTGTAAGCTAGGTACCTGGGTCGTTGTCAAACTTAATTGAAACAATCTTTGAGATTCCTTATCTATTTTATTATTTAATACATGTAAGATAATTGCATCTGACAAGGAATTTGAATCTAATTTCAGATTTTTCAAAGATCGCATATGATTCCGAACAGTATCGATTAGTGATCTAATTTGAGTGGGATTTTCATTATGCAATTTATTAATCGAAAGTATACCGGCGATATGTATGTCAACCAAGGCTCTTTCATTTTCATACCTATTTTCCAACGCCTTTAGAAGGGAATCAAAGTTATCTTGATCGCTTTGTATTAAGGCCGCTTCATTTTTAAGAGCACTTTTTAGATACATAAGTTTTTGAGATTCATTTAAAGAATCATTATTTCCGATAACACTCATAAATTGTGTTTTAAAAATTTCGAATTCTTGGAACTTTCCACTAAACGTGGGTAACGGAAGATCTGGTAATTTTATATGGCTCTTTGGCGACAACTTAGCGTTTTCTGTTTTCTGCTCTTCATATTTCGATAAAAATACAAGGATGCTTACCTTGAATTTTTCTGCATCTTCTTCCATATCGCTTAGAATCTCCAATGAATTATTCAATTCTACCTTATCAGGAAGAGAACAATAATCGTTTTGGAGGTTATCCAGTTCTTTAAGTATATCGTTTATACTGTTCAGTTTTGATGTTAATTCGATACAATCCTTGGTTTCGTCTACATATTGGAACGAATTAACGAACTGTTCGATTTTTTTCAGCTTATTTTTGTAAGCCGTTTGCTTACGATTAAGCTCTGTTATCGTCATGACGAGACGCAATTTATTCCTTCAAACAAAATGTATTATTCCTTTTCAAAGGAATCGCTTTGATTGGTAGGAACGTTTATTGTGGACTGACGAAAGTCTGAACAAGGGCTGCTTCAAAACGAAACGAAATTACTTCTTAACAAAGAATTTATCCATAGGCAAGTATGATTCAACTCCGGCTCGACGGACCAATGTCTCCGTCCAAAAACTCATGGAGAGCAGTGGAGTGGAATTTGTATTTGAATGTCCGTCGAATAAGAAAGTTCAAGCATGACCCTTGTTCACGATCACAACATTTATTATACGATCACACACACAGAACTATATACATGGTTTTCAACAAGCGAGAGACAAGACTAGTGCGTAGTAAAGGTGCGCATCGGCGCGCTCACATATTTTGGCAACCATTGATCGCCAAGATGCCAATTTACAGTTCAAAGGCGCCAACACTTTGAATAAATCAGTTATGATCTGTCATTTAAATAAAATTACATCTAATTACGACAAATTTATTACATAGCAATATAACTCGTCTTTAAATTAAATTTTGTAGGTTATAAATGAATAACTCAATTGGTTTCAGTTCTTGTCTTTTTCTTTTTTAAATATAATTGTTTCACCACAACATACAAGTCAAAACTGGAGTAATGAAAGCAACTCGTGATAAAACTGCACATTGTGTTGTGATACTACAAACACCAAATAAAAGACGCGCAATGGATTTCGGAATTAAATTGCCTCTTAATAAAGTTTGCCAGGCATTCAAATGATTATTTTTTTGTTGTTTGGTGCAGGAGAGTTTGTAAATCATGAAAGTATAACAAAAAATTTAAATGTAATATTTCTTTTATGCAAAAGTAATAAAGAAAGTTGAATTATCAACATTTTATCTGAAAAACTATTGAATAAAATTTATTTAAAATTTTTACCTCTGTAAAGTGACTTAAGTGAATTACTCAAAAATATCTGGTCCTAGACTTGCATTAGCATTTGATACTTTCAAAAAATTCATCATTTTGAATTAGAAAAAAAGATTTATATATGTAATTGCTATCAAAAGACTTGACATCCTTTTGATAAGAATTGCCTTAAAATATTCACATCTAGTGTAAATGTGAAGATTATTGATCTCTCCCATTAATGCTTAATTAGCAGCTTAAAATGACTGAATTTTTAATCAAGAAATTGAACATTTTTAAAATAAAATTCACTTTGTATATTGACTGTTACAGTAATGCAATATATTTTGCTGTGGTGTGGAAATGAAAGGTAATGTGGAGGGTAATGAAAAGTTTATTTTCAATAGCATAAAAAAAATTTGGCTGGATCATACCAATAATAACTTCAAATAATATTCCCTTAAGCCTTTCACTACCACAGGGACATATATGTCCATTTAGATAAAAAAAAATATATATATTGGTAGTGAAAGAGTTAAACTTTAAAGCTGATTACACAGAAATTTATTAATTTTTATTTTTACAATTAAAATCCAAATACTGCAAAAAAATTATTTTTCTAACTGAATTCATGCACAAAGATATAGTTGAATTTAACAACTTTTTATCAAATTCCAAAATAATAGATTACTGCCCATCACCAAGAAAGGAACATTAAAACATTTATAACATTATACAATTATAATAATTCAATGATCTGACAGCTTTACTATAATAAGGCAAAAGATAATCTAATTTATATTATGGTATCAGTAAGACATGATATTTTTTGTCAGATAGTCATGGTTCAAAACTATGATATCCATCCCTAACAATCTATAAAATAATTTGGCAAAACCATAAGGCAGTCCCCCAGCCCCAATCACTGGGTCGATTTCGACAATTCTGATTTCAAATTAAAGCTTACGGCATCTAGATATGCCATCAATGGTCACCTGCCACCCTCCATTTTCGAGATATATCGCAAAATAAAACTTGACCATAGTTCTTCAGCCTCAATATTGCAGGTGAACAGCTGGTTGCCGAAGGCAGCTAGTGTTATATAAATTCAAAGTGGGACATTCATAAATCCTTACGATTTAAACTAGGATTCTGTCTTATTCTAGGCATATGCCAGTTCAAACATCACACATTTTTAGATTTAATATTAAAGGCATACAGAATTTATCATACATTTGTAAACATAATCTCCTTGCGGAAATTGTCATGCTGGTCATAAGCTTTATAGATCTCAATTGTATTGAAAATTTTTAACATTGCTTGTAGAAAACATTTAAGAAGCATAAAAACAAATGTGTACAACAATATTTATTCAATAAATTACAGAGGTTTTGAACATCAAATTTAACAACCTCATTACAAAGATAATTTTTGAAATGCAAAAACTATTACATCAAACAGTAACTTTGGAGGAATTAAATTCCAGAATATTTACTCTCCTTTTATTGCTTAAGAATGTCCCACACTTATTGCAAAAAAAAAAACATAAGGAAAAAGAAACAATCATCACATTGCATTTCTGTGAAAATTGGACAATGCTGACCATTCTTTAATATCTAAACTATCACTAATTTAAATAAAAAATTAACGGTATGAATGTTTTCAAAGCAAAAAGTGGGAACTGGCCAAATAGTGAAATTTTGGTATAAATGGACCACTTTTAATTTGTACCATTCCACTTTCTGGGATAAGACCCATTTGGACAGTTGTCTGCGAAGTTGAGACCTCAGTTTATTATAGGAACATGCTACAAAATTTAAATTCATGCAACTGTGCACTATAATATATTGCATCCTTTTTCAGTTCTGAATTAGCCACAATATTTATAATAGTACGAAGACATTCATTGTAGTATAACTTCACAAAACAGAACTTCAGTTTTCAAGTGCTATTTAAAATATGAAATATACTTTTATGTTTCATGTTAAAATAATCAAGTCAATCTTCAAAGATAAACATGTAAAACGGAGAAAGTAGTTTCAGTTTAAATAATGTACACAAATCCATACATTTAGAATATAACTATAATGGATACTTTCAAGAAATAACATAAACAAATTATCACAAAAATTCTATTAAAAAACACAGTTATTGCTATAACTTCAAGAAACTGAAGTCTTCTATTGCTTTCACAATAAACACTCAACAAGAAAATATACAATTCTAATATAAGAATTTTTATTCAAGAAAATATATCTACAAAACTGTATAAAAGTACAACCATAAAATACTGAAAATTACAAATTCTAACAGCACAAAGGAAAAAAGAATCAATTCTATTGGCACATTTTATGTGAAGAATAAATTCTTAAAATATTAATATTGGTGAAATAAAAAAAACGACTGTGTAAATATGAACATGACAATAAAAAAATTACTGTGCCGCAATTGTTCTAGAATCTCATGGTTCTTAATGAAATGGACTTGATTGTTTCATTTCCAATGGAGAACGCCAAGTTAAAATTTATGAAATATGACTTTCCAGGTTCACAATCTCTTTCATAACTGTCCTTAATAAAGTCACTGTTTTTACATTTTCAAGCTCTTTATACAGAATAAATGTTTTTACAATTGTTATCAACTTGCATGAAAATATAAACCTCCCATTGAATAATACTCAGATAATTTATTCACTTCTGAAATATATCACAGTTTAATGAAATAATCTTGGAAAGAGTTAACAGAAAAAAGGGAACAATATAGAGTATGTTTAATTGAAAGTCTTCAAAAATGCTTATATTTCAATATGTTGACTTTCAAGATAAATTTTATTGAAAAGTAATTTATCAAACAGTAAGACAATGGCACATAACTAGCACTTTGAAATGAAACCTCGTTTCTACTTTAAGTTCACTGTATAATGCTTTTTGACAAGGAGCTGAGGTTATTTCTAAAAATTCAAAAAATATATTTTTTACAGAGAACACTTTAAAAAAATATCTATTGAAACATAATGAAATAAAAGGATCTATAAAAATATATCAGTTCATGGGAAACATGTATCACATAAGAGGTATTTCAGCTACTTATAAACTTGAATGATGTAAGTGATTTATCAAACACCTTAAAAAAAATGGCTCATAACTTTAACACTTAGTAGGAATGGTTGTTTCAATCTCATTCATTTGATCTTTTTTAAATTCTGAAAACAAAGTTATTGAGGTTTTGAAAATGAGATATAGCCTTCTTGCTGTAATAAAATATACAAGTTTGGCTATTAAAGAAAACTAAATTTGTGAATCTTATAATGCTGGTTTTTATAAAATATTATAGCCATAATATTTATTTCAGTCATGTGAAATTTTCACTGTTCTACCACAATACTAATTTAGAAGCCTTACTTTCAGTGACTTGTTAATTCATCTTTTTTTTTTTTTTTTAATTCTTTTGGAGATATTCAGAATGTCTCCTTGTTCATACAGAAGTAGTTTGAGTAATTGAATAAAAAAATGTTCATATACAAAATTTGATAATGGTTGTTTGAACTAAAGAATAGAAAAATAAAATTTGAACTTGGGCATCTGTTATAAATTACATTCATAAATTAAAGAACTAAATGGACAAAAAAATTAATTTCACTTCATGGTAATTAAAGTTGTATTTCCTTTCTAATATTTGAGGGTGCCCAATCCAGAATGATTGTTTCAACCCAAGAAAGAACTATTTGAAAACATACTGTTATTAAACAATTTCACACAGTCAATTCTAAAATCTTAAGATATTGGATTTTAGAGAGATAATTTCTTTAAAATAACACTCAGAGCAATATTTTTAACAGTTCTTGTAGTCTTACTAGCTATAAGTTAATGTACCATATTAAAAATTAGTGTTGTTCACAAAAATTATAGTCGAGTCTCTATTAACTAATTTCATGTAATATGAACAACTGTTTTTACCTTTAAAAACTAGAGCAACAAGAGCTTTATCTAGATTTTCTAGAACATGTAGTTCAATTCAAAGAAAAATAATTATGTATGAAGTTGATGCCCTTTTCTCTTCTAATATTTTTTTTTTAGTAAAATCAATTCAATTTTGGAAAATCTTACTGTGGTCGTATGTTACTATCTAATTTTTTAAAATTTTATATAGTTGAAATTTCAACGAAAGTATCATTGCTTCAATAAAGAAGTAACTGTAGGTATTTTACATTCTCCTCTACACAGATATTTTAACAAAGTTCTATTTATTTATTTAAACATACATGCACATTTCCCCTAAGGATTTACATATTATGTCAATTTTCATTTACAGATACTCTAAAATATATATTAGCTGCAATAGCTGAGGCTCCACTGCATGTACATTCTGAATGAATAACATAACAAGCATAAAAGTTTTTGTAGCAAAGTATAAGTATTTTCATAACAAATCAAAATTACAGCATTAGATTTTAAAAATAAACACCTTGGAAAGCTTACATTTTTATATGCTTGAAGATATCAAAATCATTCTATTTATCCAAAACTCAAAGGGATACATATTTAGAGTGACACTTTTTTATTAGAACATTTATTAACAACTAAATTTATAAATTTAAAATATTTGCAAAAGAAAACTAAATGTAAATTCTTCATAAATTTCCAATTAGTTTAACAAAAGTCTCTTTGTACAATATTTCAAAGTACTAGTTATAGTTCTTTAAATTATACATAAAACTACTATTGTGCTTTAGACTATATGACATGTAAATTTCCAAGAATATATCTATTAATTATATAATATCCTCAAGGCAGTTAGAAAAATAGCAAAAATTATAATTTTGCTTTATTCACTCTGAAAAAATTTTATATTTCAGGGGAAAGAAATAAAATACTGATATTTTAGCATTTCAGTAAAACAGAAGTAAATCAACTTATACATTAACCTACCTATTTACGAAAAAGGCATTTTTATAAAGTTTTAAATCATATCCTTTTAACAATGAACATATTGACATTTTGTAGATACACAGAAGCAGCAATTGGAAAAGGATCATTTGACTGGTTGCAATACGTTTAGTGTTAATATTAACTGACTTCTGCATAGCAGTGGGCTAGGAAAATTTACAATAATTTGTTTGAAGCTATTAACAAGTATCAGTGGGATTTGGTTTTTGATTACTAAGGCTTGAAATTCAGGAATTCGATAATTTTACCTTCATAGTTCTAAATATTTATTTAATGCACTTTATAACTTTTGTTCCTATGGAATGACTACTACAACTGTTACGCTCTCTAGTAATTCAAGAGCGTAATTTAAGGAATAAAACACTTTCAGAATGAACCCATACAGACATTTAGTTGTAATTTTTTATACATCTCATATGAACTATTTCAGAATATTCTTAAAATAGTTGAATTTTTTAAATCACCTTTTCTGACTGACTGAAAAAAGTATCATAATGCATGGCTTTGCTCTGGTTTTTACTTAAGTATTCTACATCTTATACAATATTTTACATAATTAGGGATCTTTAACAAATTAGTGGTTTGATACTTTGTGTAAAATGAAAAATTTGTGTACAATAATGAACTTGCATAATTTTGAGCAACTCAAAATAGTAGTTAAATAGATCTTGTGGATTTTTATACAGGAATGTAGGAAGTATGCAGGTGTAGGAAGTAACATATATTCCAAGTGGTGTAGCACCATCTTGAATAGAAAACTTATCTATATGATTATCTACCAATGCCAACTTAAGTTATTTTATCACAAAGGCATAATTTAATACACTACTGAGAGTTGATCTCAGCCGATATTTAAGCTAGTCAGTCAACATATTTTAAAAAAAGGAAAAACTTTATTGAATCCAAAACGCATTTTTTTCCTATTGGTATTTCATACAACTGCTTAACTGATCAAGTTTCTCAAACTCTTTCTTTATGGGCAGTAGAGACACAGGTTCTTTTTTTCAAACTGCATACAATTTGATACAACTGTCAGCCACTAAACCATTAGAATTGCACCCTCCTTATGTAGCTCATCTGTAAGGGTTACTGATAATTTTACAAATAGTTTTACTCCCTTGCCCCTACAGTAGTCCCATGTGTGATGGCTAGACTGATTGCTAGGAAGACAAGAATCATAACCCCTACGAGCAGTCTAAATAGACGACAGATCTTATCTTCCAATGACTAGAAAAGGGGAGAAAGCAGTTTCTTGATTCTTCATCAAGATTCCGTCTTTAAAGGATATTTGGGCTTTTGTCTAGCCATAATCTAAAGGGTAAGCTAATCAGATCAGATATCCTTATATAAGTCTCATTTTGCATTTTAAACATTTAATAATAGAAGTAAGGAAAGCTATGAATCCATCAAACAATGAAAATTTACCAATCTGTATTTGAATGAATTACTACAATCACTAAATAATGCTCCCCCCAAAAAAATTAGCAAATATGGAAACATTTCGTAACTCACCATTTTTCATTTTCTTCACATACAAGCTTAATTCTAAAAAGAAAATATTTGTTCTAGCTAAGTGTGACTTCGTGCTAGAAGCATTTTAAAAGTGAAATATATAAATTGTTCATTGCACATATGTATGATTGCGGTGGTTTTTATTTAAAACTTTTAATTTAAGATACACCAAATAAAAATAATACACCAGCCAATACGAAATACTTTCATGGAAGACAGTTAAATAAAACAATTTTTAAAAGAATTTTAATTAAAGGGGTCTTTTTTAAAAAACATGTTTCAATAAGCAAACTCTTTAACAATATAGTACAGGAAATTCAACAGTTATTAAACTATGGAACTTGTAACACTGCAAGAAAGATCTGGTTTGGAAATACTTCATTCACTTAATCTAGTAAACTTATGATTTCCTTATTTTGAAAAACTTCAACTTCTCGTCAAGGCTGTGCTTTACTAGATTCCATAACATGCAGCTATATACATAGACTGCTTGATAAAATCTATTCTAATGAAAGTTCCGGAATAAGAAAACTTGCTAAATTATTAACAAGAAGTAACTCTAATCTATGACATATTATATAAAGCCAAATAATTTAAATTCTAAGCATGAATTATTATTACAGTAAACTCTCGATTATCCGGCATTCAAGTATCCGGAAAGCTCAACTAACCGGAAAAATTAGAAAATGAGTTTTTCTAAAAGTTTTACATCTGTGCGCCCCGTTCCATTCACGCGGACAATTTATTTCCGGAATGCAACGTTCGCTCTGCACGGAGGGGCGTAGAAGGAAAAAAAAAGCAATATACACAGACTCGCTTTATGTGGGGATGGCGGTGGGGGGGGGGGGGGGGGGTTCAAAAGCAAAGTGAGAATTAAAAATAAAGGTCCTCACCTTTACCAAAAACAAGACCTAAAAAGCGAAATCGACAACCTAAAAAAAAAAAGGTAAAGGGACAGAATCGGTAGAAAAAAAAGATCATGGGGGGGGGTTATCTAGATTAGTCACTAGTAAGTCTCTTTCTTTCCTTTATTTATTTACCCAAATATCCGCAAATGTTGATTTCGATTACGTAATATCATATGCGGAGAATTGATGCGCGTATTCATATAACCCATGCAGATCTTCTAAAAGATAATTGTTTTGATATTCAATCTTGGGATTTGTTTATGATCACTTAAAGAGTTTTATTATGCTTTCTGAGTAGAATATTTTTCGTTTCACGGCTATTTTTACAATCTATATATTTACGATAAAAATTCGCAACAGATCATATTTTTTTTTTAAATTATCAATGTTAAATTAAAATCTTCATAATATATTTTGTAAATACAATGTTCGGAAGATACAGAAGTTCTTGAAAATTATATTTAGCACATTTCTCATTTTGAAATGACAAAAACAAATTATTTGGCCTTAAAAATCATTAAAAATAAAAACAACCCCCCCCCCCTCCCATTTTTCCCGTCACACTCAACTATCCGGACTTTTCAGATATCCGGAAATCGGAGTTTCCTGAGCATGCCGGTTAGTTGAGCTTTTACTGTACTAGTATAAATTAACTAGCTATAAATAAATTCAAGACAATTTCTAAAAAATTGGCAAAATTTACATTAACAAGAATTTTCAATAATGACAATGGCCCCTTCAAATCCATTATTCTTCAATACAGATAAAAACTCTGTATCCTATAATTTCAAATGTTTATTTCTTACAAACAAAAGATAACATTAAATTTTATAATCATTTTGTGTCCCTAACAATGGCACAAAATTAATATGTATTATTAAAAGTAACTTTCCTAAGGTTTAAGTGTGCATAACATGCATAAAAAAAACCCCTTTTATATTAGTTACTAGGTTATCTATACATATTTTTTAAAATGTAAAAGTAGTTGAATTTTTTAGCGAAAACTGAAATTAATATAACAACAGTACAATTTATCTTTCTTGCACACATCAACATTAAGGTTTCAAATATCACAAATAACACAAATGCTATTAAAAGGATTTATGGAATGATGTATACAGAATTATGTACTGGCACAATGAATGAAGGAATGAAATAGAATTATTTAAGAAAAGTTTATAAATGCGATGTAGAATATATGTTTTGTAGACTTTATATACAAATATGGTTTCAGTAAATGACTTTTCAAAAAATGAAGCAGGTATAGGTTAGATTTTACATCTAATATTATATGAGATTCATCTAAAACACCAGACATTCTACATACTAAAAAAAAGTGTAATAATAGCCATCATACAGAAACCAAGAAGCACAAAAAGTACTTTCAAGATTCTGTCTTTTTTGTTGGAAAATTCGGAAGGAAGAAAATCTTGGAAGGTCACATGGAGAAATACTCCAGCAGATAAGCCCTGTAGGAATGCAGATATCAATTCCCCAATGGTTCCAGGTGCATGTTGAACTAGGATTCCTATAATAATACCAGCAGGTACAAATGCAGATAGCCCTAATGCAAACTTAAAATAGAATCCAAAAGAATACTTGAGTTTTGTCGAGTTAATACCCAAAGCTACAGCCATTAAACATTGATGTATGATTATTGCAATGAATAAATGGACTGCTTTGGTAGTACTGGTTTGTAACCCTAAAGTTATTCCTTCAAATATAGAATGTAGTCCACAGGCCAAAACAAGGATTAAAAACGAAAAACCACTTCCTCGATGGACTAGTAAAGACATATGATTGTGGCTACGGCCATGATCGATATCATTAGTAATTGAAAGATTGTCATCATTAATGTTTTGTTCATCACAGTTTGAAAGACGCAATGATTTACTTTGGAATCCATCAACCAAACTTAGTTCATGCTCTTCTCGTATATATGAAGGCTCATCAGAAAGATCTTGCATCTCGCATTCTTCCAGAAGACCTCGATTTTGTTCTATATCATCTTGGAGACGAGATTCTTTTCGCTCTTGCCATGATAAAAGGGACTGTTCTAGTAAGAGAGTAAGAATAAATCCAAAAACAATAACACATTCTGCAAGAGGAAATTGTGTATTTTGATCAAGTTTTTGTAACAGCGTAGTAAACATATCTTTAACATTTGGAAAGATTCCCAAAAAACACGTAGATAAGAATATTCCTATAGCTGTACAATTAAACCAGCTAATAATGCGATTACCAAATTGTTTGCTTTGAATAGCTCGATCAGGTGAAGCAATTGATTGTGCTTTCGATTTCCAGTATTTAGCTATAAGAATAGGAGCTAAATAACAAGCAAATGTCAACAAATAAAAGCATGTTGCAAATCCTGCACGCAAAAGTTGGAGGAGAAGATGATTATCCATTTTTATACTTTGTTCAATAAGTTCTCATGTTACGTTTAAAAAGTAGGTGTAAAAATAACTATCCAAATTTTCTATTAAAAAAACCTGCACTTGCGTCCACTGTAAAATTCTTCATATTATGAATCCATAGTTGTACACCGAATTCCTGATAATTCTAAATATATTCTTAAAAAAAATCATGCAGTTTCCGTTTTCAAATGTCATACGACAGAGCACCAATAGACATGAAATTTTTGAAAAAACTCTCACAAATTTTTTAAAAACAAGTTTTTCTAATGGAAATGAAAGATAAATAAATTAACAGTCATACACTCGCAAAACCGCAATGTTTTCGTTTTCATATTTCGTTTGCTTGTTTCGGCTTTAATGCAACAGTTACAGTTTATTTGTGAAGTACATAAATAATACCTAATCTTTTATTTTCTTTACTCTTTTACTTTTTAAATGACAGTCGCACTGGATCCACATAATTGACTGCGACATCACTTGCAAGGACAGTTAATCATGTTGTAGTTAATTGTGCATGCATACGGATCTTCAAATAACTAGACAAAAGAAACTATGGAACAATCTCTCATAGAATTCAATTACTATCTTCAAAAATTTTTTTAACGAAAATAAGCCATGACGACAATCCGGTGGGAAAAAACCTAGGACATATAAGCGTAATCTTTTTATTTCTTATTCAATATTTACGGGTCTATTCTGGTACCCCCGGTTGGGTTAAAAGTGACGTCTCCCAACCCAACCGGGGGTACCAGAATAGACCCCTTAGTTTCTTGCCTAAACTTTGTAGCCAATCCTAGAAGACAATTCAATTTCTTTTTCTATCCAGACCACAAAAAATAATCTGAAATTAAGCCAGACAATATTTTTCTCTCTCTCTTCTATAAAAATTTAATTATTTTATTACTTAAAATAATAGTTTAAGATAGTTAAACTATTGTTTAAAATAATAGCTAAGGATCAGTTCCAAAAGAAAAGTGCTTTACATTTTTCTACACTGTTTTGAACTTGCGCTGTATGAACTTCAGTAATTCAAGATTTTTTTGAAATACTTACTGATAGTTTAGGTGTTTGTTTGAGATTTCGAAGAAGAGACGTCACTTTTCCCGCTGTTACCAGCCGGGAAAAGTGACGTCTCCCAACCCAACCGGGGGCACCAGAATAGACCTCTTTAACACTAAATTTGCGATAACACAGAATGTGAGTATGATTAACAACTGATTTATCTCTTTTTGCATAAAATTATCGGGCTGTCATTGTGGAAGAGAAGAAAATTGTCATGGAAATAAGAAAAAATAAGCTTTGAAATAATTTCAGGAGGTGTTAACAATATGTAGTTCCAATAAACAAGCTGTCTTTGTGTTTCTATGGCCTAGTGTTCTTTTATGCTAAGTGCTCTAGAACAGACCAGAGTAAAGAATCTGTTCCTCATTTATCTGAAATGCAGTGACTTGATGATCAGTTTCGCATATAAATATACCAGATATCATGAGAAATATTCTGTTCTAAATTATTATTGACAGAAAGCTTATTTTATATAAGCGTTCATTACGTCATTTGTCAAATTTTATAAAATCTGATTTTGATTTAATAAATCTGCTTTAAATATTTCAATGTAGGATGAATCCTATTTGAAGTAAACCGATGTATTTTGAAGTTGAAATTCTCCAGACTGGAAATGGTTGAGCTGCATGATGGTACGGAAGGCTGGGTTAATACGGATTCTGCTGATTGAGCTATAGAAATAGAGTATTGAAACAAAATGAGCTTTATCTAATGTATGAAGGTATGAAGATTTAAACTAAATTAGATTCCACAGGATACCGCATACTAAGCAAAAATGAGTTCCGTAGGCTGCATCATTAGTTCTAACGGGATAAGTTCTGCGATATGTTCTCACTCTCTTTCTAGTCTGGAATAGTTTCGAAACATATTATCTAAAGCAGAGATTCCCAATCCGTGGTACGCGTACCCCTGGGGTACGTGAAAGACTAGTTAGTGGTACTCGAAATCAAAGTTGGTAATGGCGGAAACAAGCAAACGTAAAGGATTAAAAAAGTTACAGAAATTTGTTTACCCAAAGTGAACTATTTAATAACTATACCATTTGAATAGTTGGTTATTATGAAGTGTAATTTTTAGCTGTCCTTATAAGTTAATGCGAAATTATTGCAATACTGCTGTCATCTGTTTTGACGTTGAATTAATACTATTGTAAAATGGAATAAATTGTAAAATAAAAAAACAAGTTCTGCAAATGTTATTAATTCGAGTCTTTTGACTTTTATGTCAACCCGAGCCCTTAACATTATTGATAAAAATTTCTTCGCATAGACGGATGCTTGGTAGTGAGTGGAGGATATGACAGTAGGGGGTACAAGAAAATAAAAAGATTAATAAAGGGGTGCGCAAGAGAAAAAAGTTTGGGAATCCTCGATCTAATGTTATAGGCATCGTTATGGCTTTTGACGAGTAGCTTTGGGTATTCGTTTGTAAGCTGATAAGAAGGAAAAGAGGAGGTAAACTACGCGTGTATTGAAAAGTAATATTTATACCTAAAGTGAAATATGTGCATTCGCTTGTTCAAAATACATCTTTTCGGTATTAGACTTGTATAAAGCAAAAAAGTTTTTAGTAGTAATAAAAAAATAACATGCTTGTGGCACAACACAGATCGGATTTTGTAAGAGATTTGTTACTCACACAATATCTAATTGTACTGCTTTGAGGGTCCTTCTGATAGTTCAGAATTCTACCGTTCCATTATATTGACTGGAAAATTACACAATTACAAGGAATAGCTGACGTCTTATAAATACAAGGCAGGTTATTTTCGACAGTCTGTTGTCCAAATATAGAATTATTTTTTTTCCTATAACGAATTATACATACACTTGGAGTTCCAGCCTAATATCCACATTTTTCAGTGTCCTATTCCGGATGTGCCAGTCTTTTAGCCCCTTTCTTCTGAATGATACTGTTGACATGTTCATAATTCTAAGTTTTGATTATTGAAACCATGCATTTACAACTGTCCAGATACTTAGGATTCAACACTCTATTTTAATTCAAGATTTGATGAAATACATGAAAAGGCTTTTGCTGCGAAGGTAAATCTAAGAAATCTTAGATGAAGGCAAGGAAAAGTCATTAAAATAGACCATATAGACCACTGTTTATTTTTAATATCTGCAATGTTGTTCGGTAAAAATCGTATAATTCTCTACACATAAAAAGTATATGTTTGCTACATGTTAATGTACAACGTTAAAGTAAAAGTTTTTTTAACAGGTGAAAGTAAGTAATGAAATTTAAAAAAAAATAATGAATGGAATGGCGCTCTAGATACTGCCTATAGAGAGACATCTTTCTATCGAATAAGACAATATGAAAATTTAAGAGTCTATTTTAGCTTGAAACTTCTGAAGGCGTTATAAGTTTTCAAAACCCGGTGAAGTTTCTTCGTAAGTCAGATTCGTAATTATAGTTGTGAATACGTGTCCTCAGGCGAGAGAGTATATATTTTCAATGTCTTAGAAAATATCAACAAACTATTTTCTCGTAGAAACGCAAGATGAACATTTTTTTTCTCGGGCCTAAGGACTATCTATAGTACAATTTTTAAGACCATTTTAACACAGAGTACAAAGTTTATTTTGAGTTGCAAAATATTGCATTTTGAAACAAAGTCATTAATGATGTAAATAATGGAATAAAACCTCAATAAATAGTTCGTAAAATATTTATCAATTTTAGAAAATGAATGGTTATTTCTTGTTTACAAAAAGAGGTAAATAATTTTTTGTGAAGTTCTTTCAGAGAGGTGTAGTGTGTTTTCTGCGAATTAGGCGTTAAAAGATAGATAATATTGTAGGAATCAATAGAGGAGTAATAAACTTCAGAAATAAATTTGAAAATTCTAAAAAGCAAAATTATGATTATATCAGAGACCATAAGACCATACAGAGAAGTGAAATTTATTTTTTCTCCATAGAGTCTGAAAACTTAGAGATGTCTAGGGTAATTTTTAAAGGTTCAAGCTGCCATATTTCATTATCAGTTACGATAAAATCATTTGATCATTATTCATTAAGAAAGAATTATACTAGAATTAGAAGGGCTTATGTTGTATCGTTTTCAACCTCGCGACTGTATGTTGCACGAGTTATTTCGGAAAATGTATTCCATCCCCTATTACCTTCGATGATGTCATTAGATTGTTCTTGATTTTATTTTGATTTTTATATTGATTGAGTGTCTCTTGCATGGAGATATCTACGACAACTGATCCAGACATTACCTTGTCAGCATTTTGATTGTTGCCTTTTCACTACTATTTTCACTTCCTTCTGTGAGTTCATTTTCCCCATGTGTCGGGACCATTAAAAGCCTTAAGATGATATTTAATTTCATTAAATACTTTATCAACGGTATAATTTTTAATATGTTAGGAATTATATCAACTAGAGAAATGAATTTGTGTGCATCATCAGTATTAAAAGTGTACTTGCACTTGTGGAATTCTTTCTATTCAATTATTATTAGAGCAAAATGGTCTGGTTATAAAGATTTTAATTTATTGTCAATTTTTAATATGATAGAAGAGATGGAAAGTGTACTTCAAGATCAAAGGACGGAAAAAGTGACGTCTCCCAACCCAACCGGGGGTACCAAAATAGAGCCCTTTACTTTAAGAAACATTGTTATAAACATTAGTAACACAAGTTCGCATTGTGATTTTATATTTTAGGAAAACCTTTACCTTTCTTTTAACTACGAAATGCAACAATGCTTACAATCCACTTTGAAGAACTTCAAAATCTGGGGGTTTTATTGAAAACTAAATCATAATGAAATGCTTAATTCAGACTAGAATTTTTTAATAACCCATGTAAATTTATATCCCAGATAGCACGCACATTTGCAGCAAGAGTTTGATTTTTACTTGATATCATCTTGTCATGGCAAATTTGACGCGTCGCAATGTTGCAGCTAAACTGCTGCAAAGTAACGAAGCAGAATCTAACACCCTCTGTATATAAAAAGTTTGTCGTAAAGTTGTTACGGCAATGACAAAGCGTTTTCTCTTCTCCTGACAGAATAGACAACTAGCTCACGCGCGGAAATTAGGTTCTAAGAAAAAGGAATACGAGTCTTTTATTCCGGAGTTGTGTCAAGAAAAAGGTTCAGTTTAGTTATATTAACGTCCCGCTCTGAAGCTACACCAGGGCTATTTTCGGACAGGCCTCGCAATTTTGAACCACGGTCAGATGACGAGGAAGGCACCTGAGCTGGCAGCCATGGAAGGCGCTTTCAGGACCAGCAGGAACATTTGCGATACACTGACCCAGGAGAGAGACCATAACTGACTCCAATGATGTCTTGAGGGTCCGTGTTACTTCTATCTTATCATATTGAAAGATTGTTCTTACTCTTTTTATCTTTTACCATTTTGCCAAGGACTTTTCACTTGACATCTCCTCTCAGGATTGGTTTTTATTTCACACTTTCTACAGTTCAGCATTCTGTGCTCCTGACTTTCCGCCTGCTGAGTCTTTCTTTTTTTTTTATTATTTACATGAGTTGAGCTTTTTAAGAAATACTTTTTATTTTTTATTTAATTTTTCACTGAATGACAGTTCTATAGGTTTATAGCGCTCTCCACTTGTTTATGCGTGTTTTTTTTTAACTTATTGTACCCTGTCGGTTCCTTGGTGTAGGATTCTCTCGGTGCCCTATGGCAGCTATTGGTCCATTGGCCCCGACAATAGATGACTGTTCCAATTCCCGAGTCTCTCCGCAGTTCTGGAAACCTGTTGCCACGTTGTCAATGCGTTGCCTGTTGCCACGTTGTTTAGCTTTTTTTGGGGGGGATTGGGCTATGCATTCTACTTTTTGACCTTGTTTTTATTTTTAGACTACAAAATTTCATTCCTTTTCCTCTCCCATTGGCCGTTTTTATCCTGTATAGGACATAAAGTAATTTTTAACTTGCGCAGTTTTACTCAAAAAACATTCTGTAACTGATAATTTGATATTCCCTTATACGCGGGACGTGCATTACCGTTGACTAACGGAATTTATTCCTCTCTATCTCAGAAGTAATTATTATTATTATTATTAATTTATGTATTTTTGATTCTATGTTTGGTACAGTTTCTATTTGTGTTCTGTGTGTCGTTTGATGTGTAATATTGTTTGTGTATGTTTTGTTTTTATATTATGGGGTTTCAAAAAAATATTTGACCTTTTTATATATCTGATTTTTACTGTGTTTATTTCTTCTTCAATACTTATGTATTTTTACTGTTCCTTGCTTGCCCGAGCAGTAAATCAAGGCTATTTTTCTCCCCACCGAGGTGGGTCGAACCATGTTTACACTCCCAGCTCTCTTATATTTAAAATTACTGCCCCTGTTCGGGCAATGCCTGTATCATCTTATTGTACCCAATAAAACCCGTCCTCCACATGCTAGTGGGGGTCTCCCCATTGGTCCTCTACCGGCCTTATACCCTTTTTGGGTAGGCCGGGCATAGTGTGGGTATTTTTGCGCCACACCAACGGGAGGACGTTTGATCACTACGGGGTCTATTCTGGTACCCGCGGTTGGGTTGGGAGACGTCACTTTTCCCAATTTGTTAACATGCGGAAAAAGTGACGTCTCCCAACCCAACCGGGGGTACCAGAATGGACTCTCACGTATGATTTGGCGTGCGGCAGGCCCCATACACGGCGGATCTTCAGTGGAATCGGGTTTCGAATCTGGAACCCTCCAGCCCCAAGGCCGAGACCTTACCTCTAGGCCACCGCCGCCCTGTGTCAAGAACAAGAAGCGTCGTTCCTTTGTCCCAAATTTCTTTTTTTCACCCAGAAAAAGGTGTTTATTCTTATCATTTTATAAGTAATTTTTATTTGTATGGTAAAAAGAAATTTATATGATGGAAATATAATAAATTTATATATAGGAACTTTTAAATATTTTTCTCTAAAAATTAGAATTGTTGAATAGTATTTCTGATAACGGCTTATATTGTGTACCAGGTAGACGAGGGCTCTGGCTTATTTTTTATACATTGGAATATAACAAATCTAAATATTTATATAAATTTTCAATTTACTTTTTATGCATTATAAGAAATTATTATTTAATATTTTTATAATTGTTTGAATTCTGTACCACAAATGCCCTAAAGAAATAATGCTGAAATAACTAAAGTAAGAAATATGGTTCATGTTTTTAATTAAACACTTCTTAAATTTACTTTATTCTAGATTTATGTATCTAGATATAGCTGGTCAAAACTTTCTATTCAAAAGATTCCTCACACATTGTAGAGAGTTGAAATTTTTATTGGAGCTGCATATCAAAGTATATTTAAATCTATTTTTTAAAAAAAAATTAGATGCCATTGTATGAAAATTAATGAACCTTTGTTTGATTGTAGAAATATGTTAAGGCAAACATGAAGCTGGATGTAGAAAAGCAAAATATAGAGCTCATATATCAATGATTTTCTTTAAATATAGATTTATTCTTTAGATTTGCTTATTAATTACTAGCAGTACGCGCACGGCGTTGCCCGTGGAATCAGGACTTTAACAAAATGAAAAAAACATGAAAAAGTTTTGAAAACAAAATCAAAACAAAAGATACACATTTTTTGATTTTCCTGCTTATTTTTTTTTTCACGCTACAGTACAGAGTACGTTAATTTAAAACAATATTACAAAATTGGAACGTGAAAATGATTATTATACAGCAATCAAAATATAAATAAAATCCGAAAATAATAATCGAAGTAATTCATTCAGGTGAAGGTCATGACGTATCCTACGCGTCCGCCAATCAAAATTGGCATCAACGTTCGGAAGAAGTGCCGCTTTTGGAACTCGATCGAGAAAAATAACTCGCAACGGCCCAGAAAAAAATTAATTTAAAAAAAACGATAAAAGATATTTTAACCATTCTTGTTTTAAATCCGACAGAACCGTTCTAGTTATAAGCTGAAAAAAATTGAAATTAATAGTGTTATTAGAAAGTCGGATGCAACAAATTAAAAATCAAAAGTAACATCTTGATGCCAAAACTGGGTATTTTTTAAAAATTTCTCAAAATTCAGTAAATTACGTTAGAAATTCAAAACTAACTTCATTAGAACGGAAATCGCGTGCTCTTTCCGATGGTGTATCTATTTTTGTCGTACAATTATTCGAAACCAATCTATTGAGAAATTAGTGCGAAAAATCAACCAAAACAACACAAAACATTAAATAAAAAAAATTCTAGATTAAAATTTAAAATTTCGGCTTCGAGGTGCATTCAGTCACCATTACGACTACCTGTGTGCCAAATTTCATGGCTGTAAGTGCGATAGATTCGTCTGGACATCGCAGACAAACACACACACACACACGCACGCACGCACACAAACATTGCCTTTTATATATATTAGAGATATACTCCTATAAAAAACAAAATAAATTTGTTCTAGAACTATGATTTTTCACTAAAATTTGTGCATTTAAAAAATGTTTCTTCATTTTTTAATGATAAAAACTTGTTATATATAAATATTTCTTGCAAAGCTGACACATTTTTATACTTCATAAGCTGTAATGTTGTATAAATTAAACTAATGCAGTAAAAATTAGATTAAACTGTTGCATGAAAACATTATAAAGTTTTATTATTTAAATTTTATAAAGATTTTATTTAAAATAAAGAAACAATGCCCAAATAACTAAAGTAAGAAATATGACCCAAGTTTTTAATTAAATACTGCTTTAATTGATTTCACTCTAGATAGGGTAGATGCTCCAGTTTTGGTCACATTAAAAGAACATTTGAGTTGGAATTTTCATCGTGGATCTTTGGCTAAATATTTTTAAGTCATACTTACATTATTCTTTAGTAAATTTTATTGCCTTTCTGTTAATTATAAAATCTTTCCCTGGAAAAATTTATATTTTGAGTTATGAATTTTTAAATAATTTATCCCAATTTGCACGAGTTTTGGCCACATTAATATCATACAATATAACGGGCATTTTAATAAATATTAAGCTGAAATAAAGCATTTTTGTGCAGTATGTATTTTATTACATTGTTTTCCTATTTTATAAACCATTTTTTGTTGAATTTGTAAAAACTTAAAATAAAGTATATAAAAGTTGATTTTAGTTGCGAGTTTGAGTTAAAGAGGCAGGAATTCAGAAAACAAACATTTAATTCGGTTGGTAATATACATTTTGTATATATATTTAGAATTCACTTTAAACTATAGGTCTCTGTATACTCTGCCTATATGACATAAAAATGTTGAGCATCCGAATTCATTTCGGAGAGGGATAAAAGTAACCAAATATTTTAATTTAATTTATCTTTTATTGGCAAGCAATAAACGTTTATTAATAAACACAATAAGCCAAATTTGCTACTAGTTTGCAGTAAATTTGACACGACAAGCTAAATTTGCTGATAGTTTGAAATGAATTTGCAGTAAATTGGAAACGACAAGCTAAATTTGCTGATAGTTTGCAATGAATTTGCAGCAAATTGGACACAACAAGCTAAATTTGCTACGTTTGCAATGAATTTGCAGTAAATTGGACACAACAAGCTAAATTTGCTGATAGTTTGCAATGAATTTGCAGTAAATGTGACACGACAAGCTACATTTGCTACTAGTTTGCAATAAACTTGACACAACAAGATTGCAAATTTGCAGGCAACTTGCACGACAAGTTCACTGCAAGTTTGTTGCATGGTGACTTCGAAGCTTGCGTTAACTTGCTGCAAACTTGTTTCAAATTTGCACTCTTGTCGTGTCAAACTTGCTGCAAGCTTGTAGATTTCTGCTGCAAATTAAAATTGCTATCTGGGATTTTGGCAGCTATATCTTGCAATATTAATTTTATGAAAAGTCATGCACCTTCCCTGACGAATTAGCGGATATTCTTTGAGTTGATAAAGTGTGAATTCCAGACATCTTAGGCTTAGTCTTACCTTTTCGTTATTGAAAGCGACAGTCTCCAGGTTAATATTGTCAGCTCACTTTGCGGATAAACTGGGATTCATAGAGTTCAGGTTATTACATGATGAATCAATAATTTCGGAAGAATAGTTTTCCTACTATCGATTAAAACTGATGAAAACAATTGAGGCTTTCTAGAATGCGATTTTAAGATCTGCTCTTTGTTAAGCAAAATTTCCGCTCCTTCTTCTTGAAGGTCCTCCTTTCCTGCAAGATAAAAATTAATGTGCCATACTTTTCAAGTATGGATGAATTTTGGTTCGTAAAATATAACGCAAAGATTATAATCAAGAGTCGATATGTCGAGTTATGGTCTGGAGAAAACCAAATCAACAGATGCTAACTAAGAATTTATGTGGAACTTTCAAGTGCGGTGGCAGAGGCGTCATGGTGTGGGGGTGTATGACTGCTGGTGTCGGGAATTTATGTTTTATAGAAGGAAATATGGATAGGTACATGTATCTTGACATCCTAAAGCAAAACGTTTTAATCTATGTAGAAAATTTGTCACTTGGAACTACATTTAATTTCCAGCAGGACAAATATCCTTAACACACCTCAGAGATTTATCAAGAATGGTGCCTCTATCATGTTAAACAGCAGCTTCATAACCTACCCCATTCTCCCGATTTAATCCCCATCGAACATTTTTGAGAAGAAATCGGCCGTGAACTTCAAAAATATGACATTAAGAACATGTTCGAACTAAAATGAGCCATTCAGGACATTTGGAGCAACATTTCCCCCGGAAACAACAAAAAATACTCATAGTAGTCTGGTCACAACGTTTGAAAGAAGAAATAAATGCAAAAAAGGGCCTCTAACCATTAAATATAATCTGGTTAACACGAAAAAGATCTTTCATAAACTGTGTAAATACCGCACGGAAACTTTTTTTTTTTTTGGTTCTCATTACTGGCATTTTTCGTTTCTTTAAATTTATCATTTAATTATCTCGATATTTTTTTTATATATAATATTCATCAGTGGCGAATCCGGGGGGGGGGGGGGCGGCTGCAGCCCCCCCGAGCTAAGTCAGAATTCTTGATTTTATTTAAATCACTATAATTGTTTGTTCTTAATTTCTCTTTTTTTAAAAAAAATAATAGAAACGTGACAATATTGCTCTCTGGCTTGACAGGTTCGAAAATTTTCCTACTTTTCTAGTCATTCCACTTGTACTTCTAGCGTTGACGCGGTCGAAGACATTTTTTGTCTAGTTATTTCATTGTATTTTTTATTAAATTATCGAAAGTATTGTATTGTTTTTTTTATGATTCTTATTGTCAGGCGAGTAAAGTCTATAAAGTTAAAGTGTTTTGGTTTACATAAGCCATGAAGTTTGACATTCGTCATGGCGATACAAAATTTTTATGACCTCAGCCTCTCGGCGGGGCCGGCGGCGACCTGAATCCTGGATTCGCCAGTGACATTCATAAATAATAATATGCATTTGTGTTGAACCAATTTATTAATTTTCATTTCTTCTCAAAGGATTTTGTGCGACAAATTGAACTGAACTTTTATTTATTGTCATAGCTGCCTAAGGAAACTTTTTTCACCCACTGTAGTTATTTCATCTGCTTTTAATTTTTTGTAGCCTGATGACTTGTTTACAAATTTGACCTAATGGATATTATCGGAAATATGGCTCTTTGGAATTTCAAAATTATTCTTCAAAGCAGGAATATTTTTTCCAATGTCTGTAAACTTTGTTAAACAAGCAACCAATGAACTTCCAAATGAAATGATGTCACTCCAGTCCTGTTTTTACTTTATGTGATAGATATATACGAAGATTTGCACGATCATACTATTGGAGTGACTTATGCTTACGATATGTGACTGGTTAGCAGTGGAAACTCTCTAAGCTAAATTCATCTGATGCTGCAGTCTTGATTGAATAGCATCAAGAATTGATGTCCATATAGGAAATTTAACATATCAATTATAACTATCAATTTTACAAGGAAAAACATTCCAAATGTTCGCCTCCTAATAAATTTAGTAAAAACTGTCTGGAACAACTGAATTAGGGTACCTTGTCTACACATTTACAAGGAACTTTTTTTTCGCCGTTTACAATCTTGGGAAAATAGTCTTTTTAACAGCATCGGTAATCTGATAGAGGCAAATCAATTATGGAGCCTAATATACATAATTTCACATAATTCCACCTGTCAACTTTGTTACAAAAGGCAATATTGGGTGCGCTTTGTGGATATTTTCATTTGGACGTAAAACGAATCGGAAAATAAAATTAAAGTTCCGCACAGTATAGCTTTAAAATAGGCCACTGATTCACTGAATTTTACACCCCCTCCCACTTCTCTAAAAGAACCGGGAAAGGTTTCCTAAAAAAAAAGTATGGCTGCTTGAGAACAGTGTAAGCTGGGTGAATTTTCGTCCTTATAGTAAGCTATTTGAATTCTTAGACTCAGTAAGTTACAGATATACTAAAATATAAGTATCCTTTGGAAATCATCATAAAAAATAATTATACTTAATCATTGCTTTTCCAGACTAAAAATTTGAATCAATACATCCAGGGCCAGCCTTAAATATTGCGGGGCCCTATTGGAGATAATTTCAGTTAGCCGTATTTTCCGATTCTACCCTAAGTGGCCCAACCAAAGTGTACGGTACGGCGCCACACTTGAATTTTTTTTGACAATAAATCGCCAGATGTGGTAACCCAATGGCGGACGGTAACATTGTAAATGTGGTATCTTGGCGGACGTTTGCCGAGTTTTTCATGATTTGGCGCCAACTTGGCGAGGGATGTACCTTACACTTTGGTTTTACCCCAAAAGTTTGTAAAACCATAACAGTTATATACGTTTTAAAAAAAGAGATTCGAATCTCTTGTCCGAAATATCGTACAATAATAGCATGATAATGTTTTAGGCTTGATTCGACTGTCCTTATATTATCTTTCAAAATTTTTTACAATTATAGCAAAGATAATGTGCACATTCACACACGGACACAAAATGTTTTTAATATCGTCGCAACGAGCGTGTAATAAAAAATACCGTCGTAATACATATTTAAAACATTTTTTAAAAATAATTAAAATTGAAGGAAAAAATTGTATGGAAATAAATTTGGCACCACACAAACTGTTTTTTTTTTCTTCTAAATGTTGTAACAACGATTTTTGTGCTATAATATGCAACGTAGTTATTGAACAAATAAGTTAAAATATTAAATAGTCTTTAATTAATTTTAAATCTAATTAAATTTTGAAAAATCCTTTCGAGTACATTCTCTGTAGTACTCTAACGTGGGGCCCCTTAACCGCGGGGCCCTATTAGCAGCAATTGGTCCAATCGGCTAAGGGCCGGCCCTGAATACATCGTTTCTACTCTTACAAGAAATTTCTGGATCACTTCTTATGCAACAAAGATATTATCTCGGTTAGTGACGAATGTATATCAGCTCGTTTTAAACATCGGTTGCTATTTATGATTCTAGCATGCCACTATCAGCACTAGTTATTCCCAACGTAACCACATCTTTAATACTAAGACCAAATTCAATAACATTGTATCATCTTGCTGCGAATTTTTTTTTTTTTGTTGTTGTTGTAAAAAAATTCTGTGGCCGAAGATTAAGTTAATTGCGAATTAATTCCAAAATGAGATTTCTTATTTGAATCCATAAAACAGCGATGCATCTCTACAGTGGTTAGAAAATTTATAGAATCATGCTAATATCAAATTGAGTGGGATTGAGAAACTCTTATGGCCATCTCATATCATTATTATTTTGTCGATCTTATTATTTTGCTTATTTTCAATTTTGTTTCTTAACTTCGTTTGCACACTCATAGTGTTTCCCAATCCTCATTTTTTATTTCCCTATATTGGATCATTCGTTACATCGATCTACACGCAATAAATAAAATACATGAAGTCCTATTTTTCTTTATTTAGTAACAGATTTAATTTTTTACTTTATTGTCGTAACACATCCATTTGATCCAAATAGAAATAAAAAGCTTTTATAATAGATATCAGTTTACCTAACATTTTATGGACCGGGGATGGCAATAACTTAATTTGCTTCGCAGGAATTTGATACTGTTACGAACATGGAATGTCGCTTCCCAGTAATGTTAGTCTTATGGTTGGGAAGAGAGTTCTACAGGGGTATGTATGGGAATGCCGAAGGAATGGAACCATCGTACACGACCTTGGCGATCATTTTGGCAACTTGGTGACGAATTGTGGGATCTCAAAAGTACTGGAATTTTCTTGATATCTCTATTAGGGGCCGAGATAGGAATTTATCCAGATTATTCCATGTGTCATGTACGGCCTGTCGGGGAGACTATAAAAGGACCGTGCTCGGATCACAGAATAATAGAGTGTGTTTATCGACTGGGATCGCTTTCGGAGTGCGAATGTCTTTGGAGTCTTATCCGCGGTGCGAGCTAGTAAGCTGTTAGACGCAGAGCGGTATTGAAAGTACTATTGCTGTTCTTATTAGTGAACTGCTATCTGTTTGTGTTGCTAATCTGTGCAAGTGTTGTTATTCCTGTTACGGTGCTTCGTGTTTTCCGAAATATTCGAGAATAAAGTATCATTCTCCGTTACCTGAATTATGGACTGTTTTCACCGTACACACAGAGAACGATTTTCTAAACAATACTGTGCATCTCCATACGAAGACCATTGTAGATAGTATAGATAGGTGAGATTCAAGAATCCTCACGTTTGTATGGTGGAAAAGTTAGGAAAATGGAGTGTTAGTTCAAACACGTGTTGTCATCAAGATATCAGAACGTTATACAATGTACAGATTTTGTCTTTCAGTTTCGAGGAAAGAAGGGGTGGGGGTGCGAGCGATTTGTAGAAACCATCCCAGAACTCTGAAAATCTGTCAGTTTTTAACTTGAATTCTCTGTATGAAGAGGTTTAAGGGGCTGAAGTTGAGAAATGCTTTTATTTTCAGGCATGTTGTTTTCGTTTTAACGGGGCTTTTTTTTGTTTATTTGTTTGGTCTCGCTGTGAAAGACATTGCTTCTTTATTTATCTGACCGCTGTAGTTCTCTCGTGATGTTGGATTTCAAATAATTATTTCTTAATCAATATTTTATTACTTTCCATATTTTAATACAATTTTTCCGATGTCAGATGTTTCTTAAAATTTTCAAATTGAAAATGAATCTAAAAACAATACAATGTTTTGCATACATTAACATCTCTCTCTCTTTTTGTAAGTTAGACTAAATTTAGAATTTTCACGAATCTGTCCATAAAATTCTAGAATTTCTAAGAAAAGCACTTTAGAAATGCATTTAACTACCTCCATCGCCATAAACAGCACCAATTCTAAAGTACGTGTTTAAATAAAAAGGGCATCAAATACGGAAAATTTTTGTTACTGTTTAAATATAATTAGATTAAGATGCATTTGACGACAGTTTTGGAAATATATAGAGAAAAAAATGACTTGAAGAGGGCAAGGTGCATAAATTTGTCAAACACTGAAAATGTGAAATCAGAATTTATCCATTTTTTGGACAAAATAATATTTTAAATAATCGCTCATGTTTATATATATCACGGTTTTATTAACTCGTTCAATTCGAATTAAATTTGTTTATCCTTTTAATGTTTGATGACTATATGCAAATTAGCAACATTTATATGGAGATTCATGTCCCTAAAAATGCATTAATAATAAGACTTATATGCACTATTCATATCTGAAACTATCTGATTAATTGAAGATATATTCTTAATTTCTCTTGCCGCCGAAAGAGAAACCCCACCCTACCTTGGCATCCGAGTAACTGAATGACAAGGCCGCCGCGACAATAATACAGGAACTGTGGCCTGTTACCTAATGGCCATTAACATCTCCGGCACAAATCCTTCCCGTAGGTGGTACGCCTTCTCATTGGAAATATGGCCAACACAACCACAAGCCCATTGATATGCCCCCAGGAGAAGGGAGAACCTTCTTGCTTATCCGGCGACTCTCATCCACGTACTCATGGTGCCCGCCGGGGGGATGGTTACCGAAAAGACTGGTAAAAATGATTTCAAATAACTACTTCTCATTTGGATAACTTATCAAGAAAATATTAAAATAAGAATTCTACCATCAAGTTTTTCAAATGATCAACAAACTATTCGATAAAAGAATTAAAAACTCTTAAGGATTTGTCAGAATTATTTGATATTCTCTTAAAACGAGCCTGATACAAAGAAACGAAGAGTGCTAATTCACATAATTGTTACATGTCTCTCTAATTGCAACTTTTTTTTGTCAATTATTCTATCACGAAGTTCAAGATGCCAGGTCCGGCCTTAGGAGAGGCGGGGCCCAATTGGAAGCAATTTTGGATAACCCCGATATATTTAAAATTTAAGAAATAAAACATAATGAATAAATAAGAATATGGAATTTTAATAATTAAATTAATAATGTTTATTGTTATAAATTTTAATAATTTAAAAAATGATTTTAATAAACTTACTAACATGATACTTAAAAATTCATTTTAAAAAATTCAAAAATTGAGAACTTTTTAAATACTTTTTTGATGGGATACATTGTAGAACAGATAAGATCTCGAGGGAATTAAAAACCTTAAAAAATTATTTTTTAATGATCACTAAGCACACAAATTTTGGACTTATTTAATTAAGGAAAACAATTCAGAAATATAAAGAAAAATTACAATTTTCAGTCCGATTTCTAACTAAGCAAATAAAAAATATCGAATTACATACGATATTTTAACATTATGTTAAAAGGAAAATCTAGGGCCGTCCAGAGAACGACGTGTTCGAATTAAAAACTTTACATTCTTCGTCGCACACTGGCGCGGGGCCCTATTTGGAGGAATCGGCCCAATCGGCTAAAGGCCGGCCCTGAAAGATGCCTTACTATTTAGTTAATAAAATATTTGCAAAAAGAAAATAATCAGTAGGCTAGTAAAATTCATTAAAACCTTTTTTTTTTACTTTTAATCTTTTAAGAAGGTAAAAGTTTCAAGATTATGCGTATTTTTTGTTCTACGTTACTTCGCTATCTCTAAAGCTGAAACCGTTTTCGTCGTAGACTTTGATGTTGTAAAAATAAATTAATTTTCATATCCTATAATATAATATATAGCAGTAATTTCAATGACAATTATTGTAAACATTCTATACGCGATTTTTATTACAAGTTGCAAATTTGGAGCTCATAATGTTTTTAGTTTTTCCATTATTTCTTTTTTCTGGTTGGGTCAAATTTAAGCAGTCTGTTTACAGTACACCAATTAAATGGCAAGATTCGGATTTTTAAAAATGTCTGAGTCTTATAACTGAATCAGATGTTTTTTTTTATATGAAGTACGATCTTGATAGATACGAGAAAAAAGATGATAAAGCCATGAAAGACAAAATCTGCACTTTTTTTCTCCTTTTTTTTGTATTGCTCTAAAGATGAGACAGAGTTTGATGCACGGAAATTTTTAAGAAGAAATAAAAGGAATATTTCTTTAGAATAGTTGAGTGAGAAGGAGGGCTAATCAACATTAAGGAAAATAATTACCTACGAATAGTTAAATATAGAGAAAACAGATAATGCTGAACTCGTACACTTCTTTTCGGAATAGAGATGACTAGTTCTTATTTCTGACTGTTCTGAGAGTGAAATGATTCACAATACACATATATACTTGATAATTTCCATTGATTCTGTACGTTTAGTGATAAAAACAGCGAGTTATACTAAGGCGTTTATTGACAGAGAAAGAGATGGTGAATATGCACGAAGCAATCAGGAACAGAGCAGAATTTCCCGTTAGTTTTTGCCTAAAATGAAATTGAAATTTACTATATGCGAATAGATTTTCGAAAAATTATCTAGTTTGAAAATTAAACTTTTAATCGAAAATATGAAGTTGTCCTAATGATGATTAAAAAAGATAACTAAATGTATACAAATATTCTTAAAAAACGGTAGAAAATTGTATTTCTTATAAATGTAGTTGAATGTATCTAAATAAAAGTTAAACGCTCAGAAATGTAAGGATAATAAGAATTTCTGTAACCTAATGCAATAGTTGAATGGATACAATTGATAGATGTTTAGCAACATTTCTGCATTCACGTTTTTTAATCTTCTGATCGGAATATCGGTCATTATGACCGCTAAACAATATGTTAAGTAAGTGGGTATTCAAATGATGTTTCGGTTAGAGGGTTAATCAATCTGTATACAAGACGAAACAAATATTAAACAATAAATTTTGCCAATCGAAATTATAATTTATCTTATGCAAACTGTAGATTCAGACGCTTCCATTCTTCAAAATATGGGATTGAGTGTAACTTTCATGCTTACAATGACGAGTCTATGATATAATAGCATTTTTCATATTGAAAGCTATACTGAAATCATTAGAAGCAATTAATACAGAGGATAAAAAAATTCTGTTAACTCTGAAATATCTTAAGGGTTTCTATTTTCTGATATGAGTCGAAATAGCGATAAATACTTAGTACAGAATATGTGCCATCTAATTAGTAGGTAAAAAAAAAAGTAACCAAAGGAGATATTACTATCAATCTCATGAACAGCGTTGTTTCCTATAGGAAAACAAGCTTACTTCTCAGGAAGGTTGATAATATCCAAAGAAATATGGCAAAGCAAGAACCTAATGTTAATGCCCGTCTCAAAGATCCACTTCTACTCGTGCCAAAAAGTAGCAGTCTACAGGCTATGACAAATCAATTACAGTTAACCAGCTAACTGAAAAGTGAAAAATGTATGTTATGCCAATATTAAATAATCTTGAATAAGATTATAATTTATTAGAAATTATTTGGTTTATTTAATCAAAATTTACTTCGAAACAGCAGTAATTGATATTCTGTGTAATGTAACATTATATTTATAAAGAAAGTTGCTTAATTTTATAGGTCTCTTTCGATAGCCACGTAGGAACACGATACTCACCTGTTATGAGGTTACTTCTGGATTTCTTTATACTATCAACTTGAATAGTCACTGATTATAATCTTTGGGCATTAATTATAAGGAATAAAACTAGTAATGATCTGAAACTTGATATGCAACCATTATTCACAAGAGTCACTTTAACAAAATACCATACTGTTTTTGAAATCAAATTAATAATTAAAACATACGATACGAATATATTAGAAGTAAATTTTTTTTAAATATGTGTAGGAAAATAATCTTGAATTTAACAAAGCGAATTGGGAAGTTTAGTACCGAAGCATTATAATTGTAATTCATCGAACACCTAAAACATACACCGACAACTCTCAGTTGCTTACACCCATGGAAAAAACTCGTTTTTATTATTGTACATGCATCCTCAAAGTTCACTAAATAGCAACACACACATAAAAAAAATACCATATTTGATATACCGAGGTTTATAATTTTATGATAAGCATACATATCGATATATCATCCATAATTCCGAGTGAAAACTTTGCAATATATTATATATATATGTATAATACATAATATAGTGTATAATTATATAAATGATATAATATAACAATATTATAAATATATAATAATATTAATAATTTTAAATTATTAATATTATTATAATATTGATAATTATTAATACATAATAAATTTTAACAAATGTGAATACTTTTCAGTGGTGAAGGTTTTTGTTATGCTTTAAAGTTATGTTGTTTCTAAAATTATAATTAAGTTGTCTTATATTACTTTGTAAGGAATAATGAACAACTCGAAAAAAAATGGCTGAAGAATATCAATCTACAAACCTGAATTAAATATTCCACAGTTATGTCCTTATTTTTAATTACAAATTCTTTAATTTGATTCTTCAATTTGCTTTACACAAAACTACTCAAAAGAGAGAACCAGTAAAGGTTTTAAAAGGTTTTTATTTCTTTGAAACTACAACAATGTTTGACAAGGAAGACTTATTTTTTAGGACAATTATGAGGAACAATAGCGTCTGGTTTAGTGCATTGAAAATCACATTAAACATAAATTCTTGTGTCTGGAAACACGGAAGAACGGAAAGAACGCCATATTTTGGATAAAGTTGAACTATCAATGAACCTGTATAACATCTGCCTCTGTTTTCATAGAAATTGCACCAGAGGAAAAGAAAATTCCGGGAATGTTATCCAGCCCTCTGAATATAAAACTGTTTTCTATTCTTTCTCTCTCACTCTGCAAATGACAAGCTCGATTCGAATTGCACGCGAATACCAATGAAATATGGCAATATTTCGTGTCCAAAGAAAATAAAACTAGTCGTGTTTCTTTTAAATATTGACAAATACAACCAGTTTTCTTTCAAGTCATTGTGCTGTGTTAGGATAGGAAATTAACTACAGCATATTTCATAAAAGAAAATCTGACAGCCTATAAAATATGTTTACTGTACTGTCAATGACATGGAACATCACTCACAAACAACATCTTAGGCTGAAGACAGGACCACTTCATGAGGTTATTGTAAATTAATGGCCGACGCCCCGAAATAAAATAAATTTTTTAAAAAGGGGGAGAGTGGGAGTAAAAAGGAACATTAGAGAGAGAGAGAGGAATGTAATCGTACATCAGATTATCAAAATGATTTTCTATGGTTTTATTACATTTATTTCAAACTATCTGCCTCTGGTGACGGCTGCTTTGCTGGGATTACTGATTGCAAAAAATTTCAATTAAATCTTTTATGTAGCTTGGTGTTATTGGCTCCCTCAGCAAAATATTTTTAAACTTCAAATTTTGATAGATATTTAGTTCATACTATAGTATTCTAGAGGCTTTACACCGTCCTTTTCATTGTGCTATATGCTTACTTAATTCTCTGTCATCTTACCTAATATTTGAACTTTAATTTGAAACGAGAAATGATTAAACTTCAAATAATCCAATAAATTGCTTGCTGAATCAAAGCATCATCATAAAAATATAAGGATAGTAAGTAGAATCATTCAGCTTTGGAGTTTCGTGTGTCTACCGAATATGTTTCATAATTTACGTAATATTTTAGAGGATTTTTCTTTATTGATTAAATCTAAAATTTAACGTACGACAACGAGAAAGCACAACTTCAAGTTAAAAGAGCGATAATATATTTTTATGCATCCAATTTTATTCCAGGATAGAGCAGCAGTATTTAAAAATGGAAGAACTAAAAAAAATCTTTTATCATTGCTTATTTCTGAAATGGAACCTTAATTGTAATTTCCACAAAATTAAAAAAAAAAAAATCAAAAAGCTTTATTAAGAGCATGTTTTAAAACAGAATAAACTCATACGCAAAAAATAAGCGAATCTTCGTACTTTGGTTATCAACAACTGAAAAAAAACAGGATTAAATACTTGTAGCAACAATGAAAACGATCTGAATTTCGTTACAAGAATGAATAGCATTGTTGTAAAATATAGGGGAGAGTAGGATACTTGATAATATGGGATACATGAGCCACCTCTTTTTTCTCTACAGCACAAGTTTGTTTTTCTTTCCTCAGTTGACAACATTTAAACACATTTATAGTTCTAGATATGTGAAAAAGAAATAAATTAATTTGGTTCCATTTTGAAAGTGTCATGAACAATAGTTCTTTTTTCAACTGTCTGAAGTAAATTTTAAGTGTCTAAATTTTACATTTTTTTATTCAAATTTTGTTTTTAAGCTGTAATAGTATTCTTAGTTGAAATAATTATAAGTTCAGGTACATTTTAAGTTTAAAATAGTCTAAATATCTACAGGTTTTAATCAGTTATAGTTTGGTAAACAGAAATGGTGGTACTTGTGACACAGACTGGGGATACATGAGCCCTGGCTCAACTATCGCTACTGGGAAATTAGTGTTCATTAACTTTGTTATTTAGAGCATTTGAGTAGTTTATTTTCACAAAATTTCCTATGTTTAAGAAATATCTGAGTAGTAGGCTTTCATAAAAATAATAATGAATAACGAAAAGGTTAAAGAAAAAAATGCTCATTTGTCACTGATAGGTCAGGTGTGGAGCAATCAATTGCGTCTATTGAAAATTTCCAGATTTCTTCTGATTTTACTCCCCATGAAGATGTCAACTTACGTCAGAATATTGTAATTAGTTTTTCTTTTTCTGGCCGTATGTCTGTAAATTCTCCTATTCCTGGGACCTCAACTAATGAAACAACTGTTTCTCAAGAGGTTGTGCAACCTTATCCAAAAGTCTTGCTTCGCATTATGAAAGGGTTTAGGAAAAGAGCTAAATCAGCTAGTTTGACTTCCACACCCGAAAAACAAAAAAATTGAAGAAAAGCTGTTGAAAATATCACCAAAAGAAAAAAAAGAAAGAAAAGCAACAAAGATCACAATTTAAATTTTCTTGGAAATTACCAATGGTTAAAACAAAACTTTTCCTGAAAAATCGAAAAAAAATTATGAGACTCTTATGCTACATCTTATTTAGATTCTGACAATTATTCAATTAAAAGTACAAGTTCAACAATGTCAGTAGATGAAAATACTGAAAGTGGTGATGATTTGATCAATAAGAAACCTGCTATTAATGATTGGCTACCGGCAAAATATGCTAGGGAAGAAAACCATAACACAATTTGTTGCCCAAATTCTTAATATTTCTGAAGATGAGCTGAACATAAATTTGCTTGAAGAGTTGCAGATTCCAAATTTAAATGGCCACAAAATTATGACATTGCTGTCATTGATGAAAACAAAATTGAAATGATTCTTCGACAACCAAACATCACCACAAAAAATGCTCATGCTGTTAATTTTGTTTTCACGACTGGTTTTGAAGGACTTTTTCTTTTTTATCTTAAGCATGAAGCAAAACATTGCTGAAATAATTATAAGCAGTAAAATTTATAACATTGTATTTTGTAGATATTTTTTCAGAGATGGCTCAAGCATCCCTACACTGTAGATCATGTATCCCTCTCATGGGGATACTTGAGCCACAATGTGAAACAAAAAGTAAATATTTATTAAGTGCTAAAATTGGACGAAAGTGACTAATTTTCTCCTTTAATTTCGAAGATGAAATACCAAAATTTATACTACAATATTCTATTCTTCAATTCCTAATTATAAAAAAAAAATTAAAAAAATAAAATTTTAAAATTGGCTCAACTATCCCTACTCTCCCCTACTTAAAAATATTTTTAAAATGTTGTCAAAATTAGAGGAAATTTTGTATGGCAATTAAATTGGTATCATTGAAAATATAACGTTTTGATTATTAAGATGGCATAAAAATAAAATTTGTGCTATATATTCGGAAATCATAGAGGGAAAAATTTCAAAATTTCGCTTTTTTAAATTAATATTTAAAATTTTGATAAAATCGCTCAGAGTTGCACGTTCCCACCCTACAAAGTTTGCTTATGTCAAACAAAGTTGTAGAGCGTTATCGATTTAGTACAAAAAGACGCCTTGTGCATATTAAAATACTAAGAACAGAACGCTTAAACTGCACATTTGATTGTGCACAATTTCCAAAATTGTGACGTCACAAAACGGGTTAAAAAGAGAAAAAACAATTAATTATCACAAGATACCTTTATTTTTGGTGTTCAAAGTGCTCTCTGTCATCGACAATACATATTTAGGCTCTTGTTTGAATTTCACTTTGCATACTTTTTAGCATATCAGTTAGTGTACTAGCACAGGCAGCATAATACGTCATCGAAAGTCCTGCAATGTTAGCGGAAAGGTCGCATACACCTGTTGTTTGAGTTATTCCTACAGGAAAAAGTATATTGGGATTGTTTTTTATGTCCGAAAAATAGCATTTTCTCCTTTTATCCTTGCCTTGCGAACAAACATATGTGCATTTTAAGCGTTTTGTTTTTCGTATTTATGTGCGCACGGTATCTTTCTGCACTAAATCAATAACGCTCTACAACTTTGTTACTGACATTTCCCCCTATTTTGTACTGTTTTCGAGATAGGAAAGCTAAATCCGGAGTTTTCCACCAGTTGGCGCTGTAAGTGGCTTCATGGCATAGGGCATAGATGTTTTACTCTACATAGACACTACTTTCATGACTATGGCTGTCGTCGTTCTGAAGTTAAGGGGGATGGCCCTTACTCAAGTGGGCACTCTGTATTTTTTGAGTACAAAAGCACTTAGTATAACTTTATTTACATAAATTTAGTAAATTTCACGTCCGATTCAGATCCAAAGTAACCAGAATTACTAATACGGCCAAACCCAAACGTATGACATTTGGGTGAAAAGTATTTAATGAAAAAGATTACAGTTCTATGCAATTCATGAGAAATAATCCGAAATTAACGATTTTCTCTTTTATAAGGGAAGAATTGTTTCAGTTAAACCCCAGCTCTCTATTTCTATATTGCAAAAAATCCATTGCGTGTATATTTGGAGTGGTTATTAGATAAATAGCTTAATCACGCGCCCGAAAAAGAGACTTTTAAATAGCCTATTCAATCTGCACGCTATCTTTCCAAACATCATCTAAATTCCCCTCCTTGTCTGTAGCTCAGTAGCTATAACTATGTAAATACCAAATAATAGTGCCAAGGCTAACGTCTGGAAATTTCTGACACCCGGAAAGAAGACAGCTTAAAGGGAAGAGATGAATTGACGAAATCCGAATTAATAAAGGGGAAAGTCGATCAATATTCCGATAATCATCGATTTTCTGCATGCGCTACTGGTTTAAGCCTTTAATAAATGTTTATTCATAGCGAATAAAATAAGATTATTTTTAAGAAATTTTCATTGAATATTCATATATATAAGTTAATTGAACATATTTTAAAAGGATATGATCGAGATTTTAGCTATATTTAATGTAGAATATTACGAGCTAGAACTAATATGCATTCTGCTTATTAGCCATATTTTAAAATCATTATCTGTTAGAAGATATTGTTGTATGAAATAAGATAAAATGGACGGAATCTCGTTAATAAATATACATCTAATAATAAGCCAGAAATTAATTAGTAATGCGAAAACAGGGTATATGCAATTATCGTCTGGAGTTTAGCTTAGGTTAGTTATATTAACGTCCCGCTTTGAAGCAACACGAGAGCTATTTTGGGACGAACCTCGTCATTTTAAACCGCGGTCAGATGACGAGAACGACACTGAGCTGGCACCCCCTCTTCAAACTTCCGTACCACACCAACGAGAAGACGTTTGCCTCCCCTACGTATGGTTTAACATACAGCAGACCCACATGTACAGTGGATCTTCAGTGGAATCGAGTTTCGAGCCTGGAACCCTCCGGCCACTAAGTCACCTTACTACTAGGCCACCGCGACTCTTATCGTCTGGAAAGTAACTGGAATATAATTTTGGATGTGAGAGCGATACAGAATCAAAGCTGTTTAAAGAAAAAATTATTCCCTTCCTTGATTTTGCTTCGTAGTGAATAATAGAATAGTAACCAAGTTTTATTGGCATCAATATGATGGACCTATGCCCGTATAGCTTCAGAGAAATTTGCTAAAAAGTGCAGATTATTACGATGTTTACAAATTTGACTATTAACACATTATTGACCGCAGACGTCAAATGACGTCTTTTGATATCCATGTTGTTTGAGCTTTTCTGAGCTTGCATCTAATTTGTTAGCAGTCAGCAATGTGTTAATCATCTGCTACAGGCTTGGCTATTAATTATTTCAAATTCGTAAAACGAAGTCAAACTCAGAATAAATCCCAATAATCTGAGCAGCGTATATATCATTAAAGTGAAATATGTATGTTTTACTCCTATACAATGAATTTGACTTCTCATTACTAATCATCAAATTATTTTAATAGTTTCTAATCTGATCTGCAGTTAGTAGTTATTTTAATTTACATGGTCACATTATAACTCTCGTGCATAAGCACTGATAGATACATTCGTGACATGCAGCAATAGTGAAATTAAGTATATTGTATTACTTCAGAAGATATATGATTTTTTTGTCTGCTGATTATTTTGGTATATAATAATGATATACTAAAAATTGATAGTTTTTGAGTTATAAGCAAAAAACTGGAGAATTTTTTTTATGTTTTTTGGCTATAACTAAAATTCCAACAAAAATTATTGGTGGCAAACCTCAGAATCGTAATCAGCACCCGCAAAAACATAAAGAAGCAAAAAATTACAACTCCTCTAGAATTGGGTTTAAAAAAATGACTTAACCATTGAACTACTGACAAAAAGCGAAAAAGAGCCAAATGAGGAAGTCGCGCCAAATGAGAGCTGAAAAAAATGCAGCTCAAATGAATGCAATTTCAAGCGGAGAAAGGGTTGCTTTTCTCCCGCTTCGCTATGTTCTTTGCGTTAATATCGGATCCGTAGGAGGAGCAAAATTTGATACAGCTCTGGTCTGTCTCTATCTTAATTCTTGATTGATTTTCCGTCTTCTTTTTACATTTTTTATTTCTTTTTTGCCATTTTCGTTGATCACTGAATTCTAAAAGTGGAAAAATAAGCCAATTAGAATAAAAACGAAAATACAATCTTTTAAAATAATTTCAGGGGGCTGCAGCTCTTATGGAAGAGTCGCCACTGCAACTAAGGAACTATAAAGTAGCAAAATTTATTTACTCATGTTAATATTTCGCCACTATGATAAAAAAACATCTCTAACTTCCTACGTAACGGCAATAAAAAGTGTGGTTTGATTTAGCTTTATTAACGTCCCGTTTTGATGCAGCACCAGAGCTGTTGTGGGAAGGACTTCATAATCTTGAAGCGTGGTCAGATAAGGAGTACGAAGCCTGAACTGGAAACCCCTGTCCACACTTCCGCTCCACACCAGCGAGAGGTGACTTCGTTTTGACTCTCGTTTTTTGGATGTTGACAGAAGTTTGATTTAATATTCACCGGGTTCACCTACACGGCGGATCTTTTGTAGAATCGAGTTCTGAACCTGAAACCCTCCGCTCCCGAAGCCTTACCACCAGGCAACCGCAGCCAGAGAGGAAGTAAAAAGAAATCAAAAGTTAAAAATAAATTAGAAATTTAATGAAGTGAACCACTTGACACACATTTTATATCTAAAACATCTGTAGTGACAAACGATATCAAGATTAAACATAAAACTAACTAATGTAAAGTGTAAATACCTATAGGTACGTCTTTTATTTTGTATTTACAATATTACATAAAAAAGACGAAATTTTTGATTATATTTCTGACTCCATTACCCAAGATATTTTTATATTTGTCTTGCAACTATCAGAACTGTACTTTTGACCTTTGTGCCATTCTCCTTTATTTTCACACCTGTATGATAGTGTTTTCTGCTCAGATCCTCTGAATAATTTTTGGCTTCTGAAAGAAAAATGCAACGAAATTTGCTCCGCTCTTCATACATTTCACATTTAAGTTATTACCACTGTAGGATTGTTATTTCTATTCTTAGGCTACGTTCTCAACTATCATTATTCAAATACTTGTAGACCGATGTGCGCTTTAGTAACGTATTGCTCGCCGCGGTCGGATTGGTTTGAGAGTTTTTCCTGGTTTTCCACCATGCAAAACACAAATGTGGTTCAGTTCCGCCTGAAAGCCCTCCAGGAAGGCAACCTATCCCTATATGCTGGAGCTAAAATCAGATTTTCTACACCAGGTGATACCTAGGTCGCTTTGACCAACAGAAGTTGTCATATTTCTCCTTTCTCATCCTCCTCTCATGGATTTGACTAGTTATGTTCGACCCAATGAGATTAGTCACAACAACAACACAGCACAGCAACTTATCACTGAACTGCCTGCGCACCATACATGCACCGAACTATCGTATTTTAAACTTAAAAGTTAAAGTATAGTTTATTATTCGATACAAAACTACACGGTGTCCATAAACATCGCAAGTTTTTCTGTGGACCCTTAGTTGAATCGGAACGATAACAGATTCCCAGAAAAGAGCGTGTCATATTTTGAAATAATAGAGAAAACTGGAGAATTATGTGCTTCATAATAAAAATACCAGAATCGAAAATCATTTTTGAAACCTTTCTTGCAATTTTCATTCTAGCATATCGATTTAAAAAAAATCAAATGTATTAAGTCCAGTCCGAAAAGCTTTGAATCGAAATTGCTACCAGTAGTAACGCCGGGGCCGGATTTGAACATGTTAAGTGACAATTAAGCAATTTCAGAAAACGAGCTTTGAAGTTTAAAGGTTACATTTTTTTATTTTTCACTCAATTTTTGCTGTTCCGGCACTTTTGTGAAGGGAAAGCCTTCAAAATATTTTATGTTTGCTGTCATGGTTATAGCTTTTTTTAATTATAGAGAAAATTAATAATCTTCTGCACTTAACATTTTCTTCCATGCACGCGTCAAAAAACTTCGTTTGCTTAGTCACAGAAGAACATGTTAAGTGCATCTTACTTTCTGCACAACGTAATATTGGTAGATTAAATACATACAAATAATAATGAATTGACAAAATTGTATTACTATAAAGCTCTATATATCTTCAACACAAGTTGAACAACAAAAATAAAGCATATTGGATGTTGAAATAGCACACAAACACACAAGAAGATCACAAAATAATATGTAAGTTTGGGAAGCAATAAAATTAAGAGTATTAATTTTTTGAAATATTAATTCTTTGGTTGTAATAAACATTATCATCATATTTTTGCAATTTCATTTAACATGTTTTTTTTCTTTTTTTGTGAAAATAGAATTCTAAAATTCATTTTTCATTTACTTTCTAGTGCAATTTGAAATTTTGTACACTTGTGTGTTCTTGATAACAATAAACTATTTTAATATTTTCAAAACTCGGTTATCAATTGATTGCTTAACATAAGTCAATCTTCGTTCCATAATTTGAGAAAAATTATTATAATATTTCATAACACCTACAGCAATAAATTCTAAATAAAAGACTAAAAAGTAGAAAATAATTAAAATAAGGAAATCTGCTTTTCATCTCATTAATAAGAGTGTAGTTTTTAAAAATAAATGTATAAAATGATTTCGTTGTTGTAGTCGCTAAGTAAGGAACGGTCCGAGTTATTAACTATTTTTTATTTATTATGGGAGAGTGGCGGAATATACGTACATCTCGTATGAAAGTTTCAAGTTGAAAGAGAGCAGAAAATCCCTGAGTTCTCTCAGATAGGGGATTAACATATAGACACGTAATCAAAGTGAAGGGAATAATAGCTATTTTTAGTAAATTACGTATGTGTTTTAGGGAAAATTCTGGCGCCAAGAAGACGCCGTCATGATTTCCTGTGGGAGCGTGAAGCCGATTAAAATATTCTTTTAGTAATAAATATGCCAAAACGTGAGATTTAATATACCTCCAGCGCGGAAAAAAAACAAAACTGGTGTTTAAGAAAAGTGATTTCGGAATACATTAATATTGTACTAAGATTTTAAAACATATAATATTAGAATTTAAAGTAAAATTAAGTGAGATTATTACATGTATATATTTTATGATATTATCTCAACTTGATTTACTTTCATAAAAATATTTCGCTTTCCACGAATTTCCCTACTCAATAAATTTTGTTCTGAAGAGTTTAGTGGTATCCGTGAATCTTTCTTCAAAGCAGTCTTTTCACTGCCTTGGGAGCATCGAAATGAATGTCTTGGAAACATGGAAATGAATGTGGTATTTAAGGTTTTAATCAAACAAACATCGTTTTTAATATCGTTATTAACATACATGAAACAATTCGAGTTAAATAAAAATGTGTAAAAAAAAGCAAAAACACAAATAGCTAAACAAACTAAATTAGTGATCAATGGAAAATTGTTAAAGTAAAAAAATAATTAGTCTCCTGGTACAAATTCATAAGAATAAATTTCGTTAACTGAAATAAACCATTATTCAAAAAAACTCACGAGTTCCAAAAAGTTCTTTTACTTACCGTTAATTGCTCTTTCCTTTGTCCCTCAATGCAGTTCAGCTTGATGTATAACTCGCAATAAAGCCCACATAGAAAAATTGTAAAGAATTATTGCAAAAACTTCTTTTAAAAGCAAACGATTTCTATTTTCGAATTGTCTTCTCAATATTTTCGTCTGCATTAATACTATTTCCCGCGCAGAAAACGATTCTGTTTCAATGGAAGCAGATGTTATTTTACTCAAGTTTAACAAATTTCTCATGGAAGAAGATGTTAAGTGAACTTAACATGTTCTTGCATGAGGAAAAAGCAAGAGACCGTGCACTTAACATGTTCATCCACTGAAAACTTCTTTATTTTTTTACTTTGCAGATTTAATGAACTTCCTATATTTAAATTAGACTTCAACGTGTTCTTTTGCCCAATTATCTCAATTTTTTCAAATTTGTCACTTAACATGTTCATCCACTCAGCTCTTCAAGTGTCCCGTCCCATATGCGTCGGATTAGAGAGTGTTTATCGTAGTTGTAACATCATTAGTTTTTTAAATTAATTTTTGAAATGGATCCAACAATTTATGGCCACCCTATATTATTTAGCGAGCACTCAGTTTTTCTCTTTACAGCTTTCAGGCATACCTGAGTAAACTAAACTGTATATAAAAGTATTAACGATGTATTTTATGCACCTACTGTCCTACCGCCAGGAGAAAAACTCTGAGCAGGGTTGCCTCAAATAGACGAGTCGAAGAAAGGAGGGATACGGATATAAAAATAAACCGCAACATTTGGCAAACTAAGCGCACTTCCGTTAGGCGAGGAATTCGTTTTCGAACAAAGTACTAAGAGAAATGAGACTTCCGCCGGTTCTATCTACGCCAAATGAAATAAAGCCCTTTCCTTCACCCTCAAAATGCTGTGGAATATCCCGTTTCCATGAAGACCACCACCGGCATGTCTGGTGTCTAGGGTTTTTCTCGCGGCGGTAGGACAGTACTATTAGTAAATATATAGAAGTCGAACAATATGAAAGTAATAATTCACTTGGAATTAACGTTTTTGTTAAAATCTGGATTTTTCCTTTTTCTGTGGTTTATGCTGAGTAGGTGAAAGAGACACGGCAAATACTTCATACCTATGACTGAGCAAGACAGCCCAAGCTGTAGAGAGGGCAATGTTAATGTAAATGGATATAAATTTAAAAAACAGCATTTTATAAGATCTTTCCAAAACCATCTTGGAAATTTTGTAACTATTTGGTTCTGATTTCTTCGCCCTTCCGACTGCTGCGCTCTAGACTAGATATTAGGTTGGCCCAATGGGAAATCCAGCACTGCGAGTAATGTACAAAAACGAGTCACTGCGATTATATTTAAGCTCTAGGCTTCGATTTTTGTTTCACATAAACGTGATATCTCAAACAAAGCATTCACTAAGAGATTAATATTGAATAAAATATATTCGAATTATAATAAATGCGTGATGATAATAAAACCATTCTCTCTTTTATATTTAACAAGTACGAACATGCACGGACGGTGTATAAAGGGCGTGAAATGCAACTGAATTATTCACACCTGATTCAGTTAAATGGACAAAAAAATTTATTTCATTGGTGTCGCATACATAATTACATATGTCTTCATTTACGAAGTTGTAGAAATGACAGCTTCAGTGTCTTCAAAAGAATGAATCACGGGAAATAAGAAAAAGGGAAGGAAACACATGATGTCTGAAAAGTTTCCTTCCCATAAAGTTTTCAATTCATAAACGTTGATAAGTAAGGATAATGAGACCACACTGACTCATCCTACAGTATACCATCTAAATGTGTCTGAGAAAATAATACAATAATGTCTTGTGAGAAAATTTTGCTCTTGATGTTTGATATATGGCGAACTAGAATGAAAGTCTGTTAGCTTGTATTGAACAGGGCATCATGGGAAACTACGTTGAAAATATCACGTGCTTCAACTCACTAAAATATGATAACGATCGTGAGGCTATATTTTTAAACGACGAACTTTAAGAGTTTTATCAGACTTTGTTAAAATTCTGATTGCCACTGTAAAGATGGTTTAGTGTGCATATTACTAAATATGCTGGAGTGAAATATTGAATCTTTAATTTTTAAAGCAGGCAGAATAAAAATGCATCAATAATTTAAAAATCTTGTATTATTTATAGACATGATTTACTTAAAGGAGAGTGTATTTATCTTCATGGACAATTGCTGCTTGTTATTAATGCGGATGCTTTAAAGCATTCTAAGTTAGTGTTTCTGGGAAAAGTGATATAAAAAACTAGATTTGTGAAATCTGATTCAAAATCATTTTTGAAGCAACAACGAAAAAACCTCAAAAACTTTTCTCATTTTCAGGAATAAAATATCAAATTTTTATAATTGTCTTCAGCTGAAACTAGCATTTCCTCCATAAGCATATATAATTTTCAATGGCGCATTGATATCTCTAAGTTTTGACGCAAATTTTTATTCCTTTTCTTAAGAATATTTGTAAAAAGTATTTATAACAAAAACTATCTTGTTTGAAAATATATTTTTAAAAACCTGTTTTTTCAAAAATCATCAAACAGAAATTTCGAAGCAAAGCAAGCAACGAAAAAAATGCGCTTTTGATTCCAGTTTGTCGAAAAGTAAACACAGAAAGATGTCAAATTTCCTCTTTCATTTGAGGTCAGGTTAAAGAGATTTTTAAAATTGTTTTTGTTCTTAACACTTTGATTTACATAAAATAAAAGAATACTAATTTTTTACACACTATGTGTTTAGAGTTCTCATTTCTATTCTTTATAACTTCGCTTCTACTTTCAGTTTCTCTATGAGAGTAATCAAGTTCTGGATTCCTTTACCGGAAATGACATGCTTGTCGAAGTGTTTCGAAGTCCGTTTAAAATCATTTTCCGCTTGGGATACTCTTTCAGCTTTTCTCTGCGCATCGATTCATTCTTCTGCCATTTCGCGTGTCAGTTTTCTTTTCCACCTATTCCGTTGAAGTAATGGTCATTTTGTCGTGTGACAAAATCACAGAATAATATTTGGTTTGACTACTTTTTATGAAATGGATTGCATTCAAAGCGATTTTCGCAATGCATTTAACTGCTCTCTCAATAAATCATATGAAATTATTTGGTATTTAATTTGTTGTTTTTTAAAGTTATTCAAAAATGACAAGGAACTGAATGCCTCTGTTCTTTTACAGGAAGAATTTTTTGGAATTTCTTCAATTTATGGAAAGAGCTCAATAGTGGCTGATGTATTTTTTTAATGTATATCTGTGCAGCAAATCAACACAAAGGAAAATTAAACTTCAGCTTAAATTTCCCGAATAAATTATTTATGAATTTGAAGTTGAAGTAATTTTATTCCATCATCCGCTTAGGAATGTTTTTAAATACCTTACAAAGAGCTAATGCGTACGGAATTTTTTCAAAAATTGGTAATCGCTAAAATTGCATTCATAGATTAATTTTAGCCATATTTTAATTTCAGTGCTCTATTTGACGATTAAAGACGTTTTGGTTTGCATGTATTGGAACAGCAATAAATACACCAAAGAGAAAAGCTATTACTTTTACACTTCTTAAATCTGAATCAACCTGTCTAAATCTATGCATCCAAAATGGCACAATCTTGATTTCGTCATAAAGGTGCATAAAGACTTCTAGAAAACACTTCTTTTCTTTTGTGTTAATGCCGGGACAGTTTGTGAGCTACTTCATGAAAGTAAAATTTTTTTCTAAAATGTGGTGTGTGTCTAATCGATGAAAGACAGTTACTAAGCATATTCTAATGATGATCATCATCAGAATGTCAAACAACAGTTGTTTTGTTGTATCAGATTTTATCACACAGCAGTTTACTATCTAGAAAAGAAATATTCTTTCTTCCACTGACTGTAAAGACAACTGAAATCACTAGAGAACCTCCTCTCCCACCATACTTTCTGAAAAATGAAAGAAGATATTGTCGAAAATTATATGAACAATAAATACAACAATTAGAGCCTTCCACGTCAAGGACCCTAGAATAAATTTGAATTTATTAATATTTTCCACACATTTTTTTATTATTCCGTAATAATAACTTTATATGTAATTTTCAGAAAATTGTGCTAGACGATGCATCTTTATAATAGCGTTCTGCTTTCTATTACGTGCTGATGGATTGGATTCTTATTGCAAATTTATTTTATGTGGTAGCTTTTATACATAAACTAACTGTATTGTGCTGAGATCATCTCGTTTTTGTGTCTTTTCAGTCGCAACATTGTTTGATTAAACTAAAGATAATTTCTTCTAAATACTGAATTCTCACACTCCTTGTTATCATTATCTTCGATTTGTAAACAAATATAAAATAATAGTTATTTGTTTTTAGCTTCTGAATTCTGATTCTTTCTGAATACACTGATTCTTTGCAGTGGCTTTAGGATAATTCCACGGTGCTGATTCCGAATCCGGCATTCTTTTTGTCAGATTGGCTCTAGTTTTCGAGATAAAGTGAAAATTATAATTCAATATTAATTTTATCTTTAGAAAATGCAATGAGAGAATTTAGAGATTAGCTTTTCTATTTTTTAACGTAAATACAACTATACAATACGTATGTTTTATATACAATACTAATATACAACATGACAGTAGTATACATAACATTAAATGATGATTCTGTAGTTAAAATACAGTTAAGAGTTGAAAAATTTTCATTTCATTTATATGATAAAACTTTACACTTTTTAAATGTTTGAAATATGTTTTCTTCTGCTGAATAAAACTAAGCCCGTAGAACCTGTTTTTTCTGAAATGTATCATCGACAATGTCAGGTATTCTATACTGAATTGCTAAATAATATCTAATAAATTTTAACATTTCCTCTAAAAATTGAGTTCTCACCCTTTTTATCGTGAGAATCGATTCTTAAAATAAACCTGAAATACAAATTTGTCATTTTTTTCTAACAATATCAAAACTAAATGAGACGTTTTTTTTATTTGAACACTTTCATAAATACTGAACATAGATATAAGAAAGTTCTATTCCTTTATAATGAAGCGAATATTTGCCAAATGATGAATAGTCCATATAAAAACTTATTTTTTTAAATATTTTTATTTATTACACTGGTCAACACTGATTCTTCGCCAACGATATTCCAGTGGTTTTAGGATAATTCCATGGTGCTGATTCCGAATCCGGCATTCTTTTTGTCAGATTGGCTCTAGTTTTTGAGATAAAGTGAAAATTATATTTCAATATTAATATGTACACACCACTCAAATCGCATTCAAATTGTCTCAAATATAAATCAATAATAAAATTAAATCAATGATATAAATAAACTTCATACTAAAGAGGAATCAGTATATAAATCGCAAGATAAATCTATGCAGAAATCACATATAATCTATGTCAAATGTAAGTTAAAGAACAAAATTTAAAACAATGTTAATAAATGATATAAAGAAATGAATTTCAAGAAATAAATAGATGAATATAATGGTATGATAAAATTACATGATGATGTTGCATTAAGTCCAATAAAATGAAAATTAAATAAGCTGGTTCAGTTACTTAATGGAAAAGTTTTTATATGATTTCCTGTTACGTACAGTGGAAGTTTCACGTTGGAGTAACTAGCAGCAATCTGCCACCATATGTGTGTCCCACCTGCCTTGATATCTTTGTGCCATTACTTTGATATCCTGGTAGCCCAAGTCTTTTTTTAAAGGTGTGTTAATTTTTTTTCTATTTTGTACTCTTGGCATACGTTCTGACCTAACAAATAATATTCTAGTTTTGCAAGTGTTACCCTAAACAAAGAAAATAAATAAATTTGATATTTTCATCCCTAAATAGCCTCTTGCTATTCATTAAACAAAAATACAACAAACTAACTAAACTTAAGCGACAAAATGACTGAAGCAAAATAAGAGTAGAATCCGGCCTGGGGACTTCATCAAGGGTCACCCCTCAGTGTGTATTTATTTTTCATTTGTTACGTTAAAATGTAACTAGCCGTTATCGCCAACCTCCGGGCGGGTTCGCGGCCAGCACCCACTTTGTTTAGCACTGCCCCTGCCACCTCTCTACTTCAAGGCTTTCAACCACTACTTTTTTCAGTTTTAAATACTGCATGAATATCAGTGGAATATACCATAAAATCATAGTAGATTTCATATTCCTTGTAGACAACAGATTCCTTTAAAATTGTAAAATATTTCAATAAAACCCTTCTAGTTGTAATGTATTGTATAACTTTCTCACGAATTTCGGTAAGAAATGTCTTCAGATCCATCAATACAGAATGATATCGCCCTAAATAAACAGTTTCCATCACCTACAATAGGTATTTTACAATATTTTTGACACGCCATTTTGATGGAACTGTTGGGATCTATATATTTAAAATAATATGGTAAAACGTTCAGATAGTTCGCCAGCCCCAACCACTCGACGGATTTCGATAATTTTTATTTCATATGAAAGCTTATGACGTCTAGATATGTCATCGAGAGTCGTCTGCCCCCCACCCACCCCATTTTCGCACGAAATCGAAAAAACATTTCTCTACCATACATTCTCTATATGTTTTTTTCGAGTTCGTTCAAAAATCGGGGTAGTGGGGGGAAGAGGACCTTGATGACACATCTAGACGTCATAAACTTTCATATGAAATAAAAATGATCGAAATCCGTCGAGTGGTTGGGCTGGCGAACTGTCTGAAGGTTTTACAATATTATTTTAAATATATAGATTTCTAGGTGATATTGTAGCCCTCTATTTTTAATTTGACTTTTGCTATATATATACAATAACCTGTTGACAAAATGATGGGTGACGATTATGATGTTGATTAGGAATTAAAAATTGCATATTGAAGTGATTTCACATATTTTTGACAACTTTGATAGGAATCTGTGACAGGAATTTATAGACCGATTTTGATAAAATAAAATTGTTTACTCTTTAGCAGTTGAGCAGTTAAAACTGCATAATTTCGCCACTTTTTAGGAGTTTTAAGGCCCATTCGAGGAGGTAGATATCGATCAATTTAATTAATTTTGTCCTTGTTTTATTCTCACCAATTCGCAAATTTTTCCGCTGTATAGTGACACCAAAAAATGCCTTTTTTCGGCCCACCCTACTGCAGACACAATTTAAATGTTGTCAATATGCATTATCTCGAAAACTAGAGTCAATCCGGGAAAAGTAAAATTAGTTTTGAAATCAGCAGCCTCAAGATACCCTAAATCCTTTAAAATTTCCTTGGCAAATGAAAAAAAGGTTTTTTTTGTTCCCCATAGTCATGATTCAAATTAAAACAAAACACACACTGAACATCAACGCTATTTGAGCACTTTTATTAAGCATAAAACCACCGATAAAAAAAGGTATTAACTTTATCATTTATTATTTTATTTCTACCTGCTCGTATAAGATATGTATTACAAAGCCGAAGTCTTATTTCGCACTTAATGAATTTACGGACTTAATCCGTCTTTTTACACTGTCACTTTCTATTTATTTCAGCAATTATAATAATATCCCTGGTCTGTCCGGTGATCTGGCTATTGTTTGTCAATTTCAGCAAAGGTGCATCGGTTTAATTTTAAAATATATTTCCTACTGCAATGCGTGGATTTTACGTTTTTTAAAGATATTTTTCGCCATAATCAATGTATTATAATTTTGATGTCACTGAACTTATCGATAAATTGCGTATTGGTTTGTTACGTATTCTTTTTCTTTTCTAGAAATTTAAAAAGTTGCAATGTGTTGAGCTCAAAAGAACGTAATTCTGCAGTTTAAAATCTGCTATAATATACGAGTATCGCTGTGAAAGTTAGTGGATTAGAGCAAGTTACTCTAATCATCAAGATAAACCCCGCCCTGTGTTGGCATTCGGGTGCTGAGTGACCGTGTCATGGTACTGTGGTCAGCTACAAAATGACCATCACCGGCCCATACACCAACCCTCCGGATAGAAGGAACGTCCCTTCATCGGAGATGTAGCCACAATCACACCACCACTAATACACCCCAGGGGAAGCGAGAACAAGGGGGGATGGGTAGGTTACTCTGAATGAAATGAGTTTGAGGTTACTCTGTGTATTTTTCTTTCCATAAAACTACACAGAATATCATATTGAATATCAAACTTTTTATTAGTAAGTTTCGCAATAAAGGAACTTTCTAAATTAAATTAATACTGCAGAAGATTTCGATTACCATTTAACGCATCACTATGAGTATTATTCTGGACAGACTCTTCCATCCAAATAAGTTGCGGAATGCATGTCATTTTAGAGACTGCAAAGCATCTACACTATTCAACTCAAATTTCTGCAGTAATATTATTTGAAATAATACGTGAAATAAATTCATATAGATGCAGTATTTTAGATTTTATATTAAAATTACTGAAGATGACATAAAAGAAAATTACAGAATTCTGTTTCTTTCTGATGTAAAAACTTGATGAGTACAGTATCCTTAGCTTGTTTATGTTTTAGGGAAATCTGACCTACTAATATATATAAATATATACCCATTTTTGGGAAATACGAAATGGTGAATTCTCTTTTGGAAAAAGTTTCAATAGAATTCGATCCTGTAGCCGAGATACCGGCAGAAAAGCATGCACATCTATTGTGCAGGTAAATGTACCTGGAATCGCTTGGATTGACCCGAACGGAATTCACACTGCACAGTTCCGACTTTTTATTGCACGAATTGAGATAGATACCAATGTTTCTCAGTTGGAACCTATGACTAACGTTTTCCCCTCACTTCATAGTCGAGCCAAAAGATGAAAAGTCTCTTGCGCAACTCAAATGTCACCTGTGGACTTGAACAACCAATCAGAAACCATTTTCGAATTCTCCTCTCCATTCCCCTCCACACATCAGGTGGTTGCTCTTTACGGACCGTTGAGTGAGTTGACCGCACACGCATCCGCCGGTTTTCTGTTCGCGCAGTTTTTTGCGGCGCCAAACGTTTTGACGTTGGAGCAGCAGTTTTTCGGTTTTTCCTACTTCTCACGGCCGCACCGTTTAGTCGCTGCGCCGCGCAACCGCGATGCTCGCTTCTCTGCTTTATTGTATTTCTCTCAAGCTGTTTTAAGATTAATCGCAACGTCAGCTAGATAGATCTTACGTCAACAGCCAAACGTTCTTATCGCTCCTCAGTTTTTTTTCTTGTATTCCTGGGAGGTATGAAATGTTAGCGACGTAGTTGTGAGGTGTGTCATTTCGTCAAGTATACCTGCTGGAAATCCGTGATCAGTGAAGAAGCTATCAAACACTAAAATAGGAAACGATTTCGAATTTTGAGAATCATTGACGGAAAAAAAGAACCTTTCCAAATCTGGTTCTTGCACATATTTACTCGTTGAAGTTCGGTTTCTTTTTCGGGTAAACATTTGCTGTCAACAAGCGGACTAAATTTTTTAAAAAAATGTAAAAACCTTCCAACTGCTCGAAGTGTTTTAGAAAAATTGACAACTTATCGACGAATTTGAAGTTAATTTCAGTCGTTAATTGTGCAGTCTAGTCTAGTTACATGATGCCTTTATTCAGTGCAAAGAAGAAGAAGGAAGATTTCAGGAATAACCACACAAACGGAAATGGTTCCTCAGCTCCAAATTCTCCTGGAACTCCAGAGAGATCGAACACTCCGAATAACTTATACCAGAATGGACAGGTCAGTCCAGCAACTCCTGACCAAGTGCGAGAACTTCCGGTTCATAAGCCGAAATTAGTTTTTCACTGTCAACAAGCCCAGGGAAGCCCCACTGGAATAATATCGGGTTTCACAAATATTAAAGAGTTGTACCAGAAAATTTCAGAATGCTATGATTTCCCAGTGTCCGATGTAAGTACTTTCTTATAATTTATCTTTAAGTGCTTAATATTTTATTCCAATAAATGATGATATGATGTTATGTTGAAATTTGTGAAAAATGTCAAAAATTCCATTTTATGACTATATTGGTTTTATTTTTACCATTTATTTATTTGATTATGCCTTTTTAATGTAAAATCGTTAAATCATAGTATGGGCGTCTGTATAAAAAATCATTATTTTTTTCAAAGTGAAAAGCTTATTAAATTTAGGATACTGCCGTCTTTCGTGTGATTTTTTTAATGTATTTATTAACGCATGAAATAGAGTTCAAACATTTGAATTCCTGTTGGATTCCTGAGACTGGTTGTAATTTATTCCAAAATCTCATGCATTTTTGTGATTTAAATTGCGTTTTTATCAGCTGTTGAAATTAAATGCATTCGAGGCTTTTTCAGTTGGTTTTAGTAGTCTTTTCTTTAGAATTAAGAGAAATTTGAAGAAGAAGAGGAGGGCAAAGGCTATTTTAAACATAAAACTTAGCATAGATCAGTCAAGAATTTTATTGAGTTTTTCTTGATTATGAAGTCTGAATCATTATTTAAATATAACAAATTTCATATTATTTTATAGTGCATTCTAAATAAATTCCTTTCTTGATATAAATCTACCATACAAGAAATTCATCAGGAAGAATTAAATGTACGACCAATACATTAATGGTTTCTAGTAAAGAAGTGTTGATTGCTAGTTTATGCTAATTTATGGTTTAATTATTAAGAAAGATATATATTTTAAAAATATAAGAAAAAATGAGAACTAGTGAAAATACGATAGCAGTCTTTTGGCAGTAAAATTCTTGTCTAGAAAAGTTTTCAGAATTCGCAGTTTTTATTTTTATACGTTTTTTTTAATTCTTTTTATTTTTGAATCGCTTAACTTTAAACAACATTAATTATACTCCGTAGCTAATCAAAGCAATTTTGGAATCATTGGCTTTTATGATTTAATGCTGTTAGAAAGATATTTATACACACAACTTGCTTACTGTTTTCTAATATTTTTATATAACCCAGAAAAGAAATAACAAATTCAGAAAAAGTGCCAAAAATTCAATACTAAGTATTTAAATTGTAAATTTATGCAAGGTAGCTAACATGTTTGAAAGTTTTAAAAATAAAGAAAATTGGCTTCAAGAATTTGTATTTTTCAAAAATACTTCTTATGAAATCTAAATGAATTCCTTTCCTGATTATAAATGAATTCCTTTCTGTATTATAATTATCGTTTTTAGAATATTGGCATAATTTAACTACAACTGTCATAATGATGATTAAATTTAAGTTGGCAATTAAATTTTATATTTTTTCCGAATATTTTAGAAATGTTAGTAAACGCACAAACTCTGTATATAATTGTTTTCATATTTTTTAAAACAAGTTTAAAAAAAGAAATCTCTAGTATGCCCTTATTTCATATCAGCTTAGAACGACTGTTAATAATTCGCAGGAATTGATTTTATTCAGAAGTGCATATTTTCATTAAATATTTAGATTAGGAACTTAGTTATGAGATATTTGTTTTTTTACGATTATGATAAGTTAAATTATCGAAAATGATTTCTTTTCCCATTTATAATGTCCAAATTTTAACTCCCAACGTTTACATTTTTTTGAAACTAGTTCTATTGCTTTGTCTATTTTTCTTGGGAAAACTCCACATGCTCACCTTTTTGCTTTTAAAAAAATCAATTGGTTTTTATCCACATATTTAAGAAATTTTTTTTATTGAATTTCATTCATCAATTTTTATACATATTAATTTCACACTTTTATCTTGACGGAATTTTATTTTATGGCTCTTGCGCCAAAAAAACCATTTATTATACTCAAACTCCGTTCATTATGCGAAATTTAAATCAGTATTTATTTATAATTATGTTGGTATGGTAATATCATTATGCTGTTATTTTAGTTTTACTTTATTAAATGGCATCTCAGATTTTGATTTACTAATTTTTGTTAACTTAGCTTTATTTTATTCTTTTAATGAACTAACAAACAATTTATTTTGAGCTGAAACAAAAAAAAAAGAAAAGAAAAATGAAAAGTTGAAGTTAGAAATGCATCGATGGAAATTGTTAAACGAATAAATATAAAATAAAAATAAAGCTATAAAATTTATCATTAAAATTTCACGTTTTAACTATGTTATTGTAGAACTTTTATATTTAAATACATATCTTAATGTTCTATAAATTTTAAAAATGAGTGGAAAGCAATTTTTTGTTTTTTATAACATCGTAGATTCAACTTAAAATCTTCTCTTTAACAATAATATAACATTTTGAATATAGTTTGGCATTCAATTGCTTTATTTCATTATTGACTGAAATTCGCTATAAAACATCTGTTATGAAGTCGATAGTTTTCATTTGTGTGTGATATAGTCAGTATTTTACAAATTTACAGTTAGGTGCGGAAGTGACAGCTGTTAACGATATGATACGTGACATGTTGAAAGCAGACGAAAACCGGTGTAATTTGGAGAGAGGGTGGGGGTATAACCTTTCCTGTCAGCTGGTTTCGGTCCCACCTATACAGGTGAAATGTATTTAAAAACCTCAACGACTGAGTTGACTATTGGTATTTATAGACCTTTAGAATTTCATTATTGCGAATGCATATATTGAAGCACAAACACATTTAACATGCCTATTGTGTAAGAAAAAATTTTCCAATCAAAAACGATATGTGCTTAAACTATATTTTTTTCTGTTCATCTTAGTTTAAAAGCTCTCCAATGTTAACATTCGAATCGAAATCTATTGTACGTTCACTTATTTGTAATGACATTTTATTCATCCATCTCAGTTGTATGTTTGATAGAAAATTACAATTTTTATGACAATAGAGATCACGAAGTTTTGAGAATTTTTTAATGTAAGTAATCTGAAGATTGGAGTTCGAAATGTTTTGTTCACTTGTTAATTCTATTATTCTCTTATTACGACATTGAGTTCACTGACACCTGAGCAACTCTTTCTAGAATTTAGAATCCCTGTAAATCTCACTATGTCATTGTGGGAACAATGCATAATAACTTAAAATGAATGCATTCACGATACAAGTGAATTTCACTGGTCGTACTCTGGTGATGATACTCTAAATTAGCGAAAATCAAAGGTAGAAGTGTCCATAAATTTCCTAAAACAGACGTCAACTCATGAGTTCAAAATCATTGAACAGACTTAAGAATCCCAAAGATGTAATAAATTTTTTTTTCTGAAAGAAAGAAATTATGGACTCACAGAATGGATTATTACTTTGTTTTGGCTTTGAAAAATAACATTAACAAAATTTAAAATATGAATTTTCTTTTTCTTCCCTATATTTAATAAGTTTCTATCAAATATGAAAGTTAATCAATTGATTGTATAAAGCAGAAGAAATATCCGCGTATTAGAGGTTTACAAAAACAATTGTATTCTGTTTTGCTACCGAAACTACAATAAAACACTTCGATCTTTAATTCGTTGCAAATTTTAAACTTAAATACTTTCTTTTTTAACTTTTCGTCGCAAAAGAATCCTAATATTACATCAGAAAAATTCTTTCTAATCGATCACTTTTTATTCAACTTAAAGTCGTTTAATTAAACTTTTGAATCGAAATTTTATAATTTTATAATAATAACAGCTGGTAAAAAAACAATTGAAAGCCTAAGCTAACTTATAATAAATGACTGCATTGTGCTACCGTTGAATATTCAAGACCTATTACTGAAATCGAACTCTGCAAAATAAAATAAAAAAAAAACTAGTTTTTTCGTTAACTCACTCTTTTGCAAACAGATTCGCTTTATTTTCTTTAAATTATATTATTTTCATATACTGATATAAAGCATAATTAATTTCCTTCTTTAAATGAAATAAATACCAGGTAATAAATATGCACTAAGTGTCTGTTTTATTTCCTGCAATGAAATCTAACTTTAATAGATTCCGCTGCCAATATTAAAATTATGAATGTATGTCAATAAAAATGTGTTACTCATATTCAACTATTTCTTTTTTCGGGAAAAATTAGCTAAGATATTATAATTGGCACGCGGCATCGATCTTAAAGTGTTTCTTAAAAGAAAATTCAACAGTCACAATGAACTATTTGGAATAACGCATTCAGTGTTAGCGTTGCTTTCAATATTTTAATTAAAACAAGTCGTCTGAAATATTCATGAGTTGTTCTAAGAAATGAAAAGTACTTCCTTATAGATGTTTGGGAACTCACACACTTGTTTTTAACTCGAAGGGAAAATATGTAAGAAGTCGCTTAGAGAGCCTAACACGCCGGAGGCATAAAATGCGTGAAACATTCTTCAGACGCAAGATGTACGTGCTTTTTCTTTGTTGAGGTAATGAAATGATTAATAAAAGAAATATATGCGCATTTACAGTGGAATAGTCTAGTCAGAAGACAGTGAAAACGTCAGCATGAAGAGAAAAATGTGATCTGTTGTAAAGTAAATAATGTTATTTTAAACACGTGAGAAAAGATCATACTTGTGGAATGTCGGCGATTTCACTTGTTGAACGAAATAAAAATCGATAGCCTAGGGAATCGTCATAAATAAAACAGTAATACACCAATTCTGTTGCCTTTAAGGGACTCCCGACATTAAAATCTTGCTTTATGTTTTAATAATGTTCAGATGGACTTGCGTTATTTGAATTTGGGACTTGGATAAACTTGGATTTTGCTTTCGTCTTAGATGCATAATTTGGTACCAGTATTAAGCTTAAAATGGTTTCTTTTTCTTCTTTTTTTCGTTTGTATATTTTGTCTTTGTAGAATTGTAATTTTGAATTGAAATGATTCCATTTTTAATTTATTATAATAAATATTTGAACTTTTAGATTATGAAATTTCTTAAGTTTGCCAGAAAAAGCGAAAAATAATAAAAGCGCTATTTAAACTATTTAATAAAATCAGCATTCGTGTTGCACCTAAAACGATTCAGTTACCAGAATATTTCAAAAGTATATATTGTATGCTTACATTTTAAGTTTTTGGCTTGGTTACAAATTTCATCACAATCCTTTAATGAATTCTTTAAAACATACACAATTATAATTAATTCGAAATTCAGCAAAGATAGTAACAGCATATCTGCTGTTTTCCCTCCTATCGCTGTAGGATAAGAATTGAAAGTATAAAGATTAAAGCTATGAATTATTTTATTATAAAGGAATTTTTAGAATAAGAAATTATTTTTGAAAGTTCTTCATCTTCTTCTTTTTTTTTGAAAGAAGATGTTAACATCATTCGTGTTAGAGCAACATATTTTTAGTGCAACGGGTAGGCAGCGGTTTAAACGGGTTTTACCACAGTAAGTTAGAAATTTATGTCCACATTGTTGCAAAACTACTTGGGAACCTTCCCATTTTAAGTTATTTGCAGAATTTTCGAGTCGTGTGATTACAAAAGATGTCGTTCGAAGAAGAAATGCAACTTTTTTCACACATTCAATTTCAAATTTTATTTCTACAATGTATATACTACTGTGAACCTCAGTGTTAAAAGTCCGTTGACCTTCTTTAATGCCAACCAAATTTATCTTAACGCCTTTATTTCCTGAACTACGTTATTTTCCTAACAGATACTTTCTCTTAACAATGTTTCCGATCAGTTGCCCATTATTATTTTGATCCAATTTATTAACCGCTTAATCTAGCTGTCCTTCATTCGATTACCTTACATTTTACTGTGCAGGTGAAAACAAAAGGATAGTGGTTCCGCATTATCACCAACTCCTTTTTAGATAGAGATCTATTTTCATACCCAGAGGCAACTGCTTAAATAGGGTCATCTTGTTGCGCTTTGAATACGAAAACATTCTAATCGAGCTCCATTTCGAACGAGCGTTAGAACTTACATCGTTTTTGGACGCCAGTGACCTGGTTGAATGGATGAGTGTCCGGTTCGGATTCAGAGCTGAAATCTGCTATATTACAGTTTCAGGGAATACATGGACTACTAATGACAGGAAATGGAAAAACCTCCTCGTTTATTGTTCTCGGAACAAAAGATCAAGAGCAACATGGGATATACCGATAACAGTGTAATATTTTACACTTACTTTGGTTTATTTGGTTAACAGAACAAAGAGAGGAGGTCGTGCAGCTGAGTGGAGTTCATAATGGCCGCTTTCTTCTTTAAAATAAACTTTTAATTATTAGTACTTTTATAACAGAAAAAGTGCTACACCTATATCGAAAATGTTGCACACCCTACATTCATTTAAAAAATGCAACTCAATTCTTTTTATGATGGCATTCAGAACACATTTGCACTATAAAATGGAAAGTAATTTCCTTAAAGTTTTGGGTAAAATGAAGTTGCTATTTTTAAATTTTAGAAATATAGCCGCGTTCAGTCTCCAGGAATGAATAGAAATTGTATTTACCATGTGTTTGTAAATGCATTGTATTGGTGAATTTTAAGTCAGAAGCTCAGAAGTTAAGAAGTCATCAAGCATGTTTTCTGTGATAAATAAACGGTGTGAATATTCATTAAGTTGCTTTATTATTTCGTGAAGTTTCATGTTAAATAATTATCATGCGTAATTGGAGGTTCCAAATTTGACCAAGTCCGTGAGATTCATTTCTGAGAGAACAGATCTCAAAGTTGATCAGCTGCATTTAAAATAACAGTGACTTCTAATTGTTCTTGCTGCCTCGTGGATACAAATTGAACTATGGACTTGAATTTTTATTACACAGAAAATATAGCATTTCTACATTACCATGGCAGAGTTGTGCAAAATGGACAAAACTTGGACTTGGTCAACTTTAACTCTGAACTCTCCAATTTATACCGTTAGAAACATAATTTACCGAAGTTTCAAAAGTCCTGATTTTTTTAATTGAAGGTAGAAAATTTTTGAATTTTACTTCCACTTACTTACTTTAAAAATTTCATAATTATGTAAAGATGATTATTGCACATTATTTCTTATCTCTGGAAAAATAAAATTCAAATGAAGATTGTAGTTTATCTTCTTGTTGCCTCTTTATATTTGCATAACTGTGGATAAACACTAAACGGATTTCAGAACCTAAAATAAACATTTTTCATCTGGGAAATCTTGCATTTCTATAAAGAATTCGGCACATCCATAGTTTTTAAAACTTTTCAAACAGAAGTTTACAGGCTGAAAACAGCTTCTAATTAGTAATAAAGTTTTAAAAATCGTCTTTAAAATTACGTATTCGTTAAGTGTTGAGGTTGTGAATGCATGCATGTGACTGATAATAAAACGAAACGTTCATCGCATTCAGGCATTTTGGATTCCATATGATTATTTTTTCTTCACTCTTTGCGGATAAGAATATATAAAAAAAGAATCCACTTTTTAGAATTCATTACGAGTTATAATAAATTTTTAAGCATCACCACAGCTTTAAACGGAGTGAATCTTAATTTTATGCAATTAAATTTCGTCAGTTGCAAACGGATGTCGCCGACGATTGAATTTTTAGGAAATTCATTTGACGGTACTTTCTTGCTTAATATTTATAATTAGATGTCTTTGTTATTACTGAATCTGGTGCTTCGATTCCCAGTAAAAGATCTGCAATGTTGATCATTTGTATTCATTAGATGTTCATGAAATTTCCACACGGACGATTAAGAGTAGATCAATATCTGACTAACGTTGTGACGCGATTGTTTAATGTGAGGTTGCGAATGCATGCATGTTATTAATAATAATAAGAATTCTTATTGCGAAAGCATGCGTGACTTAGAAAATGCATTTCGGCGAATAACTTATCAAAAACAATTTTTCGGTTAAATAAGAAACAACAATAGCTTATAAAAATTTATTCTTAATCGAAAAATATAAAGATTTCGTTTTTGCTTTAAATTAAAATAAGTATCATTAAATTTTCCTTGGAAGCATCATAAATAAGTTTTTATTATAGCGAAACCGACGACGAAAACGTTAAAAAAACAAATAAATAAATAAAATTAAATTAAAAAAATTAAGTATGGCATTTGCTTCCTACAGGCTGAAATTATGTCCGATAAAGGTTTTTGATTACTGAAGCATGTAATATAATTTTCGCATAAACCTTTCTATTATATGATCATATCAGTATATGAATTATCACAAATTTTAGCAGTTAGCAAGTAAATTAAAGTAAAAAACTAATTCCCTTGTGCACTTTGTAGCAACCGTTGCTATGATTGAAAAAAATTTGTAACATATGGAAATGTAATGAATCATACTGGTACTAAAAAAAGAAACATGTTCTACTTAAAAAAGTTTGAACTATTTTTGAAGCGATTAAAACTATGATTTCGAAATTTATTTTAGAAAATCAATTACTTATAGTTTTAACCCTTTGCAACGTGTTTAATGAATAGGGTTTTAAAAATCGTACATAAAAATTTTGAAAATAATATGCTTTAAAAATAAATAGAAATGCCTAAATAATACAGGAATATTTTTGCTACAGTGTTGCTCGTGTAAAAAATAATGTATGTTGTTTTCACTAATTTTTCACTTAAAGAAGTAAATAAAATTCGAACATAACTGTTAAGAAATTAAATTCCATTTAACGTTTGCTTTTGATGGAATATTCTTAAACCTTTTCTTATTCAAATATTACTGTATTCTTTTTAAATTTATGATGTCAGTAACAAAATCTTGCCATTGTCAGCAATCCCATGATTCAGCTCTTCTAATTCTGAGTTCAAAGCACGATAAACCGTGATTGTTTGAATGCCCTCGACATGATTCCACATTTTTACGTTTCCCAAAGTGTTACACGTGTTGCATTGGAATCAAATAAATCAACCTTTATAAAAGTAAAGTTAGTGCAGTAACTTCTCGGGGTTGTCAGACTGAGGCTGTTTCAAAACTGATCTTATTTTATGATATAACGATAAAACCGTTGGTTCATTTAAAAGTTTTCTCTGATATAACTTTTTAATCATCATGAAAACATAATTGTGTTGTAAAATCTCTTTATTTTGTTTTAATTAATATAATACATTAGACACCAGATATATCCATAATTATCATTATCAAGTTTATTGAGATATTATAATAATTTTTCTTAAATTATTCTAATAATTATATATAAATTTTCATTTTTTCTCCTTGCACTATATCAATTCTTATTGAGAAAATTTCTAAAGCAAAAGAGTTACATTATTGCTATTTGCACTAGCAAAGGTATTTTTAATAGTTAATTTAGTTTAAAAGTGAATTTCCCTTTCACCTTTTACTTACACTGTGATCAATACAACGGAAGAAATAAATATCTAACGAAAGAAACATGTAAAATGATGGGAATAAAACTACACGAATAAACTGTTCTCTTCTCAATGTTAAGAGTTTCTGGAGAGCTCAAAATATTCTCCTTTGATTATGGGAACTAGGGCTCATTTTCCCGGAATTTGGAATCACAGAAATCTATTGCTGTAATGATACAGGCCTTTAGTTCGTTTTTTTTTTGTGCTAGTAACTTTTATCAAATACTAGCAGTACGCGCACGGCGATGCCCGTGGAATCAGGACTTCAACAAAATAAAAAAAAATCGCCCACAATGACACGAAAAAGTTTTCAAAACAAAATCAAAACAAAAGATACACATTATAGATTTTCCCGCTTATTTTTTCCGCGATAATAACATGTAGAAAATCAGTACAGAGTACATTAATCCAAAACAATATAAAAAAATTGTTGCCCGTGGAATCAGGACTTCAACAAAATGAAAAAAAATTCTTAGAACATGACAAAAAGCTCCGAAGGTTATGACGTCACCTGACCCTTCATCCAATCAAATTGAAAGCAGCGTTCCGGAAGGCTATCGCTGAAGAAATTTCGCTCGACAAAAATAACTTTCATCTGCCCAGGAATAATTTAATTTAAAAAAAACGGTTAAAGATATTTTAACCGTTCTTGCTTTAAATCAGAGAGAACCGTTCTAGTTATAAGCTTAAAAAAATTGAAAATAATAGTGTTATTAGAAAGTCGGATGCAACAAATTTAAAAACAAAACTAAAATTTAGGTGGTGAAACTGACTATTTTTTAAAAAATTCTCAAAATTCAGTAAATTACGTTAGAATTTCAAAACTAACTTCATTAGAACGGAAATCGCGTGCTCTTTCCGATGGTCTATCTATTTTTGTCGTACAATTATTCGAAACCATTCTATTGACAAATTAGTGCGAAAAATCAACCAAAACAACAGAAAACATTAAATAAAAAAATTTTTAGATTAAAATTTAAAATTTCGGCTTCGAGGTGCATTCAGTCACCATTACGACTACCTGTGTACCAAATTTCATGGCTGTAAGTGCGATAGATTCGTCTGGACATCGCCGACAAACACACACACACGCACACAAACATTGCCTTTTATAAGTATAGACTAGATTTGTGTCTGTCTAAGACGGGCTTTTAGCCCTCCAACAATATCTCGGATCTGATTGTCACAGATTTACTAATAAAAGTTATCGTAGAAAATTTCATGCACATTGACGGAGTGCTTAAGAAATGAAAAAAATATAATTTGTAGTAAATATTTAATGTAAATAATATGAACATTAAAAGTAAACAGTAAATTTATCAACTAAAAAACTTCATTATAAACAACATTCTTTGTGAAATATCTATTGCCATTTAACGAAAATATCGGAAGCATGTAAATAGTTAAACACTCAAATAAAAACTAATTACGAAAACTGAATTAAAAACAATTACTTAGAATCTTTAAACAATCAAACCAAATATAATTACGAAAACTGGATTAAAAAGAATTAGTTAAAAACCTTCAACACTCAAATAAAAACTAATTACCAAAACTGGATTAAAAACAATTAGCAAAATATTGTTTATCCACACTCAAATCAAAACTAACCACTAAAAATAACTAATTACGAAAACTGGATTTAAAACAATTAGTAATAAACTTTAAAAATATTTATCCTTTATTGAATTAACGGTCTTCCACTGACTCCAGAAATTCTCCAACTGCACTTCAAAGCGAGAATAAATGAATCAGCATAAACCTTAACGGACTCCCGTATGTTAATTTAGCAAAAAGATTCAGTTTCCCAACAGAGTTTCCCTCAGAGAAAAAATAAACAATAACAACAACAAAAAATGCTGAAAGATTGGAGTTCCGCGTCAATGAAAGAAATTAAACTTCTGTCTGCGTCTGGTCTGTTGCCTCTAGAAAGAATCTCTTTTCGCACGTTGCCCACATTCCTGAAGCGTTAACGATTTCGGACGGCTTTTCTAATACAGATTTCATGAAATTTCCCCAAAGAAAAAGTCTGGTATTATCAAATTTGAGGATTGAAAATCTCTTTATCAACTAGAATCTCACCAAGGAATGCTATTTGTGTGTGTGTGCGTATGTGTTATAGGTGTAGAAATATTCATTGCCTATAGGCACCTAACCATTAATTTCATTTTTGACAGTAGTGTCTCTGCTTTCAATGTTGGATCTAAAATTTCTTAAAAATGAACTCGAATTAGCTTTCAGGAACAAAAAGGATATTTCAAATAACGACTGTGGCTGAATCCAGAAATAATGTCTTATCCATAAATTTTTAAAATTCCCTTTTTGAAAATAAATACTTACATTTTGCTTGTGATTCTGTCTTTAATTGTTAACTCTTTGTCGTTGTGTTAACGTTCCAGGGGGGGGGTGCTACTTTTCAGTAGCATTAACTAATTCGCCCTCATTTTTTTTGTATAGGTATGCGTTTCGATACAGTTTTTTCAAATTATTATCAAAAAGACTTCAACATTCCATTTCAATAATTTTATGTAGGTAGAAAATTTACTTTGAGACAATATTCGGTGAAAGGTGCATACATGTTTACTTTAATGCAGAAAATTTAGTTCTGAAAATAACGGGGTAGTAGTATTAAGAAGGTTTACAATTATTGAAGTGTAATCAAAATTATTTATTTTTCAATGAATGGTATTTTTTCTCAGAGTTTCTTATAATATTTTTTACCGTGATGTGTTTTATGCAGTTTTTTATTCATTCTATTCTATATCGGTGTTTTTTCTTGCGTCTCTCTCAATATAATTAAATGAAATTTATTTTAATAAAATTAACTTTATTATTGCACCTATAACTAAAAAGGAGAAGTTTTAGTAAAATATCGTCTTTGTTATATTATAATGTCATATGTCAAAAACCACACACAGCAAAACACACGAAATTTTGATGTAACAGCTGGAACCACTAGCGAGCGACATATGGCATTTTGTTACAACTTCAAATATCACTTATCACATACAACAGTTTTAGAGCAGATGTAATTAACCTGTGCATGTGTTTTTCATCAATAAAATGTTGTGGCAGATTCGACATACGACATTTGGATGTAACAGCGACGATATATTGTGTTTGGACAATAGATGCTCTTTAGATAATTTTTCTGTTCGCATTAATGAACAAGTTCTCATCACATATTCAATTCAATTAATTGGAAATTTTCTTTACTCTCTAACTTATGTTCATCTTTTTAATATAATTATTAATGTAGAAACACAAATTAAATGAGAATAACTATACTAATAATGAGATAATCGAAAAATGTCAGTAACTTTCGAAACATATTGATGGATACATTACAGGAGGTTTGGTATTTTCGTGACAGGATTCTCCAGGAAGACATAATAAAGGAATTACATATCTCTTTTACTGACTGCCACTCTGTTTAAAAATCATTTACTGATGATTTCTATTTATTTTAAAAATTAATAAGACGGAAGTAAAACTATGGAGAAACGGATTTAATGGTGTTTTGTGCGAAAACTTACAATTAGCATACTTTTAATCGGATGATTTCTTAAAAGAATGGTAATTAGTTTGTTAAAGGAAATAACTAGAAAACAAATAAATAAAACAAACCGAACTTAAATAATTTTTTGTTAACTTTTTAGGTTTACGAGGAAGTTTTTATTTTTTTTTATCAACCTACATCATTAAATGTACCTGAGTAATTTGCAGAACTGGTGATTCATGAAGCTTTTTTTTTCATACTGTCTTTGTATCAAATTAAACAATTTTAAAATAATAATTATGCTGCATAATACAAAGTTAAATTAAGGGTATTAATAATTTATTTATTTTCATTGATCCATGCTAAAATGCAGAATTTCTTATAAGATTGGGGGTAAGTCTTATAAGGAACTCTGCATTTTAACATTCATTCATTCAGTACCCACTCCGAACCAGCCTGCCAAAATTGGCTTAAGGCTTTACGTGGCCCGGAGAATGAGGTTTTTTTTATTACGTTCAAAGAAAATTACATACTACACCGAAACACTATTTTTCCCAAGTTCTCCCACAAAATTCTTTACAAAGTTTGCCCATAATATTGTCATATTATTGTTTAATCACAAATGACGTATACTTGCGCCAATTGCAGGTAAATGATGTGTGCTGACTTTTAACTTCAAAAATTTTCAGATCACAAATATTAAATATGGAATAAACTACTGAAGATAATTATCAGGATACAAGAAAATTTAAGTTTATTTCTTAATACCAATTTTTTTTTAAAAAATCAGTAAGATTTCTAACTCGTTAAAATTATATATCGGCATTCATTCACCTAGAAACGAGAAAAAAGCTGTCAACAAACGAATGTGCAGATATACATAACCAATCTAACAAATAATGATATTCAGGAGAACTCAGCTTCATTGTTTAATTTCTGAGAAGTTTAAGCGATATAATTTTATAGTTTCGTTTATAAAATTCCATCATTTGTATCAATAACATCAATAAAATGATATAGATAATTTGACTCAGCATTGTCTCATCCGTAACATCAATAAAAACATATAGATAATTTGACACATCATAGTCACATCCTTAAAATGCCTAAAAAAATATAAAAACTTCTCCCAAACACTTGCATTATCTTTTCAGATGAAATGATCAAAATTATCTTCATCTGCTTGATGTGTTTTTAGTGTATGGTTATGAATAAACTGGATCAGAGCATTGACTAGTTCCGTGAAATTTAATTGACATATCGTCTCACAGTCGTGAACAAGATAATAAAACCTTTTATATAGACGGACTGATATTCGTCTCTCGTTTTATCATAACATGTATCATTATCTTTCTAAAAATACGTAGTCATGGCTTTCTAAGCAACAACTCTCTCGATAAAAAGTCAAATTGTGGTTTAAAACCGAAAGCAGGGCGGAGGGGGAAGATGTTCCACCTGAAGACGCAGTCTTGCAAAAGAAAAACCGGATTGCATCTTCTTCCTCCTAAGGCTGTGTCTAGGAACGCTGATAGGATGTTACCCTCAATTCTTCTTTTTCATTCTAAATCACTCTCCTTTGCCCTTACCTAGGTTAATGGCAGAAAACACGACGGATTTCTTCCCCTTTAAAGCAAACCAGTAAAAAGCAATTTTGATAAAGACATACAATGACTCTGAGAAGTAAAGTAAATATTTTCTTTAACACACGTGGACTCTAGTTTATAAGAATCTCTAATGTATGAACATTTATATTTATATGAAATATATCTGAGGATTCAGAAAGGCCTCTGACGCTTGGTCTCAAGGTCTTGGCTACGGGCCCTTTAAATCAGAAGAATACACGTAATTGCAACTTGTATTTTAATATCAGTAATTCATTAAAACTGATTTGGGAAGTTGAAGTCGAGACAGTAGGATGTTGAGAAACGCTGCCGTATTCAATTGACAAACCGATTGAGTTGAAGCATGAATCAGCTGTTTTCAATTGTAAATCTACGATTTAATTCTACGACAATATCCTTTAGATTATAGTCAATTATTATATCCTCATTATTCCACCAAATTTAAGGCGGCTTCAGGAGCGTAAGACTCCAGTTTCGAAACCGGAGGCTGCCAAATATAGGCGGTATGAATGGGCCTGGTTTACGTTAAAACTGACGTCGAGGGTAAACTGTCCTTCTGTTGGTGTGACATGGAAGTTTGGAGAAGGGATGCCGCCTCGGGTGTCGTCTTTATCATCTGACCTCGGTCAGAATTATGAGGTTCGTTCTAAAATAACTCTCGTATTTCTTCAAAACGGAATTTTAATGTAAAAAAAATTAAACTGAGTATTCGGAAGTGAATTTATCCTCAATTTTCTTTGCTTCTTATTTACTAAATTTATGCACTCTCTCTCTCACGCGCTTATTATTTCTTTCTATTGCTGTCGTTGGAGCTACATCACCATGAAACGTAGAGAGGAGAATATCATAGCAAGGGAGGATATAGTATAATAAAGATTAATGGATACAATAAGAATCATTAAATGTGCATCAAATCTAAGCAGATGATTCCAGATTATTTCAATCAATACAGGGGAAGAAACATACAGTAGTGGCCAATGAAAACTCACTATCTACTTACATTTTTTATGAATATGGTATTGTAAATTTAAATTGGACAAATGATGCTGTTGAAAAGAAGGTAATATTGATCGGTTTGCAATAGGATCGCATGATTGCACCCTCGTTTTTGCAACTGAATCATCTTAAATGATTATTTGAACCTCGTGTATAAAACAGCAAACTCAAGGGTGGTGCGTTTTCATTGGTCACTACTATAACTTGCTATTCCTAATCTTTCTTCATTAGTAGGAAAGTTTTGCGTATGAAAGAAACTTCTTATTAGGGTGCATAACAAATTGGAAGCTGAATTTAAACTCAGAATAATTAAAAACTGAAGATATCTATATATTTAAAATAATTTGCTAAAACCTTCATACAGTTCTCCAGCCCCAACCACTCGACGGATTTCGATAATTTTTATTTCATAAGAAAGCTTATGACATCTAGATATGTTATCAAGGGTTTTCCGCCCCTCAACACCTCCCATTTTTGAACAAAATGGAAAAAAAAACATTTCTCCACCATACATTCTCTACGGGGAAAAACATTTAGATCGTTCGCCAGCCACAACCACCCGACGGATTTCGATAATTTTTATTTCATATGAAAGCTTATGACGCCTAGATATGTCATCAAGGGTCGTCTGCTGCCCAGCATCCTCAATTTTCGAGAGATATTGAAAAATAAACGGAATATATTAACGGAGATTTATTTGCAAAATAGTACCGTGTTCTCGAGTCTCAAAAACTGAACTGATTTCGCCAATTTATTACGTCACTTCTTTCAATTAACTAACGAATCAGAATGTTCCACTTTATTTTCGTAAGTTTAAAATAGCATTTTTCATTTGTATGCAGCTCTGTTACATTTCATTCGAATTTAATTTAATTTTAATAGCAGACGATTTTGTTAAAACATCTCTATAATTTGGTTTAAATAGCAGACGATTTTGTTAAAACATCTCTATAATTTGGTTTAAATAGCAGACGATTTTGTTAAGACATATCTATAAATAATATTATCTTTGTTTTAGTTAATATGTAATTTAAAATCAATAGCAAAGGGTTTTGTTTCCTTTCTAAACTTATTTTTATTGGATTGGCGACAAAAAAAAAATTAGTTGCTGTTAAAATTCTTTTACGGAATGCAGCGTTTTTAAATGAGAGAATGAAGTTGTTTCTGGAATAAACATCTTAATTTTGCGATGACTATTTATTTTCATCAATAATCCCAACAGTTCCATCAAAATGGCGTGTCAAAAATATTGCAAAATACCTATTGTAGGTGATGGAAACTGTTTATGTAGGGCGATATCATTCTGTATTTATGGATCTGAAGACATTTCATGCCGGAATTCGTGAGAAAGTTATACGAAACATTACAACTAGATGAGGTTTTTTGAAATATTTTACAATTTTAAAGGAATCTGGTGTCTACAAAGAATATGAAATCTACTATGGTTTTATGGTCTGTCCCACTGATTTTCATGCAGTATTTAAAACTGAAAAAAAGTAGTGGCTGATAGCCTCGAAGCAGCGAGGGGCAGGGGCAGTGCTGAGCAAAGTGGGTGCTGGCCGCGAACCCGCAGGGCTGCAAGAGCGGCTAGTAATCACTTAACATTCGCTTGTTGCAATTTAGTCGCACAAAAAGATAAGAACCAAAAACACACGAAAATACATTACACGCGATTTTTACTCCTAATTCTGCATCGATATATTTAAATTTCTTCTGCAAAAAATTTCCTTTTTTAATTGCGTATTCCTGTGATTATTATCATTTTTCGCAACCATAGTTTGCAGCTTTGCATTGTTTGAAATAAGGAAATGTAGAATTCAAAAAAGAGTTGACTTTAATAAAAAGACACCGTGTTGTATTTTAATTATTGTTGAATTTAGAATCGATTTTTAGAATTCAGATTTCACAATGTTTAGTCAATGGCAATTAGGAAACATTCAGAAGAATGAATTAACTCTCAGTTTGTTTGGAAATCTTACAACCGAAGATGTTTATATCGTTTTGTTTGCCGCTTAAATTACTTAAATCATACTCGACATCATTATTTTCTTAAAACACAGCTTTTCGTTGCATACGCTTGAAGTATATGCTTGTATGTTACGCAAGTTTATCGTTACATTATTTGCCGAATTTTAAAAATCTCTTTTTAATAATAATTATTCCATTTATCAGATTTTCCCTCTCCGTTCTTGTGATTGTTAGTGTATCTTCAGCATAGAATTCTTTTACTATATACATTCAAATGGAAACATTTATATAACGGCAAGTTCAGTACAATTATGAACTTTTTTTAAAGAAAACTCTTTGAAATTTGTAAAATTGCCATGTAAAAGACATTTTAATGTTAAAAATTTTTTTTCCTATGTGGAAATAAAAAATAGAGGGGGAAAAATACAGAATTGGGTAAGCAAGTTAATAAGTTCCATAACAAGATAACAGTATTTGCCGAAGTATAAAAAATTCTTTTTAATAATAATTATTCCTTTTATCAGATTTGCCCTCTCCGTTTTATGATATGTTAGAGTTTCATCGGCATAGAAGTCTTTTGCTATGTGCATTCAGATGGAAATATTTATATAATGACAAGTTCAGCACAAATATGAACTTTTTTTCAGTAAAATTTCCGTGTAAAGGAAGTTTTAATGATAAAAAAATCACCTATGTGGAAATAAAAATAGAGAAAAAGAAAAGGAATTGGGTAAAAAAGTTACCAAGATCCGCTTCATGTGCTCATTAGTTGATTGATGAAGATTTCAAAGGAATTACCGATGCAGTAAGAGACAAATTTGAGGTTGCTTTATAAACTTAGCCTGTTGTTGAGCATTTTAAAAAGAAACACCTAGATAAAGCTATTAGGTGTCAAAACAACCCACGTTTAGTAACAAGTTGAATTAGATCCATTTGATACGCTTTTTAGTTGACTGATACTTTTACGATACAGCCGAAGGAGCAAGGGACGTATTTATAAGATTTCGTTTCAAACTTTATTGTGATTTAAAAATAAACGAACAGAGAAAATCATTTGGCGTCAAAAGAGCTCGAGTTTAAATAAATCGTAACAACCTGTACATTACTAGATGCTTGTGGATGAAAGCTGCACGTCCACTGCAAGGTAACAGGTCAAATCCGATGACCTAGTTACGCGAGAGCATTTTTAACGATGAGATGGCTTAAGAAAGAATGGAAGTGTTGCATGCTTCAATTGGAAATTTTTTTATCTTTGGAATATGTTCATTGTGTTAAAATATGAAATTGGTAAAAATGATCGGAATGTTAAAATTATGAAAAGCATTAGTTATTCTTCTGACAGGGCATTGTTTTTGAAGCTTAATTTCAAATCGAAGCTCCGGACAGGTAAAATTTCGTAATATCGAGGTCACAGGTAGTAAAATTTTCTCAAACGGGAAAAAACGAAAAATTGACAGCATTTCGCATTTTATAATAAATAATTAATATGATATAGACTTTTTTAGCTTTCAATTTAAACACTTTTCTTTGTCTGGAGCTTTTCTTTATTTTTGTAAACAAAGAAACGACTTAGGAAGCATCTTTTAAAAGTTTAGGTAAGATTTTTACCCAGAATAATAATTTTTTTGTGGATGTGCAGCGACTGATTTGCACCCATTATTGATAATAACTCTGTCAGCTTAATTTCTGAATTATTACAATTCCTTTACCTGACAACACTATATAATTTCTGATATCATCTGAATATGACTTCGCAAGAAATTAATCTGAGTGTTACTTGCGTCTATTAACGTAAAGAAACAAAACTGTCTTATTTTCTACCAGAAAAACTATAATATATTTAAAATTCAGCAGCTGTACAAATTTGTGAATTAATTTTTCATTTATTTATGAAATCATAACGATTTGGGAGTGTGTGTGTTTTCAAAGATGAATTGGTTAGAAGATGAACAAAACAAAATTAAGTTCATTTGATTTCTTTATGAGATCATAAATTTTGTGTGTGTTTTGAAAGAAGTATTGTTTACAAGATTAACAAAACAGAAATAAGTTGTTAACGCTCGCTTTTATTTGAATGGATTACAAATAAATAGACAGCTTACTTTTTAAAAATACGGTATTAAAAACACCGATGTCCTTGTAAGGCTTGTTGAATTCAATCCATATTCCACATTTAATAATTACACCATTTGAAAGCTTTTCACGCATCAGTATACTCACCACGCCTTTCAACAAAATTTTCCTGCAGCGGGTCGAAGAAGAAAAAGGATATTCATATCGCATTGGTAGTCCGGTTAGTCACAATAAGTAGTTTCCCTTACGCTCCAACGAAGCGTCCGTCTGGCGTCCGTCACAGACTGACAACTTAATTTTCAAAATTTCACAACAGAAAAGCCCATTTGCGTCTTTGTGGATATTTACAGGGAAGAAAAAAGATTCTCAGACCCAAAGCGGAATGAGGCCAACAATTCGTACGCTCAATCATTGCAGAAAAACGGCAATTCTATGAACGACCCACCGGTTTGAAGTATACAGCCAGCCTATAGTTAGGATGGTTACATCACCCAAAACAATGCAGTTAAACTCATGGCTTGGTGATAAAATATCTCACGTTTTTTATAAAACCCATTCGGACTTGTGTCCTTGTCTGGTGTTGGTTAGTAAATACCAAAAGAAGCCGAAACCTGATCTTCAGAGCATGAAACTGTGGATCGGAAATAGAAAAGAGGCGACGCCCAAATGCTTTGTATAAGAACAATAACTACTGCAACGTGCTTGAAATTTCGGTCGCTTCTATTTAAGTCCGCTTTCCGGCCAACAGACACGATTACATCCTTTTCCTTCCTTTACTTTTTGTAAAGCTGTGTATATCATCAGTTTGAAGGGAAGCATGCGTTTCGAATCCCTACTGAACCATTTTAGATCTAAAAGTAAACACTGGAGAGTTTTACAGCATGTGGACTTGAGATAGTGAATTTATAGAAGGTATAAAAGTCAACCCTACATTGCATGCATTTATATCTCTTTTCACAACTTCATTTACATTTCTTTTTGGCAGTCAGTAAAAATTACGCGAAAAATATTGTATGAATTTTAGACGTTTCAGTAAGTGAAAGTTACATGTTGCGATTTGATATACCATGTTATATTGCTGCTATCAGCCATTTTTTAAAATCTATTTTAATGTGGATAGTACAAGACAGTTTTGGGAATACGTTAAATGATTCTTTGATCTTCGTTTCATAGGTAGAAATATACCTTCAGTAACTAGTGCTGGGTCTCTTAGCACGCAACATCACCATCTCATTTTTTTGAAATTTCAATGAGGAAAGAAAAACTAAATTATTCGCAGTCAATAACTAATATTTCTGAATTTTTTCACATCTATTAGGAATGTATGGTCTCATGTTCATATCAGATGTTAAAAAATTATTATTTATCGTTCTTGGTTGCGCAAAATTCAGTTTTTTCTTCCTCTTTGAAATTTCAAAAAAATCCAAGATCCAGTTTTGAGTTAAATATTACTAAAAAGAAAGGTCAAAAAGTTGTTGTCTAGTAGATGCGTTGCAGTGTTAACTGCATTTCGGAATCTGGATTTTTTAAAATATATTATTGCTTGGCTAACACAGTCAGCCATCATAGTTCAATTGAAATAGAATTTTTTTTATCACGCGTTTGAAGGAATCTAAATTTGGATTATTTCATCTTTTTCTGGATAAGCAGATTTGAATACCCAGGGCTTTATTAGTGATGCACCGGAATTTTTGACAATGGATGATCTCGCGTATATATACAAAAAGAGAATCATTGAAAAGTATTATATTGCATTTACTTTCTTTAAAATAAAAAAGGCAGTTTTATAATGAGGAAACTGTGCTTTTTATTTTTAGTTTAGAGAATTAACAAGTTGACGAATTCTCAAATGAAAACTTTTCAGTAATCCTTAGGGTAGAGTTAATTCTTGAGTTTTATACCTCTATCCCATCATCCGTCATTTTTATTTTTTAATTTTGTTTTTTATTTTTAAGTTATATCTTATAAGCAATTCAGAAACAATACTATAAAAGTTTATCTCTCAGAAAAACAAGATTCTGAGGCGGCAAATATGTGATATTTATTAGTTGATTGGATTTTAAAGCTATTTTTTAAAGCTATTAAACCTATTTTTGCAACAATGAGATGAAAAAACAATTATTTAATCGGAATTCTTCTTAATTCTATGTGGAAATCGTCTTCGTAACTGGATTAATTTCACGTATTTCTGTTTTCCTTCTAGTTAATTATGTTTAAAATAGGTTAACTCAATAAACTAAGATCAGATAGATACAGAAAGAGAAACTTCAGCTCATACAAACTCTAGCACAGATACAATTCTAAAACATCATTCGCTTCAGAATTCCAAGATTAAAATTTTCTACTCTTTTCAAAACAGGTTTTAATAATATATTTTAAATTACTCTAAGACATTTTGACCCCACGTTTGTAGGAAAATGACACTAAATTTGTGTTATTGAGAAGTGCTTACATTAAAGAAACTGCGAAGTATCCATTGAGCCAAACTGATATTTGTTTAGATTTCCATAAACAAGGAATGCTCCGAACTAACATTGTATAAAATAGTAATAAATTCTCAGTAATTTTCTAGAATGGGAAATTAACTAATTTTAGAAGCGAGAACATCCATGTCATAAGATTTGGTATCTCGGTTTAAATTAGCTTTTCATCAAGAGATAATTAAGCTTATATTTTAATACGTATAAAAATTACTCTCATTTATGGAATATTTTATTATATGCAATATTATCTGAGTTTGTAATGGAGTCAATCCATGCTTACGTGATACACGTCGAATTCTTACCAATTTAATTTTGGAAACCATTGCATATTTTTTAGGTATAAAAATGATGTGATGTTATAACACAGCAACACAACATTAAACAATTTGCAGTTAGATGTTAGATGACATACGGAGTTACATTTGCCATGTTACTGTGACGTCAAGTGAAATGATACCACTGATTTTTCAATAGATCTAAAAAATGAGTTGAACGTCTTTGCTGAGAAAACTGCCTGTATTTACAATACATGAAGGTTACTGAATTCGAATCTATAATAGAATTATCCAGAGATGTCCCTAACGCTGGGCGGAGCTTAAAATAACCCCGCCCCTTTTGTATCCGTCATTATTGAACGAACAAATCAGATGACTGTATAAGAATATTACCTCAGATTTGAACAATGACAGAGAAACGCGCAATTAAACATTTGTTTAAACAATGAAAACGGATGGAATTGCGTTTCAATAATGAGAAGTATTGTTGTAAATTATGCCAAAAATATTTTTTAAAATTTATTAAAATTAGAGAAAAAATTGTAAAGCTATTTAATTGATATCATTTAAAAAGTAATTTTTTGTACTTTCAGATGGCGTAAAAATCATTTTTGAGCTGTAAGATTTTCGGAAGTTATTGAGAAAAACGTCAAAATTCTGCTTAATTTTTGATTAATTAAAAGTTCGAAAAAAGGCTCCTAGATGCACATCCCCATACTCCAAAGTTTGTTAGTGCCAAATGTCATAGCTCTAGATCCAGCGGTCTGCCCTGTAGAGCGCCAACACACCCATTATCTTTTGTTATTAGTAGAGATTTGATAATGCATTTTTTTCTGTTAGTATATTTTACATTATTTTTACTCGAATAAAACGAAAGTAAACATTAAAAGTAAAGTTTTTAACACAACGAAAGTTAGTACCAAGTGATTCATCAATCCTGTTTTTCATTTATTTCTTAAGCACTCTGCCAATGTACATGAAATTTTGTATTACATCTTTCGTGACTAAATCTGTTACAATCAGTTCTGAGATATGGTTTGCAGGATAAAATCCCGTCTTAGACAGGTACAAATCTTCTAGTTATAAAGAATAATCCCATTCGATTTATTAATGTACGGTAAATATACCAAAGTATAACCACCAAATAATAACTCGGACGCTGAGAAACTTGTAAAATAGACCCCATAAGCAGCTTCTCTTACACTAAACCCTTACAATAAGTTGTAGTTCCTGTTATAGGCGATGGAGGTGTTAACCAGCCACACCACCATTAATGTGGCGAAAACGTGCGTACTTATACGGCAGCTTCTCATCCTAGAACTCGAGGTGGTTGAACGTGATAATTTGAACCTTTTCGTCACTGAATTCGTTTGGCTAGATAGCCTTTTGAAATGTTGATGGTATAAATATGTACCACTAGGGACAAAGAGGTTATGAAACATTATATCATCGCAAGACGTAATTATTAAGTTGACATATGCATCTGTCATAAGTTTATTTATGACCCTTGCTTCCAGTAAAATCCGATTATCTTGTCATAATCGCTGTTACTACTATTTGTTCGCATTCAATTCAAATCAAAAATTTTTTTTATAGAATATTCATTTCAAATAAATAACAAAAATATTTAGTGCAGTTCTATGTATCAAATACATTCCATTCAGTTCTCATCTCTTGCAAATGCTTTTAAAATGCTCCACTTTGCATTTAGATCTGTTTAAAGACGTTTTGTAATCAACAGAAGAGCAGTGATTGGTGGATTTTCAAAATAAAAATCTACAAATCCATTTCGACTAAAAAATACAAGCGTTTGAGAAAGCAACATCAGCAATTCGATCTTCAGATTGATATCAAACAATAGAAATTGAAATTATTTCCTATAATCTTTACTTGTATATTTTGTAGGTCACAATCTTTCCGATTGTGTAAGAATTGCATTCCACTTTAAGGAAACACTTTACTGAAATACTTCATTGCTTCTAAATAATAAACTTCAGTATGCGCAAGTTTTTTTTTTCTGTCTCAGGAAGCAGTATGTTGTTTTCAAGCTTTAACAAATTATTTACCATTGTGGTTCTCTTGCAAAAAAATTAAGGATCTGGCGGTGTATTCATTCACAGAAAAGTTGTGACATTTCATTCGATACGGTTGTGAAAACGTTATCCAGTCTGTGATTTAACAACCAATTACCGACTCGATTGGTCATTTGTCTAAGAAATGTTAATGAAAGGCGTGGTTGCCAGAAAAAAGATTATTAAAAGCAAGGATTTCAACATGTTGTAATCACATTTTCAGGATATGTTATTATGTATCAAAACAAAAGCAACAAGTATTTCACGCCTAGTTTTTAATACTTTACAATAAAGTTACGCCTTTCAACGGTTCAAATGTCAATCAATTTCGTTTCAATAGTAATTAAAAACAGAGGATTTGGCTTGAAATACGACTATTTTAAACAACTATTGATAATAAAATTAATGAAATTGAGCTTAATATATTATTGCAGAGAGCTGATACATTTCTTGATAGAAGTTGTTTCATAGTCTGAATCCATCTTTAAGCCTTTGGAATCTACATGCTTATCAGATGCTTACTAATTAAACTGTAAATGTAAGTTTATAAGATCTTTGAATGTTTTCTAAGGTGCTATAGATATTTGGCAGCTATTTCTTCTTCTCAGAATTGTTTTGCTGTTTCTCAAAATTTCCTATAATTCTTAATATAAATAAAAGTCATTGTGGGTATGTGGCTATGTTCCACATCTCCTCCTAAACCAATGGACCAAAATTTTGCACACATATTTTTTAATACAAGGGGAAGACACTTATGAACTTTTCAAAGTCCAAAATTTAATTAAACAGTCAGTTAATTAGAAATTAACCGAAACCGTTTTTCCTCTGTAAGTTCGGAGCAAATTGTCCGACAAAAAACATTTTTATACCATCTTAAAGTTCAAAATTTTACATTTTCAGTGATACCAATTTTATTTCTGTGACATTTTCCCTTCGATTGTTATTAATTTTTTAAAGTTTAATAATTGTTAATTACGTGCACACGATTTTGAAATAACGCAAATTTATAGCTACTCTGTTGCTAGGCAACGGTTAGAATTCGAACTAATTTACCTTTATTTCTGAAATTTTTGCTTATTTTTATAAATATATCTATAATATAAAGCAGAAAATATATGTATCTGTCTGTCGGTCTGTCAGTCTGTCTGTCACAAGAACTCCTCCTAAACGGTGAACGGTAGCGACATGAAATTTTCACACGACATTCTAGAGCGCATTTCTAGGTCAATGGTGCTATTTTCAAATTTCAGAGTTAATTAGTTCTTCAGATATTTAATTAAATAACGAAAATTAGCCGCTTTTAAGCCTAATGCTTAGGCGTTTTTTGCCAATAACTTCTGAAATATTTATCAGAGAACAATTATTTTTATGCCGTTTTAAAGAGCAGATAATTACATTTTTAATGATATTAATCCCATTGCAATGAAGTGTTTTCTCTCATTGTTATTTAGGTTTAAAAATATATTTTTAACGCAATTTCTAACAATACTTTTTATTCTTATAGAAATAAATTCAAGCAAATTTGCGCGCGGGCTTTTGCCAGTGTTAAAGTTAATATAAGAAAATATTGCTTTCTTTGACCATAAACATAAAAGATACTTTTCACTTCCGGTTTCCGGTTGTCGTAGCATTTACAGCTTTTAATACGGTTACACAGTGATCCAATGACGTTAGTGAATTATTCTCACGATGTTTTGTTTAATTTTCACAAATTTTTAACTGATCCTAATGAGCGTGCGCTAATCCTTCAAGGCTACTTAGTCCGGTTCCTATCGTGGGAAGAGGTAAAAGGGAGGGGAAAAAAAGATGTTCTAACGGTCTATCTGTCGCGAGAACTCCTCTTAAACGGTGAATAGTATAGACATGAAATTTGCACATGCCATTCTTAGATTAATTCTACTCTTTCAAACAAAATTATTTCCTAAGATATTTAATTAAATAACGAAAATTAAGCCAATTTTCGGCGTTTTATCTCAGCTTTTAGCCAATAATTTCAGAAAAGTTTATTGCACGTAAATTATTTACATACCATCTTAAAAAGCAGAAAATCATCTTTTTAATGATTTCAAATTAAATGCTACGCGTTCTTTTTCTTAATTTAATGAACATTTCAAATTTATTTCATACACTCTTTGTAACAATGTTTTCTGTTATTGTAATTAAATTCAAACCATTGATCGTTTTATCAAATCCTTCATTTCGGTATTTTTGCCATTGTGAAAGTTATAATAAAAATATTGTTTTCTTTGAATGTCAACAGAAAGGCAGAAATTTTATTTAGCTTTTATTTCGTTGCATATACCTCTTTCAATATGTTTGCGCCACAATACAATGATGTTAATTACTCTCTTTCCACGATGCTTCATTTAATTTTACAAATTTTTAATGATCATAATGAATGTGTAAAATCCTTCAGGATTGTTGAGCCCACTTCCTATCGGAGAGAGAGGGCGTAAGGAGAAAAAGAAAGATCACTATGCGGTTTTTTCCGGTCAGTGATAAAAACACTAAAGAGAAGAGAATTGTAATCCGGATAATGGCAAAAAATACAAGATATGAAAGAGTTTCTTCTGTTGCCGTAGCAATGATGGGCAGGGGAAAATGGAGTACGGAGGACTACGAAATTTTTGCCAGTGGTTCAAAGTAAGGAGAGGAAAAGAAGAAGGGTGTTTCACTGCTGGTCCAAAGGGTCAGTTGCTTAACGAAAATCAACGAAAGACGCTTCCGCGAAAAACACTTTTAGTAAATTGAAAGTGTTATAAGTACTTGGACTTGAAAATATTTTTCTCCCGAGCAACGCTGGGCATATCAGCTAATTTATTATAAATGTCAAAATATTGCACTTTCATTGAGTCATATCAGTCAAATTCACCACGGGGAATCAAACAATTTTAATAGATATTTTGATATGAAAACTAGAATAATTAGAAAGAAATCGAATTAACTATATAATTTTTGGCCTTTATATTACTTAAAATTAAAGAATTTCTTACAGAAAACGAAAGGTTTATATCTGTATTTCGATTTCTATTCAGTAGATGGGAAAATAAAATATTGTGTATAAACTTAATATGTTTCGATTTCTTCAAATGCAAATATAATTATACGGAAACCATATAGAAACCTGATGTCGTTCGCGTGGACATCAGGCAAAATTTGATTGACCACCGCAGATAATAATACGGAAATGATGAAAAACGCAAAATAGACCCCATTATGAGCGTCTCATGCGTTGAACTTTCACAAGAATTCCTGTCCTTGGTATATCCTGTCATTGGCGGTGGGACCGTTAACCAACTTCATAACTTTAATTGTGCTTCCAGGGGAACCGAGAACATGCATACTATTTCGGGAAGCTTCATCTTATCTTCATACTCGAGATGGTCCGTCGGACGTTTACAATATATGTAAGAGTAAATTCCTAACCTATTGATTCTCTTTCATTCTAACTGAATTCTTGAAAAACAATTTAATAAAAAAATCTCTCTGTTTTGGAAACAACTATCTCTGCAATTGCAATAACATAAAACTGTTAATTATTGGATTAAATGAATAATATTTTATTTTAAAAAATTTAAATGTCACATTTCCGTTTTTGACGAGTGAAAATTTAAAGGAAACTACCAATTTATTGATCTTCTTTGCTTTGCGCACGCGAAGGAACATAAAAAAGAACGTCTCTCTGTTTCAGTCTGTTTACCATCTCAAATCAGTTTAATAACCGGAAAAAACAAACAACATTTTAAAGGGTGGAGGCTGCATATTCAATATGAATCATGCATCACGAATATTTCATAACTTATCAACCTTCTTGGTGCTAAAACTGGGTTGTTCAGGTCTTGCGTTTGTTAATTTTCTGTCCAATACCATTTCAAGTAATGTACATCTGTCACTATAATTTTTCTGGGATGAAATCGGTGAATAATTTAGCATTTCTGAAAGGGACTATTCTTAATTCAAAAGTAATGAGTACGCCAATACAATATAGAACGATGCAACCCATACTCGCTTTGCATTCATTTTAGCGTTACTCCCATATATTCAAACTTCTTTTATGATGCACAACCAACACGATTTCAGAGTCTCATTTTTTGCATACTATTTCCATAAAACTGATTTGTTTTGAATCGGTATTTTGACTTATAAAATAAATTTGTGTTAAATTTTTTTCCTGAAAACCAGAGAAGAATGAAATGGAAGATAACTATTATCATAAAAATATGTCCTCGCGTTTTATGAGTAAATAAATAAAAAAATATGATGTAAAGCAAGTGCTTAAAACACACAACTGAACAGTTCGATATATTTTGCTTGAATTTTGATACAAGATTTGAATTAAATGGAGGGTTCAGAGTTAAATTGGACCATGTTCGAGATTCATTTCTGAGAAAACAGCTGTCAAAGCTGATCAGTTCCATTTAAAATAACAGTGTTATTTAATTGTTCTTGCTGCTGGTAGATACATACTGAACTATGGACTTGAATGCTTAGTACATAGAAAATATAACATTTCTACACTACCATGGAAGTGTTAGTGCAAAATGGACAAAACATGGATTTGGTTCACTTTAACTCTGAACCCTCCATGTGTTGTTTCCTTTTACTGTCAGTATTTTCGTATTTTTTCGGTACGGTATGTTAAGCAGGCCATTCACCGCTCTTCCAAAATGGAATTTTTGGAACACGGGAAGGAAAACATATCGTCAAGGTCGAAAACCTGCCAAATTTGGAGAAAATGATTCGAAATGGTAGAATTCAAAAGAACTTAAAATCCTAAACTGAATCCGCCGATTCCAATTTGAGACCTCGATTCGAGGGTAGCGGCAAAACAAAGGATTTGCTTACATTAGCACCTCGCGTCGAGGCTAGAAATGAAACTCGAAATCTCTCGCGTGGGGGAAGAGGAGTCTGGGTGGCAGGAATTCTGCGACTTTGAACCTTGTCTCAAAACAAACTTTGGAACATCCGTGAATGTTTTGTCGAATTTTTCGTCTAAAATGGGTGAAAAAAAAATAGTCTTAGGACAAATGGCATAGCTAGCCTTCTCGTGAATGCCCAGCTTTAGATTGCATTCTGAGTATGTATTTTAAAGTTTAGGAAGATAATTTGAATACTTCTCTAAAAATATGGAAATTATTTAGTTTCTGCAATTCCATGGAATTATGTAATTATGTTAATAGAATAATTTCAACGACTGATATTATTTTAATTTTACATTAAAAATCCTTTCTTGTATCCTTTTCTTTTTATGCATTTATTTAATATAAAAATTAAATGAATAATTAACTTAATCATTAATATTTAAAAAAGAACATAATATTTAAAAGTTTATAAGTCAGGATTTCATAATTATAGAGATAAATATTTTTGTAAGAAAGCTTTATTTCTGATATATCTGAGAATAATTAATTGTGAGTTCATCCTCTTACATCAGTTCCCAACCCACCTGTGACCTATTGGGTTAAGGCACGGCATGTCCGAGGAACATGACTTGGAGAAAGAAGGTTCTGTGTTCCATTCTCTGGCTGTGCTTTGAGCCAGCATTATTCAAAAATTGGTAGATCAATATGCGTTTTAGCAGGGCTGCGATATGAGTGGCTGCTAGTTTTCCCGTAAGCGAAAAACAAATGTGGCCCAGTTTCCCTTTAAAGTGCTCCAGGGTTACCACTTACCCACATATATAGGGCTAGTCCAGACTTCTACTACAAGTGCTACCTAGGTGGTCCGGGCCGCACTGACCAGCAGAAGATGCCGCACTTTTTCCTAACCATGAGTCATTGACTCATGGGCTTGGCTAGATATACTAGACCAGGTGGGATTAGTATTACAACCAGCATGTCGGTTTCCTTTGAACCATTTCTCAACCTAAATATTCTTTATTAACGATACTTATTAAAATTTTCCACGTGAGTTTAAAATCTCCTTGACGTCGTTTCATTTAAAGAATAACCGAACAACGGTTTCGTGATCTGAGTTGATTTTTGTGGTACTTTGTGTCATTTGCCCTTATTAATTAACTGAGTTTTCATTAACTTTATTTTAAATTTTGTTTGAATTTTCACGCTGCGGAAAGAATTTTAGTTAGATTTTGTTTCCTCTTTCTATCGATATTTTCATATTTATTGTACATTATCGTAGCATTTTTACTATGCATTGCGAAATGTTCTTGAAGAATTCGAATATTTAAAAAAAAAATATGGGGAAAAAAGTCTATATTTCTCGTTTCTGTTTTATCGCCTTTTTATCTTATTTTCTTCATGATATAACTGCTATAAATATTGCACATCTAGACGAAATAAAGCTATTGTTTGATAAATTTGATAATCGTGATGAATAAAGAAGCCCGACTGTAGAATATTCTCTTTTTTTATTTATATTCTTCTCGCTCTTTCCAGTCAGTTTTATTTGATATTTAAGCATATATCCAAATTTATCACTAGCTGTGTACCCGGATTTGTCCAGCCTTTTTCTAATCAAAACCTTGTAAGGAAGAGAAAACGGAACGGTGTTATATAAAATAACATAATATTTATTCATATTATTTTATTGATGGAATATTATTCAGATTAAAATAAAATAATTTACAAATTAAAATTATAATTGTTTTTTTTAATTTGATTATACGGTATACTTGCCTTTCATATCTTTCTTATATTGCTTGACGTATTTTTTGGCATCTCTCTTTTCAAAAACCCTGGACATCAGAATTTCAAGTTAATTGGCCTATTTGTTATATGTCTTTCAATGACTCACCCCCATCCAACCGTGAAGGGGACGAGTTAGGGTTCATTTACCATTACAGTATTTTTAGTTGAACAATGGAAAACATTACAATATTTCATCGAAAATTCTCGAGAGCAAACATCCCTACATGCTTTAAAGTAGTTATCATTCTGAGTAGTTCATTAGAGAAAATTAAACTCCGCCATATTTTTAGTTTGACAGGTGAAACATGTGAATCAAACTGCATGTTAATAGGTTCATTTATTATAGGTATTTAAACGACTCCCGCCCTACACTGAGGGTTTGGGTTGGTATTGATTTACCCTACAGTATTTTTAGTCGACCAATCGACTAATAAGGAACATGTGAACTAAGTTTCAACAAAACCATCCCAGGGTTGGGCAGTGATGCTGGAACACACACACGCGTACAGACAGACTCGTTGAATTACATTTCTGAACGGAAGGTGAAATAGCATAATTCCATCCATTAACATATTTTTATCAAAGTGTTAAAACAAAAGTAGGACAAAGGCTACTCTCTAGTTACATCTCCTTCACTATGCACAGACAAGAAAGCCATTATCGTCCAGCTTCGGTGCCTCTTGTATTTCCGTTGCTTTTTTTGTTAGGAAATTAAAGTTGGCTTCTTCGCGTCGGTGACTTCGATGGCAAACTCTCGTTTAGCGCACCCGTTCGTGTGACCAAACTCCGTTCAAGGGTCTCATCTGGCATTGAACCATGAAATGAGGGAAGTGAAGTAATATCTTAGCTCCAAGGTCGATTGTTGGATACTCAGCCAGAACGGGAAGGAAGCAGAAAGGTTCTGCTCAACTTCGCTACCGCATTCTAAAGGTGAGGGTTTTTTCCGGAGTGTCCGAATACAAGGCTGAAATTCCGATAAAACTGTTGAGGTTTCAGCTCTGTTTAAACACGGACAAGATTGAAAAACTAATGCAGTGTCGTCAATATGTCCATCTGTGTAAATCAATTCAATATTTATACTAATATAGAATAAGGGATTTTGTAATAGATTCTCAATCCAGAACATCATGACATGAAAATTTATTTCTATCATAGACTAAAGTGATCAAAAACGAAACTATAAACTTAACTTCTACTGAAACTGAGTCCTCAAGTACTACATTACTTGACTACTGGTCTAAATAAGACAGGTATGGCACCTTACTGAAATGAGAGTTAAGGATATTTTGATACACATAATCATCATCGCAAATATGCTTTGCAACCATGTTGTGGAGTCTCTACTTCGAGGCTGTCCAGTCGAGGGTAAATGACACGAGTTTCGAAACCGAGACATTCCGACATTCCAGAATCGGTAAGCATTGACGAAGGATGTATACCTTTATGTGGCAGATCAAAAATAAAATATAATGAAATTCTTCGTACATATGTAATATTTAATACCATTAACTAATGTATATAGATGTACTGTCAGTTGCTTGTGCTCAAATATATATATGGATATGCTTAATTGACGGTTGTTATCCTTGAAGCCTTCCACATTTGCTTCTCTGTGGATACACTCGCTAGATGCATCCACACATGTCAAAACTAGAGTGCCAATCACCATACAATCGAATTTAGCAATTGCCCTATTAAAATATGTCATACAAAAGTGTGCTTACATATCCGAGCATTCAGTATAAAATTCAGCTGCAAGTACATTCCGTTATTTATAAGGAAAGATTTTTTCCCCTTCCTTTTTCTTTGACATCATGAACTCAGAAAAATTTGGCACCATTCTATGATTTAACGATGAAGAGATAACAACCGTATTCGACTCGGATGAATGTACACCAAAAATAGGAAGATTTAATCCTGATCATGGGAATGAATCATTTCCGATAGGATTCCGTCTTGAAAATAAGGCTTATACTTCAAGGTCAGCTGTCGAATGCCTTGATAGAACAAGATAAAAAGAGGCAAAAAAGCTTCATACAACCTGATTATCGTATTCATTTGCAAGCCTTCTAATCTCATGACTTTGGAGGAAAGCCACCTCAGTCGGAAGGAAAGACTTTGAGAAGTGAACAAAAAAACTGGACGGAGGAAGCAAGAACAAACTTGTTATTCAGAAGAGAGCCTACGACGAAAAAGCCGTTATAGGGCACACCTACCTTTCACGTATTCTGGATCATAAACAAGAGACGGCGTCTCACAGTTGACCTTATAGAATAATAGGAGGGTTAAAAAAGAAAAAAAAACTTTAGGAATTATTCATTTTTTTCTCTTCTTCTTTGGTGACCACACAATTATCGGTGAACTAGTTTCCTTGTTTGTTGAAGCGCTGCCGTGTTTCAGAAAGGTCATGTTAAGCCTATTTCACAAAAGGTGAAGCGTTGTTCGACAATGCCCTTGAATGTATTTAGTTATGAAACAACAATAGACGTGATTTTGGGGAAAATATGGAGGAAGAAACTTTACATTCAAATAGGATTGATATTTTTTTTATGAATTCAAAGTGGGGTATGTTAAACCCAGAAGAGTTTTTGCGTTATTCAATTGCGAAGAATTTCTTTCGGTTGACTGTATAACTTCAATTACGCTTCCATCTAGTATTTTACGAAGATGTCAAATAGATATGCGACTTCCGGCTTTGGATATGCTACTGAGTTTTAGGTGGCTTTTCTTGGCTGCTTAAAATAATTGCTTTTAGCAATTTTGTTCGAAGCATCGGAATGTGAATAATGTATTCTTGTAATTTCTTCTGAACATTTCTTCTATTTGTGAACAATGTAGAAGGAAAAATCATTTAAACGAACCAAACATTCAGATGCTGAACTATTACTTCTTTAAAAATAATAAACAGTTAAAAATATTTATAAAATTTAGAAGTACACAAACTGACTTTTAAAGGAACAAGCTAATGCAAGTAGAAAACAAATACATTTCCTTATAATATAGTAGCGGTGCTCGGATTAAAGTTACATGAAACAAGAAAGGGATTATGTTCTGAAACAATGCTCAATTTTATTCTGCCTTTATCAGATATACTTTTATACTCATGTAGTATGAGTATACTCTATGAAAGGTTATTTTCCACATCTGAATATATATCTTAATCTTTTGTCTCTAATTTTCTACATTGTTGCGATAAAAAAGGAAGAATGTTATTCTGTTATTTTTCTAATAATTTTGATATTACCCAAAGTAGGATGAAAGGAAGTTAAGAAAAAAATACTGAAGTTTTCTGTCGAGAACAGTTCCTGTTGTATTAGAAAATAAAAATTCTAGAATGCAGCTTGTGGTTAAATTTTAATTAATATTATTGATTTCAAAAGGCATTTGTGCAAACACAAATCGATGCTATACTGTAAAATATTCCGATTCGCGAATTTGAAAAATTATCTTAATTGCATTAATTTCGCAGTCATGGTTAAAAATTTGATTTTTTGTAAAGAATAAATAGGGAGAAATAGAAAAAACCTTGAAGAAATTATGTCAAGCAATTAGCTCCAACACTACCTAGTTATTTTAAACCAACTCGAGAACCTAATTCTAAGAATCATTTGGAATAATAAATAAAATTACGTGTTGTCACTTCTATGAGAATAGGTTTTCCCAGAAATAAAATCACACTTATAAATATTATTATTATTCTCACCTAGATAAATCTTGCAGACCAATGGGGAAAAAACCGCACTTAGAAGAATCGTTATTCATTTATTCTCCAGCACTTTTTTTATTATTTTTTTAAGTTGGAAATTATCGAAGGTATTTCAGTGAACGCCTTTCTTCTGAATATAAATCAAAGAAGCAGCTTAACCTGATGGGACTTTTAAGAAAAAATTGAAAAAGAAAGAAAAAAAACCAGGCCTGAGAGCCGAAAAATTAAAAAAAAATATTGCATTGTTGTGGATAATGAATCATTATATTCATAGCAAAGTTGGATACGATCCCTAAACACATTCGTACATTTCTAATATTAAATTATCGTAATTTTTAAAATTAAATATTTAACAGGTTCCTCAATAAATAACTTCTTACAATACTTTTTCAACAGCATTAAAAGCAAAATTTATTTTCAGTTTTTTTTTGTAATACGTAGATAATAAAGTCATAAAAGGCTCCTTCTCAAATGATAAGGAGCAGTTTATCACACACAACAACCGCTTTCAACGCAGATAGCTGTCTCTTTCCACAGAGGAACACCCCTACATTTATGAAAACATCACATAGGTGTTCAAGGATCAGTTTATCAATATTTGGTTGGAAATTTCACTCACTCAAGTTTCTTATCAATTATTTTACTTATCTTTCAATACAAAATGAAACATCGAAACCTAAATGAATGTGAAAGCTCAAGATATCTGTAATATTTCTCGACTGATAGCTTTCTGTCTGCAACTTATGTCGATTTGTTTTTTATTCTGTTCTTTAAAGGAATAATTTAAAATCATGCTGTTTAAAAATATTCAGAAGATTAGTAAGCATATGTCTCATGATGACTATCAATGAATATACATAAATTTATTGATTTTTACAACCCATTTGTTATTTATATACTATTTTACGCTTAAAAAGCTGATTTGCATATAGTGTTCAATATAGTCAGCTTGTTTAGAATTGATTATAAGATTACCAGTGAAAGATATTGAGGATAAAAAGGTTAACAAATATTTTATGCGACATTTACTTTTAAAATCTTAGTCATTACACTGTACGATCTTACAACACAATAGCATTATTTTCATCTAACTAAAAATAAAAATGGTAGTGAATCTGTAAAAATGCATGCCTGTATAAAGAGGGAAATTCTTTCACAAGCACATAAAATTATGAAAGTCCCTTGATGTAATATTAGGGCTGCTTTATTAAGAATAAATAATTGTGAAAACATATATTTTCACTCGATGATAAAGACATTTTAGAAAGTCGATGAAAATTTTCAATTCCAACAACAGTCAAAGAACTGTTTAGTTTGTTCAACACGTCAACAATCCTTCAAATTGTTGTTACCAAATCAAGCATGTTTACCTGAAAAGTTTAATTTATTTATAGGCTTAAAGTAGTAGTAGAAAATTATGTAGCTTAATTGAACATAAAAATATTTGAGCCATGAAAAATGCGTAAACGATCAGAGAGATAAGATTGGTGGTTAAAACAGGAAGTGGATGAGACAAAAGTCTCTGAAAGCAAAATTTTAAGTTCTCCTGGAGAGCGGTAAGCACATTTATTCGCATTTATATCTTTGGTGGAATGAAGATATTTTTTTATACACTCTTATTTTACTTGACTTGTTTCATGTATGTAAAGATGGAATTGTGTAATCTATTTTTCACTCGGATCTTGCAAGAATTTTGAGCGTTTGTAAACTTATGTTTTCTGATGAAAATACATTGTATCAATATTTTCAAAACTCACTAATAAGCTGGTAGTGAATTTGAAAAAAAAAATTATTTCAAGATTCCATAATATTTCTAATAATAATTTGTGAATAGACTAAAAAGTAGAAAGTAATTAAAATAAGGAAACTCTACATTTTAGTTCACTAATAAAAGTGTGTATTTAAAAACTGTTTTTGATAAATTTATTTAGATTCACGTATTTTCTTAAGTGGCAAATGAATCAATCAGTGAAATATATTTCTTTTTATAATGTTTCTCTCTCCACAGTAGACTTTTTTCAGTATTTCAGCCTTTGATCTTTCTTTTAGTAAATTGGGGCCGTATTCTTATCACTCCCCAACACTCTCCGTTTTCGATTAATTGTTTCAGTGAAAGATGCTAGTAGTTAAATTCTGATTAGGAATAGTGGTAAATGGTGCTCTATTTCGGAAACTAATTCCACTGACAGGAATTTTCAGTGCAGTAATAAAATTGAATGCAAAATCAATGGAAAATATATTTCCATACACAATATTGAACTAATTTGTATTTATTTTCCCAACACTGATTCGATTATTTTCATAAAATCTAAATATATATTGGGTCCATTTTTTCTTCGTGTTTGTATAGTGACGCTTTCAAAAAATTATATGAATTTCACAACACGAAATTTTCCCAGTCTTTATATGATATATTATCAATCTTCATTATGCAATTTTCATACAAAGTCAGAACTGCTAAATTTGTCAAGCGTTACGAATAGAGTGAGAAAAACTTCTCGCCAAAGATTTATTTTTTATTACTGAGAGAATTATTTATAATCTATACATTTTTTTATCTCTCATCTTAAAAAAAAAGACTCTATATATAAAATTATATCTCTTCGTTTCATATTTCTTTACAGTTGGTATGCCTGTCATGAATACAAAATGAAATCTTCCTGTAATAAAAGTTCTCAATTGATCTAATTAATAAACACACGGACTTCTTTGGTTTTAAAGATAGCAAAGTTTATGAAAGATGTTTCCGATTCATAACTACTTTGTTCTAATTTAAATGTATTTATATTCTAAAAAAACTATTCATATCTAGTTTTATTTTTCTTAGTCAAGCATTGTATGCTGTTCTTAATCTCTTTTCACTTCTGAAAAGGTGTCGTTATCATAATATAATTTTGGATAATTTATTATTGTTATAATTAATGATAAGCACGAAAAGGAGGTTTTTCAACGTTCTCCATTGTTTCACAGGCACTAATTTTAACAAATATCGAAGCGTGTCGAAAATGGTTCAATTGTTGGTAGTTTTAATTAAAGACAAAATTCATGGTTGACATTGAAACTGCAAGATAAAGCACTGAACCATTACATTCTTCGCCGTTTAGTTTTCCAATGTGAATGATAAATCAAAGATTTATTGTGTTTTTTTCTATGATATTTAATGTAAATTTCGGTTTAGTGTAGTTAATGTAGTGTGAAACAGTTTTTCACTCCGTTGTCGCTCTTACTAAACATAACGAGCGTGAAATGCAAATGATCGATGATCAAAGTCGACTTTCTATTTTTAAAATACAGTAAAAAAAAACTTTTACGATGCATATCTTTTTAAAAAAGAAGCCGCGTGCATTGTACGCGGAAGTAAGTGGTTCGCTTAAAAACAAAACGGTTCGCTGAAGATATTCAAAATCGATTTAAAAGATCTTTAAAATGTAAACAAAAATCTTGTATTTAGCATTTTTAGTTACAAATGAGATAGATTTTTTTCTCCCAAAATCTTCCATTTAAGAAACGAGAAAAGAATAGGATTATCTTTTTCTCACTCATCTTTAGGCAATTAGTCTCAGCATGAATATTCTATTTTCAGTTTTCGATTATTATCTAAAGACCGTGGAAATTGTTTTTGAGAAAGTTCATCTAACAAAGAAAATGGAAAAAATTTGTGAATAATCCTATCTTTACTGCTTTTGAACGTCTCTTCCACTTGAATGGGAAAAACTCCTCATTCCAAAAATTTAAGTTGAAGCCAGCAAGTGCCATTTAAGTCAATTTATTTAAAAAAAATAAAGAAATCTTTCTGAATGAATTTTCTGGCTTCAGCCCCTTCTCAGGTACTTCTTTCTGTAAATATCATCAACAATACTCGCTTAATACGAAATTATTCATTGTATTTAATTTAAAATTGAGTACTTCAAATCAAAGATGTATTGTCATTTTGTTTAGGCAGTTATGCTGTCTTGACTTTCATTAGCAAACATCGTTAACAGTTCTATCGAAAAAGTAAAGCCGCTAAGGATTATATATAAGATACCACATCAAACTGTTAAGAAAAAACGGTAGATCCACGTTTTGAGAAAAATGCTACTCTATATCGATATTGTGAATAATTTTGCTTACATCCGATTTTTTACGCTTGTAGTAATTTTGCTGACGTTAACTTTTGGCAATTTTTCCAGTAATTTTGCGTACACCCTTTTTTTCTTTGAAAGAAATTTGATATTACGAGTATAAATCGGAAGTAAGATATTTATAGGAAACTAAATTTTTGAAGAGCTCGACTAAGATGGACTAGGTCCATATCTCTCCTTTTTCTTTGAAGTATTCTGCTGTCTTTGTTAATCTCACGATTTCTATTAATTTGTATCGGCCTTTCCCTTTTCTTTGAAAATTATTCAGTTTTTAAATTCATATTTTGACGAAATACGTAGATTAATGTTAATTACTCTTTTTTGAATGAATCCATGAAGATAGTAGAACGGATTTGTAACTATAAAAACTGATAATTCATTAACAAATTTTATAGTGAAAATTTCATTCACCTGTTGTTCATAAATAACATTAGCTAAACAAGCATTTTGTTCCATTGTAGATTTCGTTCTTATATTAATCCCTTCACGTGTTTTGACTAATCAGATTTGTGCATCGTTTTCTTAAACTTATAGACCAAAATTAAGCTATTCATAAACGTTATTATTCTGTGCGAAAATCACGTGAATTCCACAAATATTATCATGCGAAATCCAGATTAAAACGACAACACATTGCCTAAATACCAACGCAGAAATTGGAGGTGTTGAAATCATAAAAAAATAAAGACTGTTTAGCTATATAAGTTGATTTTTGTTGTTCTTTTGGTCTTTGTGCTTTATCCATTTTAATGCAAATTTATGGCATAACTTTAGCATCAAATTTCAGTGTATTTAATTTTTTAACACGACGGCGTCATTGTTTTTTGACTTGCTAGTAGTGGGAGACTGACTTGTTTAGAATCTTGTTACAGAAAGAATCCTTTCAACTTCACATTTGTAGATAGCGGTAATTTTAAAGCCAATTAAGTAAAACCAACCCATTATCCTACAAAACGGTGCATTAGTAAATATTGTGCTTAAAAGTTGTAACGTCAGTTTATTACACTTTCAAATTCTAGTTAGATTTTAAAGCTAAAGAAACGTCTAAATTTTTATGAATATATCTTTTCCACATTTTGACTGAATTTTAGAAATTAAAACTTATATTTAATATATACAAGCTAACTTTGCAAGCAAGCTTTTAGAAAATGCAAAAAGAAATCATTCTTTAAGAAATTGTTTGAACAGTCATATTTCCAACACTTGTTTGAGGTGAAAATGCATTAAGAAATTGTATATGTTTGTAGATATCTATAATTGTTTATTCTTTCACGAATTTACGCTGCAATACCTTTTATATAAGGACTAAATTGTTGCTAAGAATGCTGTTAGAATGGATAGCAAAGAGAAAGAAAAAATTTGGATTAATCTCGCAAAATTAATCACTCTTACTACTACAAAGCCATGAAAATACGACAATTGATTGAAATGATTACATCAGTGGTAGCTGCAATAATTTTAGACTTCAATTCATCATATACAGGGTAGTCATAAATTATTGGACCCATTTTCAAAAATTAATAATAATAATAAAAAACTAATAATGTCACAATTAACGGATTTTTTTTAAATGACAGCGCATTTTAAAAAAAGTTTTTTTTTTCAGATAAGTAACGCGCTGTTACGGCTGTCTAGGGGGTCGCAAATTATTGGACATCTCCCATTTTTGATAGCCATTATCTGTGAAACTATTAAAAATAGAAGAAAAATAAAAGCATGTATTTGTAGGGAATTTTACACTCTTTAATCGTTAAATCAATTGTAATTCGAAAACTGAATAGTTTTCGAGATTTTCAAGAAAAACTAAAAAAGGAAACCAGAAAACACGCATCGGCTTCTACTGATCTGTAGCCATTGCGTATGGAAATCTCTCGCTGTAGCAAATTTAGAATTCCGTAATAGTACGCCACCTATCTGAAAAAAAACTATTTTTTAAAAATTATATTTTTGAAATGGGTCCAATAATTCATGACCGCCCTGTATGTTGTGTTTTCTTTTATGAAATCTTCCTTTTAAGTTCTTCAAACGAGAAAGAAACTAGCGTTATCAAGTTTGAGGATCATGGCGACTATACATATGTGAAAATCACTCGCCGAAGAAAAAACAACAGCATTTACTTATAAAAGGTGCAGAAATGTTTACTACAGTATAAGTATAATACGGTGATTCATCTTTATAAATAACTTGTCAACTCTCGATAGAATCATTTCAAATATGAGGAAAATGAACTCGAGGTCGTATCAGAGAAAAGAGGACTCATTCTCCAAATTTGATGCCACTGAATTCAGACATGAATAATCCACTTTTGCTGTCATCTTTGTTATTTCATACTCTTTGTCTGATCTATTAGGTGAGAATGCATTTATCAGAATTCAAAACCCTGATCTACAGTCGTACACTTATTTTGCCCCTTTAGTCTCCGAACAATGATGTTTCTTTTGGATTAATTCGTTCATGCAAGCGGAGTGCGTTGCTTTTATACAGGTTGTCCACTCTATACTTGGCCCATTAGCTAATTTCTTAACGGTTAGATAAAGGCATATACTTCCAGTTGGAAATTTAATGCTGAAAAAATTACCAAGTATAAATTTTTATACAGTCCCCCCGGTCCTAATAGCCATATTTAGTAAAATATTCTTGACTCATTAACTGTTCCACTGTTCTGCTACTAAAACTTATCGAGTTATGGAACAAAAAAGAACTATTTATTTGTTTTCTGATACTCTCTGAAGCAAATCTTTGTAAAAATAATGATATTCATGAACTTTTTTTTTCATATCAAGCCTTGTGCTTTTTATCATCCATCCCTCATATGTTTCAAAATCAAGCGACGCTTTCCCGTAAATGCAAAATTTCATTCACAATGCTGAAATGTTTTTTCGGATTAATGTGATGCTAACACATTTCATTCATTCTTTAATGTTCGGTTATCTCACACTTTTGACCTTCATAATTCACAACTATATTCAATTATTGCAGTCGATTTTTTATTATCTAATTTCCAACGTTCAGTCTTCATAAAATTTTTTATATAAATTATAATGGATAAGTTTTATAGTTGGCATTTACGTGTATTATTTGAAATACAATAAAGTGGAATTACATAAGGGTACACTTGCTGATTTTGTTCTATCAAGATTCTGGGAATTTAAGTTATACTTTGTTAAATTTGTCATTCAAGACTGGGAGATTTTTAAAAAGTTAATAATCAGAATTCGTTTTATTTTAATGCGATATGGATTAAATGCGTGAAGGTTTGAATTAACTTAATTTTACATATTCGATCAAATTAAAAGAAAAAATTTAGGAGATCCAAAAATGAATAAATTGACATATTATAATTAAAACTGATAAATTAATTTGCTTTATTAATAATAAAAATTATATGAAAGAATTTTGACATAAAATATGGTACAAAAGAACCATCTGTGAAATACAAGAAAAGAAAGAATTGAATGAAAAACATGAAACAAATCAAGCAATTTTTTAAATGAACGGGTGGTTGTTGGCCACATGTAACTATAATGAAGATGAACCAATGAGACGAAGACAGAAAAGATATAGATTTCTTTGCACTTTTTGTCATGTAATATATATATATTAAAAAATCTTTTCAAAATGTTTAGTTCATTTAAACTTATATCAAAATCAACAATGTTACCAATTTTAACTGTTTTATAAACTATGCTTTCGAAAAAAGAAAGGAAAAAACTTGTTTCTTAAAACTTTTGTCTCTGAAACAGAAAGCAAAGCTGTAATAAAATAACTTAGTACTGTCGAGATTTACATAGTCGAACCGGCCCCGAATTTCTTGAGGGATATGACTTAATTCAAATGTACCCAAGTTTGGAAAGGGCAGTAGCTTTTAATATTTTGAGAATGGAACGGATCAAAAAATAAAATTACACGTTTCAGCTTAAACAAAATTATTGCTCCATAAAAAGTTTTCAAATACTTTATTTTTTGTAAGTTTTTCATTCTAATCAATGTTTATTGCAATTTTTATATTTTATTTATTTTATATTTTTATGAATACTTTCATGAGGGAATTTATAAAAGGCCGGTTTCGGTCTGGTGTAGTCAACTGAATATTTTTCAGGTTGAACTAAAAGCAAAATAAAATTTAAAAGATCAGACTTGTGAAACTCATGGTGGGTCGTTTTGGTTAGACATCTTTCTCATATTTGGACAATTTCATAGTTGCTCTTTCGTCTTTGTAAAAAGTGTAACTTTGGTTTTACTGTAACTGGATATGATTTTTTTAGTTTTTACTAAATTATTTTTAACAGTGAAACAGTGACCATTTTAATCTTACCGATTTGAATTTTTTGGAAAGATTTAATCTGAAAACTTCACACTCAAGACATAATTCCAGAAAGGATTTTTTCGTACTCATAAAAATTTCATAAAAAAATTTTGGGTCGAATTTTTTGATGATTGCAATACTTTCTTTTCGTATATTTCGCACACGAAAAAAAATAAAAACAAAAACATGATCCTTTATAAGAATCTGTTATCTAATGGTAGCCGAATGAACTGTTAAGCGCGAAAAGGAATAAAGATCGATGATAATTATCGAGTACTCTACGTAATAAGTACGGAAACAGAACCATAAAATTCTTAAAGGCTAAATTTAAAATTTAACGTCGAAAAATCAAATTGAAAGATGCATTATAGTAATATTTGATGAAATATAGTCACTTTTTCGTATTTTTGGATAGAATTTTTTGATGATTTCAATACTTTCTTTTTGTATATTTCGCACACAAAAAAAAAGAAAAAGAAAAACATGAACCTTTATAAAAAATCTTTTGTCTAATGGTAGCCGAATGAATCGTTAAGCGCGAAAAGGAGTGCAGATAGACGATGATTATCGAGTACTCTAGGTAATAAGTAAGGAAACAGAACCATAAATCTCATGAAGACTAAATTTAAAATTTAAATTCGAAAAATCAAATTTAAAGATGTATTATAGTAATATTTTTTGAAATGCATTGACTTTTTCGTATTTTATCCCATTATTGTTATTTCATTTCATGGGGTTAAGTAAAATGGAAATAAGAACTTAACATTATCGAACATATAGATTAAAATGAAAGCTATTATTCTTGTATTGGAAGTCAGAAGGAATCCAATTCACACATGCATTAAGTTTTCTAAAAAAATTTAATAAATTTTTTTGAAGAAATAGGCACATCCTTACCTATTTAATCCATCAGACATTGTACCTTGTACTGCGTAAATACCCCAGTTTCCACATTTTCTAGTCGTACTTGTTATCAATGCATTTCTCAATAAACTAAAAAATGTTCACCAAGGGAAATATTTCCGTTAAATTTTCATTATTTGTGTTAATTTTGAGTCGTATAAAGATTATGGATGCTTTCTATCCAAATAAAACTACTTCGCATATTTTTTTTAAATCAAAATTCGAGCTAAACCGCGACGTATGGTTCCTTGTTATTAAAGGAAAACCACATCGAAAGTTTTTATCAAAATTCGATTTAAACCGTGACGTATGGCTGCTTGTTATCCGACGAAAACCACATTAAAAATTTTCTATCAAAGTTCTAGTTATACCGCGACGAATCCTTGTTACATTCAGCAGCGAGACTATAAAATAAACCATTTACTATTTTCTTTGGTTATTCAATCTATTCCTATCACTGTTGGTTTCATCTTTTGATATATTATATGATTTATCGATAAAACGCGTTACTATTCTTAAATGGGTCTCTTTCATCCTCACGTGTTCGATACGTTTTTTATTACACGCCATTATGAACTCGAACGTCGTACAATAAAACTGACACTGAACACATCTGATAACACAGCTATAAATAGATCTATACGATAAAGTCGTTTAACATTCAGGCGTGACTGAATATTAGATGTCTTTATCGTATAGTGTCAGTAAGTTTCTCGGAAATGAGTCACGTCAACTATTGTTCTTAATAACCAAACACGATTATATGTGGGTGACGAAATATTTAAGTGGTCAGGAAAAGTCCCTGTAACATAGTTCTACTGTTAATAAGGATAATTCGAAAAAGTCATTTTAATAAACTTGTCAATCAATGTCTCTTAATTAATCATATTTCTAAGGAAGTATGAGAAATCAAATCTCTAAGAAAAAAATCATACTATGCCTCTTAAAAAAAGGCATTGACCAAATTGACAGTAAAAAGAAAGAAATGCTGACTGATTGAATCATGAATTGTTTAATTCAGAAAATGTAGAAATCTAGGGATTATTGAAAGTACAACGATGAGTCTGTTTTGCCAAAAGTATAGTACCGTTCTCATTAAATAATAATTATGAACTGGTTAGAGTCAGCATTCATAGTTTTCACAGACTGTCTTTAAACTAAAAGTACATTGTACGAAGTACGTCGCACTACGCTGTACGAAGGAAAAATAAAACCACTAACATTTTATACTCTAGACTAACACATAAAGCCTTCCATTAATATTTTATCGCAGTTCAGAATACAGTGACACTTCTCAAGAATTCGAGTTACGAAAGTTATAAACATGATACTGAAGCCGCGACTTGTATTTATTCAGCCACTGTGAGATCATGCTTTTCAATGTCACGTATTTCGCTGAGCAATTTACAAGGTCTCTTTTCATAAAGAACAAAAAGAAAATGAACAATAAATCGCACATACATGTCATGAGACATTTCCACACTGTAGATGAAGAGTGCTTTCGTTTAACTTCATATAAAACTTCGCTTTATTGTTTCTAGAAACATAATATTTTAATCAAATGCTCAAGGTTTTAAGAAATGTAAATAACTTTTCTCACTGCTAATAGTAAGAGATTTTCCTTTAGTGGTCTGACACCGTTAGCTCGAAATGCACCCGAAGATGATTTATGTTCTTGATTATAGTAATTGATGCTCACAAAAATAATGTTGTGTTTGGTTTTTGATCTTCAAACAGAATTGAAGAAATGGTTAATTAAATTTACTTAGAGCATCTGAAGAAATAATAATATTAATAAATTTGTAAATTTGAAGCGGAAGTAACATCTATTTATAAATTTTATTTTCTTACATGTAGTTTTGCTTTTATTTCTTAGCCAAAGAAAAAGAGTAGAAAACAAGTTATATGCAAAGTTCTGTGGAAAGAACATTATATTTGCCGACGCATTTGCATTGTTTAGTAATGGTGTTGCAAAATTTCCTTAGCGAAATTTTTCAAGCAGTTAATTCCTCTTCTCTAAACTTCTTTTTTTTATTTGAAAAGAGTTTATTAGGTTGGATTTAAAGTGTAATAAATTTAATGAAATCAGCTTTTAAAACACACTTTTATTAGTGTGCTATAAAGTAGAATTTTTTTAAATTTTAATTTTTTTTAATTATTTAATTTTTTCTTACTTTTTCATTTAATTTTTTAAAGACTACTTTTTAGTCTTTAATTTAGAATTCATTATTATTAATATTATTTAATCTTGAAATTTTTTCTCAAATTCACTACTAGGTGGATCCCCGTGCGTGGAAGGTAAATTTAATTAAATTAATTGTCTAACCGATAACTGAGATTTAAAATTATTAAAATAGTATAATGTCACCGAGAATACACAAGTCTATAAAATTTCAAAATTCTAGGACATCAGGAAGTGAGAAAAAAATTGATTACAAAATTCCATCTTCAAAAACATGAAATAAATAAAATTAAATAAATATTCTCGGCAATACTGCTTTCTTACACATATACTCGGGATGAATTTGGTTCAGTTTTCATCACTGTTGACTCGCAATTGAGTATTCTGTTGTTTGTAATTATAACAAAACTTACCACCGAAAAATCATGCTTAGTGACATGCTTACTCCAAGTGGTTGTTCCTGATATTGCTAACACTAAGGAATTCCCATCATGGAATGTGTTTTGGAATGACAAATTCTAATAAGTAACTGAATTATAGTTACAACCACTGTACAAGCAAACGTGTCAAATTAAAATTTGAAATTCAAATAAAAATATGTGCAGGCAATTTTAATGCATTACAGACACATAGCGTATTGCCTTCCCTATATTTAAAGGAAAGATTCGATGGATAAAAACATGAAAATTTGATGATAAACACTTAAAACAGTCGTTTTAATGCCATCTAGCGTTATCCGTGCAGTCATTTGCCAATTTGCAAAGTTTATTAGTTACTTACCGCAGCTGATTATAGCTGTTTTGTGATTCAACACATTTTCTTCTGCGCGAGTACAGTTTCAGGGAAGTCCAGATGTTCTTCCCAAGTTCTTCTATTGTTCAGCAATGATACAATTACTTCCTGGAGTTCTTCAAGGTCTAGGTCTTCCCAAAACGGTATTGCTTCTTTCGTCGTAAAACATGCATTCAATGTAAGTAATTCTAAAACAAAACAAATGCTTGGTCTGAGTAAGCCTAAGTATACTGTATATACTATACATCCGTGATTACGTGGGAAGAAAGTGGTGATATTATCTCCCTGGAAATAGTTCTTTCATGCGAACGATGAATGAAAAAGCCATAGTTTTCCAGTAATCACGAATGTGACCTCTTTTGTACTCCATGAAACTCGTTCTTTCACCTTTGGACAATATGTATGAAAATCCACTAAAGATCGCGTGATAGTACCGAAAACGGTTTCCTTTCCGTGTCTGTTGCATTATATTTATAGCCTTTTACATTTGTAACTGCTAAAAACAATCGGAATTCAGAAGCCTTTCAAAGACAAAGATGGCATTCCACCTCGCGCTGATTTCGAACAGAATATTTCAAAGAAACTTTTTTGTCTCAAAAATGATCTGATATTCTTAATGCAAACAAAACTGTTCGTTTCTATCAAGAAGCTAATCGAGACGCATTGTATTTCAAACACTTTTTTCAAAATGCGTTTATTTTTGGTCCACTGATGTACGATATCAACAATCTGGCACTGTCTGCATTGTTGATACGTTAATTTAAGCAGTTACTTAATATTTTATTTTCATAATAACGGTTTTCCGATACGCTTATTAGTCACTTTTAATGATAGATAAAAACTAAGATAGGATAACTTGATAACAGCAACCGCTTTAATTAATGAAAGCTACAAATATAATTCAATTTTTTTTTCTAGAAAACAATGTCCACTTGCCTGTGCATTATATGTAATGAATTTCATTCATTTCTCTAGTGTTCAATGGAATTTATAAGTAGTAAAATTACTAGTTCATTCACAACTCCACTATAAAAAGCTTCTTTGAATTTGAACGATTTCGTCCAAAAGTGCTTAATTTTAAAAACTGGTAATTCAGTCTATTTAATCATGTTATTAATTATATTGAAACATTTCTGAAATATCCCTGATAAACTGATCCCTGACTATTATTTAATAATTGAAGAACGTATTTTAGTTTTGGTCATCCATTCTTTGAGAGATGTATTTTTTTTTCGTGTCACAATCACAAATATATACAAAATGTTGATTCTTTGTGACTTTCAAATTTTTCTTAGAAACTGGTAGCGATATTAAAGAAACAAGTAAAGGTTTCACTCATTGTTCAAAATTTAAACATAAATCCTTTATATCAATACAGTAGTCAAACTTCGTAGAGTTTTAAAAATTTTATCGCAAAAAAATCTGGTTTTTATTTTAGAGTTAACGTTGTGTATAGGGTCGATGTATATATGAACTGAAATTCTAATTTATAAGAAATAATTTTTTTGACAAAAGCAGAACTAGTCTTGTAAAATTGATGGAAGTATTTGTGCTTGAGGAATCGAAGGAATCGAATCTCAACTTGATATATGTAGAGAATTTAAAACAAAAATTTAACTCACTTAAAATGAAAGATTTGTGATTAGATTTCAATAGAAATATAGCTGTCACGAGATAACGTTTCAGTGATATAAAATAAAAAATGATTTATGTTATGCATGAGTTTCCATGCATATAATTTTCATTTTCTTTTTTCGGTTATTAACCTTGAAATTTTCATGTCAAAAAGAGAGAAAATGAATTATTTACTTATGTTTATTTTTAAAAAATGCTTTTAATCGTAGACTAATTTTTTATTTTATTTTTTAAAGTCATTTTATATTTTACACCTAAGTGCATATTTAAAACAACTTTTTCCAAAGTTGACGTAAAACCCAATGAAAATAGATCCTCGTTTTTGAAAATAAATGCTGAGAGGTAGAAACAGCAAAAAATTGCTTCATTGTTTTAGTGCTTCAATCGTTTTGATAAGTTTTTCTTCTTTATACATATGTTAAATTTTAATATTGCTTCTTAATTTTACTCTTTCTAGTTTTATCTTTAATGCGCATGATGAGCGCTTTGAAAATCTTGCATTTAATACCTGAATCAAAATGCTCATAGTGGAAAAAATGCTCTAAACAGTATGGTTATCATTTTAATAACAAACTTTACTTCAAAGTATACAGAGTGGATGAACTAGCTTACTTTAATTTTAAAATCGTTTAATTTCATGTTTTAAAATTAGCAATTATATTCAATATGACTTCATGTAACCTTCAAAAAGATCCACAAATTTTATTTATCGTTTTCGATTAATGTTTAAGCCGTTCCTAAAAAAGTTTAATGCTTACCTTTTCATTAATTTAATTAATTACTTGGGCTATATTTAATTTCATTAGAAATGCGGAAGAGTAACGCGTCTTCTTGTATATTTAGCTATTCTTTTTTTTCAAAATTGCCTTTATTTTGGGAGATCTACTTCAAAGATACTTTTAAAAAGCTTATATATTTTATTCAGACACTTAACTGTGAAGTTTCATATTTAATGAAGTACCATGAAGAAACTTTACTAGATAATTTAATTTTGTCTACAACTTCTTGAAATTACATATGTGTAATTTTCTTAAATCAGGTGTCGAGAAATATTCACTGCGCATATACTATTGTAATTAAAGTCTTTTTCAAATTAATTAAAATATTTATAAAACTCACATCTTTTTGTCAGCATTCGAAGTATGTTAAATTCTCTTTTATTTTTCTTCGTAAGGAAATACCTTTTCTTTATAAGGAATACTTTTAACTCTATTGGTAAAATATATCCATTCTTATTTTCTCCCCATTCTTAAAGCTCAAAATTTTTATTTATTCTTAATTTTGAAACAATTGCCAATTTCCTTTCTGTTACGCATTCAGAAAATTCCATTTCTAAAATGCATTTATCTTTTCCCTCCCTTTTATTTTTGTTCAACAATTGCTTACTTCTTTTCTGTTACTGATTCATTTGAATGGAAAATTATTTCTCTTTTTCTGCTTGTGCAATTTGTTCATTCAAGCGAAAATTTCCAATAGAATGTGAAAGCTACGATAAAAATTTTGTCTTTTGTCTAAAATTAAAGATAACTGTAAAATTTCATTTTCAACGTTCTGAAGCAGTTATGAGAACATGAATTAAACAAAATCATCTTCAAAAACTCGCACTATTTCCCGCAGAAAAGAAAATAGAAAATTCTCCTTTAAATGAAAATTTCCCACAAATCTTGGAAACTGTGTTAAAAATGCTGTCAAAAATAAAACAAATTAAACATAGATGTAAAATCTCATAACCAACAAAAATTAATTGTGTCGACAATGAGGTTATAAGATCATATACAATAACTTAAAAGAAAATTTGCCATATTTTAATCTTTGTTTAATCCTCAAATTATAGATTAAAGAAATTTCAACTATCATTTTAAAATGAAGATTTTATAGATTTCGAGTTAATCGGGGATAAGATATGTCCGTCCTTTCAACCGCTGGCGGATTGCCAGTTCTTGTCTTTCTCAGTAGCATCTATCCAACACACATGAAGTGATACAATAGGACAAGGAAGTAAATTTCTCTAGTGGATGATTAAAGACCCCACAGATTAGCTAACCAATCGATAGTGAAGTTTTATAGATTTAGTAGTAAATCAATTATACTAGACACTAATCAGAGAGGGAAAACCTCGGTTTCAGCCTCTGTTGTTGTTGTTGTTGTTACTAATCCCTCTCTGTCTAGCGGCAGCTAGACACCATCCATGAGCCCACACACCCTCAAGAAATCGAGAGCAAGCAAAGGATCCGTCTTGAAAGTCTCCCTAGATAGGCGAAGACAAGAGAGGATGTGCTCTGGGGACGCACTCGCTACTCCACACTTTGCGCATACCGGAAAAACGTAAAGCTCATGGTTGAGGGTGGTTGTGCAGCTTCTTTTTAAGGAGCACCCAAAGGGTAGAAGTCTGACTTGGCTCCTATGCCTACTGACTTTAGCTGGGCATATTGGTCTGGCCTTCACACCTAGGGTGGCCCTGCCAGGAGAAAATCTCCCGATGTACTTCACCCAAACCGCCCAGTGTCACCCCCCGCCACGTTGAGGCAGCCAGTAGGACTTGGGGGGTCAGCCTCTGTACCTCTCGTAGTCATAAAGAAACACATCGTTGCGTCCTATAGACATACAATGAATCTGAATGGCCGAACCCCTGCATATAACACGGGCGCTGAGAACCATGCAAAATAGACCCAATTACGAGCGTTTCTTGCGTGAAGCCCTGGCGAGGAGATACGTCTCATTATTGGCGATGGGACAATTGACTAAGCACCATTATTATGCCACCAAAGGGAGCCTAGAACCTGCTTGCTTATTCGGCAGCTTCTCATTCTCGTACTCGAGGTGGCCCCCGGAGGAAAACGTTTAAGCCAATAAATTTCTTGTATTGCTTTTTTGTTTTAAGATTCATAAGACAAACTTTTTAAGGCAAATACAATAGTTTAATTTGGGCTTCTAATCCATTCATATTTGATGTTTTTAAGACCCGTTACTTAAAGTTGGAGTTGTAAATCGAAATAGAATATCTTCGTAATTTGGAAACTTATAGATATGCCTCTGCTCTCCCAAATAAGTACTATCCCAGGCTGTGTTGTTCTCTCCTTCCGCTCCTACCCTGCATGGAGGGAAGTCGCCTGTTAATATGTTCATAAGATTACGTATTTTTTTAAAACTTATCTATTTCCAGAAACTTGATAGTTTCTTAAAGTGATGCAGTATGATCGATTGCGAAAACAATGAGATAATCAACATGGAATTTAAAATATGAAAACATGGTTGATTCAAATACAGAACGGGTAAATAACGTTGAATTTCTGGTTAAATACTAGAAGGTAGATATATGTTAATTTTTCGAATATTCGTATAATTAATGTTGTAAAGTGATTCCAAGTAATAGGATATAACTAAACGAATCGTGAATACATTTTAATTAAAAAAAGTGTAAAAGTAAGTAAAACTATAATGATTCTTTTCTCATCATTATAGTTTTTAGATTTAAGAAAGCTGCTGTTTAACTATTTATTACTGTATTGAAATGATTGTCAGAAATTTTATGAAAAAGCATCTAAAAGAAGAAAAAATATATAAGCGTTCTTCGGATCCACTGAATTACACGAAGCAAAACGCGTAAGCTTCAAATAATAGTCATTAAATAAAATAGTCTGAAAGTGAAATGATTCTATATCACCGATTTGAAATAGACTTGAAATTATCATAATTTAGAATAGACTCTCAACTGTTTTTTCTCATTAATGACTTTACCAGACATTTATAAAGCAATATAAAAGAAGGAATAATCTTTTAACAAAAAAAAAAATGCTTTTTCCTCATTTTTGTTTGTAAATTACAAAAAGGCCTTGAACCGGATATGACCGTATTATATTTGAGGAAGGAAAATATCATTCATATTCATTTTCTACTTGTTGAATAAAGACACTTTTTTATTATAAAATGTGAAATGATCCTTTTTAAGAACATTTAACGTTCTCAATATCTTTGGTAAGAGAAGGATGCAACGAAAAAAGAATAGTTTTTTTGGTTTCTTTCAGATGAATGTTATTAAATTTTAAACAGAAAGTTTGATCTGAAAATAATGGGTTTCTAATTTGCTTTTGGTTGGAAAGGTTTTATCTAAATTAACTATATATCTTAGCTAAGAAGTCGATCGCGAATCCAATGCACAAATTCGAAACTAACCTCCGGATTGCGGTGGCCTGGTGGTAAGGTTTCGGTTTTCAAACGGGAAGGCTCCAGGTTCGAAAGCCAACTCCACGATCAAAGATTCGCCGTATGTTTCGCTATGTTGCACATAAGATATGACGTCGGCGATCAAATATTCTCCTGGTGATGAGGGCGTCGACACTGGTGTCACTTTCGTCATCTGACGATGGTTCAAAATTACGAGGTCTGACCCCAAATAGCCCTCGTTTTGCCTCAAAACGGGACGTTAATGTAACGAAATCAATTAAAATGGCTGTTTGTTACAAACAATGTATTCAGTGTCCTAAACTTTAAATGAAAATTTCATTTCTTAAAATAAGCTTTTCTTTATGAAATGATAAAATACATCTTAAGAGAGGAAAGAGAATCTATTGTTTTGTAAAATGATAAGTCCTAAAGCGAAGTTTATAGTGATTACAAAAATAAATACGACATTTACTTATTTTTCGATATTTTCTTTTTAGATTCTTTTCTGCACACTGAATACTCATAAAGTAGACATGTCGAAACTTCTTGGAGGTCAGATTGGCTTGGATGATTTTATCTTCGTCCATCGCAAAGGTCAAGCCAAAGAAGTTGAAATCACAAAGAATGAAGACGCTTTGGGATTAACCATAACGGACAATGGAGCCGGCTATGCTTTCATCAAAAGAGTCAAAGAAGGAAGTCTCATACATGGACTTGGATTCATTCAGGTGATTTTAACCATACTGTTGTTGCGAATCTGATAAGTTTATCCTTTAAAATGACATTCTTGAAACTTGATGATGAGGGAGATATTAGAAATAATGCTTAAATCGAAAGGAAAGTGTACTTTTGCTTCTTATGTCTATCTATCAAAATAGAAATGGATATGTAAAATCTATGTTCTGTGTAATCCAACATATTTTTCCGAAAGAAGAATGATAATAATCAACCCTGGTTGGTATGATTTTGAAAAGAAGAGAAAAATTTTCGTTTTTTATATCAATCTAACAATCTTTCAACATTATGTCAAATTTGAAGAGGAGTCGATGACATTTTGATGAAGGGTTAATCCTGTCGTTGTTTAATAGTGTAATTTTTTACAAGAACTTATATATAAATACGAGGTTTACTCTCATCTATTTCCGTTGAAACAGGTTTTCGTCATTGGGAGGGATCAAATGTCATTAGGAAGTCACTCAACGTTAGTAGACTTAAGTAAATAAGACAATACTTCCGCAATATCCTTCTGGTAGAATACTAAAATACCATGGTTACCTGAGAAGGTAATAGGACGATACCATTTCGTTTCTTGTAACGACCATCTTAATGTAGACTTTATGTTTGTTCTAGTTCTCATCACAAATAAACAATAATTATCTGAGGAGTTCAGCCAATACAAGTTCGCGCGTAACAGGTCCAAAGACTATTACAATGCAAACGAGTTCGCACAACTCGAAATATCGGCTTAAAAATTAGCAAATTAAATATGCCCATAAAATTAAAAAAAATAAGCAGAAATTCTAAAATTCATTCATTACATATGAACTGCTAATAATTGATGCCCTATATCTAACTATTCACATCGACGACAACTGTAGTTAGATAGCTAAGAGGTGTCTTGAATCACTCGCGTAAGTGATAATTAAACGGGTTCTATGGACAAGTGATCAAAACGTGGGCGTTAAGCTGCAGGCTTGGTAACACATATTCTAAAAGGGCAACGAATCAGTAGGCCTCGCATTTTACCTTTTATCCTTAGCTGCAATTGATTAACTTTCGATGAAGTAGCAAGAATAAATCTCTCACAAAATATAAATTAACTCACATTTAATTACTCACATCGATGCGGAACTGTAGTTAAGATGCGTCTTGAATCACCTGTGTAAGTAGTAAACGGGTCTAAGGAAAAATTGTCATAACATAGGCGTTAAGCTGTAGGCTTGGTAACACATAATCTGAAACTGCAACAAATCAGTAGGTTTCGCATTCTACGTTTTATTTTTAGCTGCAATTCTTTAGCTTCCGAAGAAGTAGTAAGAATAAGTCCCTCACAAAATATAACTTATATTTATTTGATGAGAGAACAAAATATATTTTGCGGATGCTACTTTAAATCTAATTAAATTAATCGTATTATGCTTTAAGAGAATGCTGTTGATAAAATGACTATTATGAAACGTTCCAATCGTCAAGCAAACGGCACTTGTGTATAGTAAATACCATATAATATTAAAAATCTGTTTATTTAGCATTTAGTTTCATTAGAATGTTTTTAAAGTTTACTTTTTTTGACTAGCGATTTCTAATAACATTTTCCTACGTATGACATTATTCATTCTATATTAAGTTCGAGTTGATTAAGGAATTATGAAATAATTTAAGTCCGTTTCGAAGTTACATTAAGGGGAGTTGGAACCCTAAGTCCGTTAACCCTAACCCTGTTACTTCTATGTACCTTTTCTCAAAATCTGTTATAGATTCATGTTTAAATTTTTTTTATACAAGTAAAGTACATCTTTCTCATTATACTGAAATGATTTTTTTAAAAAAAGTTCAAAAATTTATATTTTACAAATTTTTTTGTTTCAAAACAAAAAAAAAAAATGTTAAATTGGCCACTTCGATGTACCTTTTCTCAAAATCTGTTATAGATACATGTTTGAAATTTTTTATAGAAATAAAGTACACCTTTCTCATCATACTGAAATGAACTTTTGGTTAATTTTTAATTTTTTTATAAATTTACAAAATATTTAATTAGACATAGTGAAGTTTTATCCTATTTTGATACAAAAAAAATTATAAAAAATAAATTTTTGAGTTTTTTTTAAAAAAGCTCCTTTCAGTATAATGAGAAAGGTGTACTTTACTTCTATAAAACATTTTAAACATGCATCTATAACAGATTTTGAGAAAAGGTACATCGAATTAACAGGGTTAGAGTTAACGGACTTAGTGTTCCAACTCCCCTTAAGGACGGTTTAGCTGACGTAGACTCAGTGGCATAGCGATGGGGGTTCTTTCATTCAATATTCAGGAGAGCCAACTCAACCTTAAGGTTTTAGAGTGCAGGTTGACTCTCCAGGAGGAGTATATATAGCGATGGGGGTGCATCGGGAATATAGATGTACAGGGTGCCACTTTTAAGGTGCGCCATTGAGACAGAACATTAGTGCGTTTATTCTCCTTTTTAAGGCCAAATATGATCAGGTCGCGAAAAAAATAAAACCATACTCCGGTTACTATTTACATTTGCTTAGCTACTGGGAGCGAAAAAGTCAAATTATGCCTCGAGCGCCACTAATCCTCGCTAAGCCATTGCGTAAACTACTCCTGAATAAGTACACTATTCTCCAAATATCCATACTACACTAATTCAAGGGCCAAACTCATATATAGGATGGATTTTCTGTGAAAGGTTTCTTATCATGCTTCTTTCGGAAAAATATGTTGGATTATACAGGACATAGATTTTACATTTCCATTTCTATTTTGATAGATAGACATAAGAAACAAAAGTACACTTTCCATTCGATTTAAGCATTATTTCTAATATCTTCCTTTCATATAGTGGGCCTACTTTTGAGTGAGAATTAATACGGAATATATGCTTCCTCATGCTTTTATTATAATCTTTACAATAACATTTTATCCTTATAGTTTGTTTCAGCTCTAAAATTAATCATTCAGGCTATAATATTTCACATAAAATATTCCTTTCATTAATGATATTTTCTTGAAAGATAGGAAACCTCGAAGCCATTAAAGAAGAGTAACAGATTTTAATTTGTCATCTGAAAAAAAACAACTGTTTGATGAACCTATTTAACCCTATATTCAAAGTTAATGGACATATTCTCTTCAGATAAAATGTTGACTAATATTTATCAATAATTTGTAGTTAATATCTTTACTGCTGCTTTTTTTGTGATGGAGATTACATTTCTTCGGTAATATAGGAAATTTAAAAAGTCTTGATACTCTTCAGTCTCAATTACCATAGCACTTCGGACATTATTCCTGGCTTCATATGCTAAATATGTACAGTTTTCTAGAAAATTAATCATGTTATTGTGTATATTATTGGTATTATCTTTTGTGTAAATAATTAAATAATTTTCTGTTCAATTTTTGCTAAGTGTAACAGCTTTTTTTATCGTTTATTTCCTTTCAACTGTTGTGTCTATTGTTTCCAAGAATAAGTTATTGTAGAATTCAGACTTCGAAAAATTATTATAATCCGGTTATTCAGACTATTTAAATATTTAAATGAAAATAATATTTAAAATTTAAATAACTTATCTGAATTAAAATTTTCCTTTGTAATAATTTATCATTAATATCTCTTTAGAAAAATGCCTGTTGAGAAACCAAAACAGCAGCAGATAAAATGCATCTCTCATGGATACTGGTTTAAAACCTTCGCTCTCTTACTTCTTCGCATGCTCTTCGTTTGTCATATTTTTAGAACTGACAAAATCTTTTCATTTACTGTTTACACTACGGAACCTTGTCCGAAAATCATGAGTTCAAATTAATTTTCTTCGTGCTAATATAGACAACAGTATGATGAATTTTTGCAAATTCTTTAATTTCTGGAGTGAATCAGGCTAATGTTCAAAGGTGAGGTCATTTGACTAATGCTTGGACATCACTGAATCAATGATTTTAACTACTGAAGGGGGATTTCTCAACTTATTGCATCATTTTTGGCTCGAAGACTTGAATCATAATGCTTTAAAATAGAAAAAAAATTGAATGATTAATATTCAGAGAATGAAGCTGTTAGGTTGTATATTTAATAGTATGCCTCCCTGCAGCACAAAAAATATTAGTTCCAAACCCAAATTCAAATTAAATATTAGCCTCTGAACCTTTAATTAATATAAATCTGCAGCTCATAGGTTAATTCAGAAACTGTCTCATTAGAGATAAAATATCAGACTTCAAAGAAACAAGACTGTCGCTTTGAATATGCAATATTAGATAGGTATACCTTTATGACTGGACTAAATAGGTGTCATCTTTATGAGCCTTTCGCAGTTTATGGTTCAGAGCTGTTTTCTATCCTTAAATTGCTTACATAATTTTGGAAGCATTTTTCTAAGGCCTATTTGTGAAAGAGAATGGATATTTTTGCTTTACTGCAAGTTTTTCAATGTAACAAATGATTTCACAAGAAATGAGGCGTATGAGCAGATAGAGGTAAACTGTGGAAAAAAATGTTTGAACAAAAATTTAAATGAACTCAATTTTTTAAAAAAATATTCTGATTCCCTTTGAATTAAGGCAATGAAAGAAGAAAAACTGGATTAATATTTGCAACTGAGTGAACATTATTACATACATTTGTGGTCGTCTTGGGTATCAATTCCAAAAAAAGCAAAAACGATATCTGAACAAGACATACACTTTATATAATATTTAAACGAATAATAATAATTTTTTCATTCGAAATACTTTCAGTGAAATAGTATCGGCCTTGATACAGAATATTATTTTAGAATGCCATTTCAGTTTTAACTACTTCATTGTGGTTCAATTGCAGTTTTCTTACACACTACTATATAAACCAGACAACGTTCAACCTGTATAAATAAAAGTTTTAAAATTCATTTTCATATAATACCATAAAGTTAGATAGTCTATACTATGAAATGGGTTTTCTATAGTGGGTTAACAATAAATGTTTTCATTTATATGTGATTCGCTGTGTCACTTCAATGGCAAATTCGCTACTTTAATAGCAATGACTAGTAGCTGAACAACTTCTGATTCATGGAATAAATGCATTTTGTTTGAAGCCTATACGCAGTTTAATAGTAAGGACTACTGCCTACATAATTTCTAGTTCATCCAATAACAGTTCACAAAGACATTTTGTTTGAAGATATCTGCAGTTTTCCAACAAACATTGAAATACAAATATAATTTTATAAAGCATATTTATTGAAATTTATTCCTAATAATAAGCAATTTCTCTAAAGATGAAAGTACACATGTTATTAAAAAGTGAATCAACAGCATTTTCCCTATTTTCTAGTTGCATAACATGCAAATCATACTGTAATAAGGTGCCTGAAAGGATATTTTTCTTTTCTGTCATACGCTCCACTGCGGAATACTTTTCCACTTCTTTACCCAGTGACACGATGCGTTAAAACGTATCGCATCAAAAGTAATTGCTTCAGTAGAGCGCACAAAATAAGCATTGAAAACATTGAGCAACCGGAATGTTATCTATTATTTTACGTCCCATCACGGTATTTCGAAATGGATAATATATCATTTGAATGGTTTACTTTTATTTTAATATCTGTTTAATGTGCTAAGTTCTGAAAATCATTCTGGAAGTGTTTCCTTCTGAAAAATAAATTCTTGCACACACTTCTTTTGTCTGAAGATATGTCTTTGGAAATCCCAGTTTGGGTTGGGTGGGAATTGTTTTTCTATGCTGTAAGATTTAGTGTCAAGGGAGGATAAGTCATAAAAGACCGGTTTATCTTGATTTGGTTTTCAATTTTTTTTTTAATTCTTATTACTTACAGAATCAAACTGAAGATGAAACATATTCGACAAAAAAATGTCTCGAATACTGTTATCGTAATATGATTTTTTGGACATCGTTTTCAAAATTAGCTCGAATTATTTACTTCGAATTATTACAATTACCTCTAATAGAATATCTTATTAAAATGTTTCTGGCTGTTATCATACCTTTTACCACTTTAGAAGCAGGACTGCGAGTTTCGGGACAAAAGTCATTTTTGGTATCCTAGTTTAGATGCTTGGTTATTTGAATGTAATTCGATATCTAAATTTAGTTTATATAATATATTTGCTGAAATAAACTTTTTAGAAAGCTCTTTACCCTCGTATTAAAAAGGCTGACATATACTCTTTGAATAATATATTTATGCAAATTTCTTTCTTGTTGATTTTAATGCAAATTATTATACATTTTTATTTGATGATATTATTTTAACCCATTCACTGCCATGAATATTCGCTGAGTGCTAATGACGAGTTTTGTTATTCACGCAAATTATATATATATATATATATTCGCACTATATTTTTTTCATATAAAGCAGAGCATAATGTGTAATAACTATAGTCAACAGACACGTTACAATCTCGATGAATGTGGTAATAATGGAAGGTTCGTTGCTTGTAAGATCATTTCTTTTATATTATTTAGTGCCATCTATGGGGTAGGCCAAGATAAATTTCAACTAATAACTTTATTTTATGTTAGTGCAATGTATTTAGAAGATTTGTGTAGCCTTCGACTTAAGCAGCAACTCCACCATTTAATATTCATTTAAAATTTCAAGGTCATTAGTAGTAACCCTTCAGATCATTCAACTACCACATTAATTCAAGAAAATAGCCCATCAAACCCTTCAACTACCCCATTAATTCAAGAAAATGAAGTCTAGCGGCTGTCATTTTTGGAATAATAATGTTTTCCGAGAAACGGAGGCTCATTACTCGTTTTACCTTTAATACTTACTATGATTCTTTGGAACCAGTTCTAATGACAGTGCGTCAGTAAAACTTCATTTTCATTGCTGTTTAAGTCATGCGGAAAAATTTGTGGGAAAGACTGAGAGAAGAGTTCAAATTGTTGCCCACGGGATAAATCATGGCTGTTCAAGAATAACAATCCTTTGCCAGCAATATAAAACTTTACTTTCTTTTAATATCTTGGTTCATTCAATATGAAAGCCATTTAAATCATATATGAGTTTAAAGCATAATATTTCATATCAGTTCTTGTCATGAAAAGATTTTGTTTACAAATAACCAACAATATGCCACATTATGGCGGCTGTGATTGAGACGAATTCTCCTATAATCCCTTAATACTTTACCATCAAATTAGCGCCACGCTGATATTGCGTGCAAAATTAGTGGCAAATAACGACAACATAATGACGGTTGCATTGTTAGAGAAACGTGCCAGTTATGATGCGAATCATTTCTGTTGTGTGTTGATAATGGCAGTGTGTTAATATTGATTCGAGAATAGTAATTTAAATTTATTCGAATGCTTTTCTTTAGCATCAACACTAACAGAATGACTTATCGTAATAACATTTGAATACATTGAGAAGTTTTATACCGATGTAAAATATTGAAAAGAGGAGGAAGGACAAGAAAAGAGGAGAAAGGATAGCTTGTACCAAACAAGCTATTCTAGTTTGAGATTTTCAAGAATGTTAGTCCTTACATTGTCCAAACTGGAAATAAGAAATTAAAATTTAAGTAGCGTTCAGCGTTGTTTTCAAGGCAATTGCTCTGAAATTATTTAACTCACTTTATGCATAGTATGATAGCTTAAGACTGAATCAAGCATTTAGGATTTAAATTTTTAAAAATAAAGCTACTTATGCTTAAAATGTTACCATTATTGAACGAAGAATTCCATTAATTACTGTTAGTTAATCGGCTCAAAATCTAAAACTTTATTTTGAATTTTAGGTTGGGGATCATATAGAAAAAATTAATGATGTGTCGATGGTTGGATGTCGACATTTTGAAGTGGCCAAACAATTAAAAGATATTCCTAAAGGAGCTACTTTCACATTAAGGCTGATTGAACCTCTGAGGGCTGGATTTTGTAAGTATTTTTCCTGATATATTGATGAATATTTTTAACAAAATGCAAGAATTATTACTCGGATTGATCTATACGAATACTAGGGATGGGAAAAACCTACCAGTTTAAACCGAAAACCGGTTTTTTTGTTTCGGTAATTTTTTTGCCCCGGTTTAAACTGAATATTTTTTTTAAAAAATCCAAAAACCGGGGAAAAAACCTGGCAAAATCAGCTATCAAAAGATAGGCTCGATTTTAGGTTCGAGTTACGAAGTTTTGAATTTCATCATCTTAGGCCACTAAACGACCACCGCTTCCTTGAGGCAGACATTCAGATGGTCTAAAATAGTCACAGTCAAGCTTTCATAACTCGATTAGTTTTTGCCGCAGAAGAGTGGAACATTTTGTTTAAAATTTCGATGTGCCAAAAATATTTTAATAAATATGATTAATAGGAGCGAGGGACTGTATAAAAATGTAGACATAGTTTTTTTATTATTATACATATAGTCATCTCTAATGTCTTTTTTATTTGTCTACAATACTTAATACAATTCTTAAAATTTTGTCTACAATACTTACTTATTGTATTAAGTACTCATTTATTATTATTACTTATTGTATTAATACTTACTTATTAATATTATAATATTGTTTATAATAATTATATATAATAATGTTTGTAATAATATTATATTATTGTTTATTAATAATAATTATATTATTATTAATCAACAATTCTGTCCACAAACGTTGCTTTAAAAAAAACAACCGAAAACCGGTTTTTTCAAAAACCGGTTATTTTGAGCGGTTTTAACCACCAGGTTAAACCGGAAGTGAAAAAAACAGATTTAACCGAAAACCGTTTTTTTTTTGCCATAATCGCCATACCTAAAGAATACACTTACCTGAATTATCCTCTCCCTCTATACCATCTCCAGAAAATAATAAAGTTAAATTTAAAATCATAAATACAATTATAGAATCATAAAAATACGGATGATGATAACACTTAAACCTCCGGAATAAATGAAATAAGATTACTTATAAAATAACAAGTATTAGGAAAATGAACTACATATTTATTAGTTAGATTAACGTCACTACGCGAGAACTATATCGAGGATGACCGCGTATTTTTATCGTACCAGTAGCTCGGGAGAAAATCCGCCACCACAGCCCAGGCGTTTTTTATTTAAATATAATACCATTTGTCAAGGAAGTGAATTCAATTGGAAAGGGAAAACAAAACAAAAACTTTTGTTTCAAAGTGAAATACATTATTATTACAAATACATTTAATAATGATACATTTTGAAATATTTGTCAATACTTTTATGTCTTATATCTTTTTTAGGGAATTGTTGTACATTTGAAAATTATATAAAAATAAATTTTACTGTTTAAAAAAAAAACATCTGTATGCGGCACGATTTGATACAAACAATCATCATAAAATGATAATGAAAACCCATCACATACTTGTGACGCCGGGATCAGACAAGAAACTGAGGACGTCACATGATTGTGACGCTGGTAGCGAAAGGTTAAATGTAGGAAGATGATGAGAACCAAGCTCTATTCAAACCTCGTTCTTCCAACTTCCGTATCACTACAACATAAAGACGCTTGAGCCTCCTCAACTTTAATGTACCCCGCCTAATCGAAATTCAACCCTAAGGTCTTTCTCTCACGAAACTTGGAAGGTCTCGTCAGGTCCCCTTGCTTTTCCAAGAATTGCAGTGTCGAATCCGGGAGGGGGGGGGGAGGGCTATGGGGCTGCAACGCCCCAGAGCTAGACCAGAATTCTTTATTTTATTTAAAATCACTACAATTGTTTTTTCTTAATCTACCTTTAAAAAAAGTGACAACATTTCTTCCTGGTTTTTGACAGGCTCGAAAATTTTCCACTTTTGAGGTCATTCCATTCGTATTTGTAGCGTTGACGCGGTCAAAAACATGTTTTTGCTAGTTATTTCATAGTGTTTTTTATTAAATTATCGAAAGCATTGTAGTGTTCTTTATGATTCTTATTGTCAGGTGAGTAAAGTCTGTAAAGTTAAAGTGTTTTGGTTTACATAACCCAGTGGCGAATCCGGGGGGGGGGCTATGGGGCTGCAGCCCCTCCCAGAGCTAAACCAGAATTCTTGATTTTATTTTAAATCACTACAGCTGTTTGTTCTTAATTTCCCTTTCTTAAAAAAATAATAAAAACCTGACAACATTGCTTTCTGGCTTGACAGTCTCGAAAATTTTCCTACTTTTCTAATCATTCCATTTGTATTTGTAGAGTCGGAATCATATTTTTTTTTGCTGTTTATTCCATTGTATTTTTTATTAAATTATTGAAAATATTGTAGTGTTCTTTATGATTCTTATTGTCAGGTGAGTAAAGTTAAAATGTTTTGGTTTGCATAAGCCATGAGGTTTGACATTCGTCACGACGATAAAAAATTTTTATGACCTCAGCCCCTCCCAGACCCAAATCCTGGATTCGCCACTGACATAACCCATAAGGTTTGACATTCGTCGCGACGATACAAATTTTTTTATACCTCAGCCCCTCCCAGACCCAAATACTGGATTCGCCACTGAAGAGTTGTATAAAAGTATAAATATCTACCCCTCTCCCCGTTAAATAGGAAATAATATTCACATTGAAAGGAAAGCATCTTTAAATGAAACTTAAAAAGGCTCATAAAATCTTTTTTTAGTAATTGAATAGCAATCATTTTACATTATATCTACTAAATATCTCTGTGTAAGACTGTAGTTATGATTATGAAGGACATAGAAAATTGGAGCATTTTCGCAGCAAGAAAGATTTTCCAGAAGTTGCAAAATGTCAGCCAGTGACTTTGTCTAACAATCTTGAAAACATATAGTCGTCTCCAAAAAAAGAAGAGTTTTCAAAAAACTGGTTTCGATAGCATGTTTTTTAGAATTAATGCATTTCTAATTATACTTAAATAAAAGGAGAATACAGGAAATAGGCGATAATGCAGGAAGAGAGAGGACAGGAAGCAATGCTCAGAAATGCGTCACATTTATTTATTTTTACACTGAACACAGTGCATGTCAATTCCAAACTATGTACACTTAGTTTTAAATTATTTTTCATACAGTGATTATTTTTTTCTTACATGCACATGTTTTTCTACTTGCCAGCTGAATGATTGAATGAAATCAACTTAATGAATAAAAGGAATTAGAAGCAGAATACACTCAGAACTTGTCTTATTGTTTGTGGAACTAAAATATATTCGAATTATAATGAATTATTAATATTAAAAGGCCAGCTAAATGTATTTACATCGCCTTAAGGATCCGTAGAAATAAATATAAATCTGTTGAAGGTGCGTACCCTTATAAATCTAACAGTGGCGTAGAGAGGGTGGTTGGCGCCCGGAACATAATGTGCTTTTTTGGCCCCCCCCCCCTTCATTCCTTCCTTCATTATCAGTGGCTTGTGTAAACGGCGCCCAGGTTATGTTATTTTTTCGCCCCCACATCGTATTTGACTTTAAAAAGTGATAAAAAAATGTAATGTTTCATCACTAGTGTGTAGTAGTAGTAGTAGTGTAGTGTAGTAGTAGTAATGTAGTGTAGTAGTAGTAGTAGTAGGCTAGTGGTGTAGGAGAGTAAGTGGCGTCCGGGAAATAATCTAATTTTCGTTTTAGCCTAGCCTTTATTAGTGGCATATCAAGCGTAAATGCAGCCTGAGACATGGTATTATTTTTAAGCTCCTTCATCATATTTTGCTTTAAAAATGGCATAAAAGCAGTAATGTTTTGACTCCATGGCGCCCCCTAGAAGTGGCGCCCGGGGCATATATACCCCCTTGCCCCCCCCCCCGATCTCTACGGCACTCACTGAAGTCTAATGTAGCCAATGCTGTGCGGATCTGGTCGCAAAACAAAACAGTTCCACGAACGTTTCTCCTCCCCATGTTAACACGTATGTTATAATTTTAGGATTCTTTTTTTCCCTTTTCAAAACATTCATAATAAAATTTTTATATTTTTGTTAATTCAGTTAGAACACATGACTCCGCTCAGAAATAATTAAAATTGTTGTAGCAATTATAGAATTCTGGTTGGATTGGCTTTTTTTTGTATCTTAGTGTGTGGCGAGTGATAATAGTTTGTCGCTCT
>BGPR01000633.1:118836-204478 GCA_013235015.1 Araneus ventricosus
TTTTTTTGTATCTTAGTGTGTGGCGAGTGATAATAGTTTGTCGCTCTTGTTTATCTATTCCGTAGATTCTCATACCTCTTAGATCACTTATGAAGATCACTTAAGTGCTGTGTAATGGAGTTAACCCTTTAACCGGTTTGTGCTGAATTTTTAATTCGCTTAACATCACAATAAGATTTTTTCAACAGATGGCGTATCTTGTCCATGCCACTGAAATGCTTTCCATCCGGGTCTATCGTCGAAGGATATTTTTTTTTCAACTGCCAAATAACAGAAGCATGCCTTTTTTGAGAACGCTTCTGGGAAAAAAAAATTGACCGGTTAAGGGTGATCATTAACTACTCACAAACGCACCATGCCAATTTAATTTTGGAGTAAAAAAGGATATCACAGTGCTGCGAATGACAACGCACAATTAAACGTTAGAAAACAATCGCAGATACCCCTATTAGCGCAAGATATTCTACGATGTCGCTACGATATTCTGAATGCTGCACAATATCGAAAAGATATCGTATGAGTATTGTAGGGCATCTTGCGCTAATAGGGACATTTCTCATGAGACTCGGACATCAAGTGAATTGACTCCATTAGTCTCTTTGGCGCAGCATGCCCAGATTTGACCCTTTCTCCATAAATCCCAAAATAACAACAACAACAAAAATCCATTAGTCCCTTTAACGATAATACATACCCCACACCCAACGTCAAACTTTCGATACATATATTTTTATATTATGGTTTTGTTTTCCAGTTTTTTAATGATATTTTTTGTTGAAGTACTTTGTTAAAGCATATTTGTTCTTTTGTATTTCCACAGCTCACATAGGTCCACGAAGCGGCACAGTCTCTGGTGGAAGTAATAAAAAAGGAAGCTTCGGTACAGGTAAAGAAACTCTCCGGCTTAGAGCTAAAGGCCCTGCAACTATAGAAAAAGCAGTAAGTATTCCACGATGTTTTCTTTCTCGTAAAAGTCGTTTTCCAAGTATATTTTGCTAATTCATTATTTTTTTAAATAGCCAAATGATGTTGTGCAAGCAGCAGTTGAAAAAATCAACAGCCTACTCGAATCCTTTATGGGAATAAACGATTCTGAGCTAGGTAAGCCAAAATTCTTTATTATAAATTATTTGCTTTTATAACTATTCATTGCTGTTGGTGACAATGACAAAATGAAACATTACTAAATTATTGCATGTGAGATTCTTACGCTGTTTACCCATTTCAATAGAAGTAAAAAAGAAAAAGAGTGTGCGAAATAAACCATTCAAATACCTCAATACTGAATCACGTATATAGTATATGATGCTTAATTAAGTACCCTTTTAAGTAATTTGGTATGCTGTTTTGTATTATCAACACTAGTACAACACAAAAAGTTGTTTGCAAAGTTGTTTAATTTCTGTTAGATTAACATCCCTTTTTGAAACTACACATAGGCTATTTTTGAACGGACCTCGTAATTTTGAACTGTGATCAGATGAGAAGGACAACACATGAGCCGGCATCCCCCTCTCTAATTTTCACGCCATACCAGCTCGAAGACGTGTTTGACTCTCGAAGTCAGATTTAACTTGTATGTCCTTCCTTATATACGGCGGATATTTGGGTGAATGGTGTTTTTAACCTGAAACCTTCCGGTCCCAAAGCCGAGACCTCAGCTGCAGGCCACCGCGGCCCATTTATTTTCAAATATTCAAAATCAATTTCAAATGGGAAATGTCAAGGCTGCAATTGAACAATAAAACTGCTTCGAGATACGAATGCATCACAGCACACTGATTGTTTTTTTTCAAGGAAGTATAACACCAGGCCGGTCTTTCACAGTTATTGAACAAGTTACACTAATTTAGCCTCCCCACACACCTGAAAAGGATTCTGCTTCCCTCCTGATTGAAATTTATTTAAATATTTATATTTTTACAAAATGCAATCCTAAATTTTTTTTTTGACTATCAAATTTTTTGTGAAATATAATTTTTGCCGGTGCAGAATGGAATGTGTGCAATGAATACTGAGAATGAATCTAGTGCGTGTTGACTAACATCATAATCTTATATTCCACTCAGTTTTGGGGCGAGGCGAGTATTTATTAAAATATAGAAAAGAATACATTAATAAAAATTTAAAAAGTGTCCTTCCTTTACATTTTTAAAATTTAGAACATGGCTTCTTAAACTTTTGCACTTGCCATCCCTTTTCGGTTAACCCTTTATAGTTCACTATATGCTTCGGTTTGAAAATTACTAACTTTATTTCAAAAATGAGTATTAGACATGTAGCTGATCATAAATACGTAAAAGGAGAAAAATTGGCATTTTTTATTTTCAAGAAATTTGCAGTTTCACAGTGAAACCAATGAACAGTAACGGACTATTTTTCTTCCAAATAAGTTATCATCGAAATGCAATTTAAATTATGTATTTAATTTATAAGTATACGTGAGTATTCATGAAATTCAACATTCATAAAATTCAATATTACTTTCGAAGATTCACTTTTAAAAAATATCAATTTGTGCAAGAACCTTCATCATTTTGTTTCTCTTAGAGATCGAAAGCAATTTAGCTTTTGCAATGCCGATATCTTTCCGAATACTAACGGTATTGAACTGGAATTTCTATGTAAGTTGGCCTATATGTCTGGCTCTTAAGTTATGAAAGAAAAATATGCTACGCTTTGCCCATGTGTGGTAAAAAAATGCTCAATGTTTGGTTTAACTGCGAAACCAATGAATGTTAAAGGGTAAAAAAGTATCAAGACCATATACGAAATTTCATATATCTCCATTGTTGTACTTTTGAATTATCGTGTTCACATACATAACACCACCGACACGTCCCCGTGCCTAGAGTCATTGTGACTCTTTATGAGCCGTTTAGTGTCCACATACACATGGACAAACAAATAGACATTTACCCGTTTATGGTTTTGTTCCAAAATTAGATGCGAATCTAAAATTTTGTTGTAAAAATCATACTAGAATTTATTTATCTAGCTTATTGCGTTTTAGAATTATCGTATTCAAACACTCAAGAGCAGGCTAATCAATAGACAGTGAACCCTTTGACTGACTTGGTCCAAAATCTGATACAAATATTTACGTCTAGTGATGAAACCATATGCCAAATTAAATCTATCTAGTTCGTTGCATTTTGGAGTTATCATGTTCACATGCACACAAATGGATAGACAGACAACCACTTGACGGATTTCGTTCAAAATTTGACAGAAATCTACAATTTTGTTGTTAAGAGCGTGTACAAAATTTCATCCGTCTATCTTGGTGCGTCTTTGAATTATTGTATTCACAGACAGACATGGCACCAAGCCCCTGTAACTATAATCTTTAACAGTTATTGAATAATGGGTTGGGCATGTTGTGGAAGAGACGAGCCAAGGGATCCCGTAAAGCCCCACTTGGGACTTATTGAACACACACACAAAAGAAAAATGAATTACATAAGAACTTACAAAGAAGTTCAACAGGCCGGTCTTGAACAGTTTAAAATGAGTCTTGGCTATAAAGAGGCAATGTTATAAAATAAAACAGAAGACAACGTTATGCACACGGATTGCACGTTTGAATATCAAAAAGAATGTATGTGATTGAATTTAATTTCGTGGTTGAAAGAGCGGAATTAAGAGTTTAAGCCTGATTTGATTAGAGTTCATGTGCAAGAGTTTAGAATTTTATGACATGATAAGAAAATTGTTTTCTTTTCGGACTTGGGAGGTTAAAAACGGTGAATTTCATCAAAATCTCGAGGTCGTTTTTTTGACGATTAGAATACTTTATCCTTGTATATTTCGTGTACGAGAGTGTAAAATGGCAGACATAAATATGTTCTTTCACAGTTTTCGCTACCCTGAAATTCATCTATGGTACTCTATTTGGGAGTGAGAGCCATAATTTAAGAAACCCTGATTAAGATGAAGCAGCGAAATCTATTGATTAATAAAAAGAAATAGTTTGAAGACTGATGAAATAGGAAAGAACTCGATCCACTTGCGAACTGTGACTCTTAGGATATCAAATAACTTTTTTGCTTTCCAGTTTCAACAGAATAACAACTAAGCTCGAACAGTATGGCAAATAACCGTTTTGTGGTGCTAATAATAATTATAAAAACGGCACTCCAGATCTCTTGATGTTTGTTCATTATACGATGTTTCAATCTAGAAATAGCATTGCACTGTGTATGAAGAAAACGAAAGAATAATGTATACTAACATCATGAATCAATAATACCAAATTTTTTATAAATATTTTTCCTATTCAACGTATTTAAAAAGTTTCATCAGAGTAAGTAATTATTTCAAATCACTACTTTGAATTTACATGCAGAAAAAAATTCCATGGAATAGTTCTTATGAATTATGACATTCTCTACGAAAATAACTTTCGAGTATGGACTTTGAAAGTTTCATTGCTTAAAATTTTTTTCAAAAATATCGTATTCATTCATCTGGTTAAGTTAAAAATTTTATTGCAATGCATTGTTGATAAAGACTGAAAAAGTATAAAACCTATGTAACATGTGTCAGACCTCGCTAAGTCGGTGTGGTATGTTAATTTGGAGGGTGGTGTGCCAAGTATGGAGTCGCTCTTGTCAATTGCTCATGGTTCAAAATGACCAAGTTTATCCCCAATAGCCCTTGTGCTGCTTCAAAATAGGAGGTTAATCAACCTCAAATATTAAAGGGTCGATAGCTGCTTCTCCTGTCATTTTCGAGGTACCTTTTGATTCTATACATATTGACACATACTGTTTATTCATTAATTTATTCAAATCTCTTCTAAAACTTCTTATCATAATTTTAAATAATTGCATTGTTAGTGACAGTCTAACATGACCTGCATTATTACCTTATTTGCTTTCATAATTAATACAAGTTTTGTTCAAATCAAATGAAACAGACAGGAAAATTAAGCTGCTTATCTAACAAAAGTAGAGCTGTTTTTGAGAAGATTTTGGTTTAATTTTTATTATAGACGCTCACGTGAACAAAATACAGTCGATTCTCATTTATTAAAGATGAGTATGAAAGTATAATTATATGTTAAGGATGAGCGATTTCGTGAAAGTTTACGCAGATGAGTTCCAATCGTCTGAACTTGGACTGCAGGAAAATCTGAGCGTTGCTCAGATGTCAGTTACGGCTACATCTTTTAAATTACAGTCTTTAAGAAGTCATTGACGTACCTGCGTTGTAATCATTTACATTTTAAAAACAAGATTTGAAACATGGGCGAGACAGGTAACGGGAGTGTTGGGAAAATTGCTTTTCAAATCTTGAATGATAGACTATTCTTTAATAACAAATGTTGTTCGTCTGAAAACTTTAAACAACTATTTGTTTATTTGATTCTGATGGCTGAAACTTAATTGAATTTCTATCTTATGATCTTATTTTCCCTATGGGCATCGTCAGAGTTTTAAGCATAACTTGACGATCTCAGGGAATATAGCTGAGCGGATGATTTGCGAATGAAAATTTGTTAAACATTTTTAAATTTATTTACACCATGTCTTTTGATTTTGAATATAAATATATCACACATTTTTTTAATGTATACTGTTCTGTGAAGCCAATAAAAATTAGATTTACTCAAGATTAGAGTCGTAACACTTTACCATTCATCCACATAATCCAAATTTTCCCTGCAGTTCCTATTCAATAAATTCACTATCCTAAAATATATTTTGAAGAACATTTTTCATGCTTCTATATCATATAAGCATATAGTCATTCTTGACCTCAAAAATATATTTGCCCACCTGTGCCCACCCTACCTGTCGACGCGAATGACTTTCCGCATTAGTTCAAATATTCAAAGTCTTTCACTTAAATGTGTTGAAATATTTTAAATACAATACAAACGTTAGTCATCAACTTGAAACAATGAGAATCATATCCAACAAAATCTTTTATATAAGCAAATGAGGTAAATTCCTTCAATGGCTGTGCATTCAAAAAAAAAGGGGGGGAGGAGTTTCAATGTGCAATTTTTGGCTCATAAGTATCCTATAGAATGCTTTATTTACTGAAAGTTATCGGAATTCAGTACTTGAAGTTTATAAATGAGTCATATCATACTCACGCAATATGCTTCAAATGCTCCACGCCAATTTAATTTCAGTATCCATTGCGCATCTTCCAGTAGGAAAAAGGACATGACGTCACTGAACAATTTAAAACAATGCGCATTTAAATGCTACATGTCATGCGAAGCTACATTTGCGGTGTGATTGTGACGTCACATACAGTAAGGGATATAAGTTTGCTAAATAATTTATTTTTTACTTTGAAAAAAATTCTTGATAGGAATGCTTCAATCCTTTAAAAAAATAGTTATGTTATAGGATGCTCGATAAAACCGACTCCATTAAAAACAATTACTTATTTCGGAACCAACTCCTATAAGTAAATGATTCTACACAAGCTTTTTATTCTTTGAGGTTTGAATATTACGTCTAAAATATGAATTCAGAATTAAGAAAAGCCTTGAAATTCTCAGTAAGGATTGGTCTACTTAACTTCCCCTCCCCCATTTCCTTAATTACCAGAAATGCGCACATTTCACAAAAAGGGAGTCATGAAACGATCTTTCTAAGAACAATACTTACGTGTTAGGATTCACTAGTGTTGCGTGCCGATAAATTTTGAAGAGTCAAGGTCACAAAATGTTATCCCCTCTAGCAAAATGTGGTTCGTCTGAGATAGAATCAGCAAGTACCTCTTTGTCTTCTTATAATTGAAAAGAATTAGTGCGGACAAAAAGTTACCGACTAGAAAGAAGCGTTTTACAAATGAGTGGCCGCTTAACAGAAGTGGACTTTCAGATATTGAGCTATTATATGTATGTGTGAACGCAAGTTTTTTATATAGTCTTCAAAGAGAAAAGTACTTCAGTATCTCCCCATTCAGAACAGTAAAAAAGTTCCATTGTTTTCTTCTTAAACAGTGAGTTGCGACCTTAAATAGGTTGTGGAAATTTCCACGCCCCTTCCTTCTTTCAGATTCTTCAATACTTGTCATATGCAAGTCGGAACCTATAGAAGTTCTGTATTACTGTAGCACCTACAACACATCAGTATAGATTCATGGCCAGTTATTTGGATGTTCACTTAAAAATAAAGAAAATACGTTGATTTTTCCAATAACTTTTTTCCGAATTTCGCAGTTCTATGTTCACTTTTTATAATCTGAGTATTCTTTCATTTAATTATTTCAAATGACATAAGATAATTAACGTCGTTCAATCTGAAAAAACAACAACAACAACTGCATAGTATGTCATAACATCTCAATTATAAAGATTTGTTTTATAAAAATAGTTTTAATTCTAAGTCAAGTTCGAAAATACTTAGCATTTCAATGACTTTCATTCTAACATATGATTTTTAAAAAAAAAAAAAAAATTTTCAGCATCGCCACCTATGCAACTATCGAAATATCTATGCACAAGAATCGAATAACATATCGTAAAAATTATTCTTTTAGTATATAAGTTTAACAAAGTTATAAACATTTTTAACACCAATGAGGATTGAAGCATCATTATACATTGAGGATATGAAAATTTAAATTAAGAAGTGAGTTTTGCCAATAGTGAAAATCGTTGAGGGTTAAATCATACATAATCAATACTCATCTTTTAACATTCTAGTTCATAAGATAATAGCGGGATTTTACTCAATCGTTACGCGATTATTTTTCCCGTCAGTGGTAGCGGCAGGTTACGGTGCGACATCAACACTACTCCAAAATGCGCCACACACAATGCCAAAATGTCTTTCTTGCACCTTCTCATAAAACAGTTTAATTCGAACTGTTTTTAATCATGTACAGTGGAACTTGGATAATTCGAAACTTACGGGACCAAAATAAAAATTTGAATTAAACAAGACTGGGCCAGTTAACATTATGTTACATACGAAAATCATAGGACCAGAGAAAAGTCCGAGTTATCGATTCGAATTAAAAAGTTCGAATCAGCCAAGTTCCACTGTATTTATTAAATCTTTTTAATGAGAGGGTATCTCAGACAAACAAGCCAGATTTATACACATGATAAAATAACTTCGCTGTGCAACTATAATGTGTATATGCATAAAAGTTGACCGGCTAAAACAATATTTTGCTAAAAAAATGAATGTAAACATATAAAATCTAAATTTGTTTGCAATTTTTCATTTTTGTAATTTAATTTTTATTTTTTTTACAGCTACCCAAATATGGGATCTTGGAAGAGAAAAAGCTAATCCTCATGACTTCGTCACTGCTATCGACAGTTCGGATTTGGAAGCATTTGGTTTTACGGATGACTTCGTGTTTGATCTCTGGGGTGCTATAAGTGATGCAAAAACTGGACGATTGAAGAAGGACTCTCACAGGACACCCATGTAATAAAATATCGCAATATATTTAGATAACACAGATTTTGAGAACTACTTTTTTATACATATAGCTAAATCATATATTAAAAAGAGTCTGAAGATTTAAGTGATACAATAAATGTTGCCATCAAGTAATATTTCATTTTAGGTTTTCAGTATTATAAATATAATGTGTGGTGTAGCTAAGGGGCATATAAGTTGTGCCACTGCCCTCGGTCTCACTACTTTCAAAACATTTTCATTATTGTTTGACTTTGTTTTAAAACTGGGCCACAATTGCCAACTCAGCCCGGTCGCTGAAACTTCTAGCTATGCCACTGAAATGATTTAATAAAAATGAAAGCTTTTCTTTTTGTTTTCTTCTATGTGCTTACTTTCAAAGATAATTCTTTATTTAATGCTTGTAAATATTATACATAAGGGATTACTTATGCTAAAGGATATGTTCAATTTTATGAATGTTTCCTTAAATTACTTCCCATATTACTATTTTTGGATTCCTTCTGCACTTAGTAGTAGCGGATAAAAAAAGAAATGCCTGTTGTCGTTTCTTTTTGTGATTTTTATTTCACAGTAACAACAAAACTATTATATATTGAATTGCATTATCAGCATATAGAACTGTAACAGTTGTAGAAACAAGGCCGTATACCTGATGTTTTTTGTAAGTCTCTTTTTCCTGAATACAACTATATTGTGTACATACTGAATCAGAAAGATGTTGGATTCGTTCATGAGGTTAAATCTACATAACTACATGCAGTGCAGCCTTAATTTTCCTAATCTGACAAAGGAATGGAGAAAAAATATATATGATTTCTATCTGGATATTATCTGGGACTTCTATCCGGAATTGTGTTACAAATACTACCAAGCAGATTACAGACAATATTTGAAGATCAGTATTTATCACAGTCTTAAGTTCCTTTCCTTGATGTAACGTCAAAACATTTAGTTTCAAATACTCAGGCTTATAACATAAAATACGACATTTCTTCTCTTGGTCATTGAAGCTGCGCTTGCAGAAAATGGTAATTTTGAAATCAATTCTGTGTTTCTCATACTTCTCCTATATGATACTGTGCCAAGTTATTGAGAACTTATCTTGTTATACACCAGCATATTTTCAGGAAAAATGTAAAGCAGTGAAGTGCATACAGTTCATATGTAATTAACAACAAAAGACCAATGAATGTATAACACATTAATTTACATACAATAAAGGGTCCAAGTTTCAGATGGTTTAAAGCATTCTTTATAATATTTATAAGCAACTCACAAACATATAGCAACAAATAAAGAAATATACTAGATATGTATCTACATATAATATCTACAGAGTATAGTAAAAACACGATTTATCTTAAGTTTACCTTCATAATTTTTTTCTGTCACATGCAGTTGCTGTTTATCAAAAGGGAGTTGGTACTGAAGATTTGTATTTAGAGAAAACTGCGGAGCTTCTATAACATATAAGAAATTTAAAAATGTGCAGTTTCAGTCGATAGTTTTATCTGCTCTAAAAGGTGAAATGGGCAATATTTTTCACAGCACAAAATAGCTTTCAAAGAACAAACTTTAATAATTAACATTTAACGACAAAATAAATTATCCAATGCAAATAAAATGGACCACTATACTACCGAAGACTCAAAAAAATAAAATGAACCGAAGTATTTGACTATTCACAATAAAAATGTGTCCTTTGATTTTAAAAATAAATAAAATTTTAATAAAATTTTTCTTCTAATCAATTCGTTTATATGTTTTACTAAATGATATACCTGGTGTTGATTGGGACGAAAATATTTACATGTCTAATTTTAGTTTGGTAATAAGCTAATATATATTCAGAGTGCCCACTTAAGGGCCTCAACTTCAAAAGGACGGCAGCTATAGTCAGGAAAATACGTGATGAGACCACTTATAGCGCCACCTGGCGGCAAACTGCGGAATCAGCGTTCCTATCTCGAAAACGGTATGATACAATGCAAAAAAAAAAAAAATCATTTACTAAGTTGTAGAGCATTATCGATTTAGTACAAATACATATCTTATGAACATTAATTCTCAGAAAAGTACACTTAAAACGCGCATTTGTTTATTGGCGATTTCAGAAACTGTGAAGTCAAGGAACTCGGACAAAAAGAAAAAATGTTATCTTTAGGACAAAAATGACCCCAATATACTTTTTTCTGCGGGGATACCCAGAGGCTGCCAAATCCGGGTTGGCGCCAAAGTGAGAGGGTGAAAAAATGTTTTAATAGACTTCAGGACTAAAATCATATATTTTAAAATTTGTTAAATAGATTATTTTAGTTTCAGTAAGAACGCTATACAATCTTAAATATAGCTGAAGTTTAAAAATTCTCACAATAATATTATTGTCATATTTGTAAGTAGAACATGAAAATTTCTAAATAAAGATTTGTTTGACATTTAAGATAAAGACATTATAGAATTCTAAAAAATACGTTGGGTGGGGGGGGACAATATTATTGCCTTGTCCAATTGGTAAAGTTACTTCGGGCCGCTTCTGGGGATACCTCGAACAGCAGATGTATGCAGGCCCGCGCCAAGCCTAATCGGCGCCGTCGTGCAAATGTCTAATGAGCGCCTTTATTAGGGTGGTCCTTATAAATCAACTTTTGAAGTCTCATTTTATGGTCTAAAATAAGGCTTCCATAAAAATTTCAGTTTTTAAAAATGTGTTTTAGGGGTTGCTAACAAGCTTTGAAAACTCAAGAAATTTTCCAAAATTTGAATAAACTGGTGAACACATAAATAATAACAACAGCTGAATGTAGGAAAGCACATTCCCTTTTGTTCTCATCTCCATTACAAGTTCAAATCACAGTCAGTTTTCATATTGAGACAGAAGTGCTTCATTCCTAGACCTGCCCGCGAGTGTCACAGTCACACTCTCAACTGAGCCTGACTCTAGCAGTTTGGTTTGAGTGTAGCTCAAACTAAACTGCTACTTGCTACTGTACTGAGTGTATTATAGTTGTCTGAGCGGGGTTTTTTTGGCCATGTTTGACTGTTCAGTTATTGTAGGTCTCATCAAAATTTATTTAAGTATTATCTTGAGTCTACCATCACGGTTTCTGCAAAAAGATGCGACAGAATGGAAAGAAGACGAATCCTACAAGAAAAATAAAGCAATAGTTGGTTCATTAAGAGTTGTAAATAATGTAGCAGAGTTTCGGAGCGGCACTGATGGAAGAGTACAACAAACTTCATACAAAAGACGGAGAGCAAAAGCAGTACTTGTTGCTGTTAGTAAGGCAATTTAAAAGCAAATATCCAGACGTAATTCTGTAAACGAAAACACTTTATAGCTCCATGTGTTTTTTAATATGTAAGAAATCGAAAATCTTTTAGATTGCATGAAATATTTAATAAATAAAGTTAGTTCAATTCTAAATTTTCTTTAAATTCAAAAACTTCCCGCCATTGTAACGACCCCTAAAACTCGACTTAAAAATCTGTAAAAATTACAGTAATTCTTTATGTAGTAGATCGAAATGACAGGGTGTCCATTGAAAATTCACAAAATTTTTTTTACCCTCATATAAGGACCACCCTAGCCTTTATGCAGTGGCAATATTTGGGGAAAATGGCTTATGATTAACATTTCACCTAACTTAACCTAATGGCTTATGGTTAGCACTTGACCGGCGCCGTCGTGAGCCGCACGACCTTGCATGTATTGGTGGCGCGGGCCTGACCAAGAGTGTAAAAATATTTGCAATGTAAATATATACATAGGCAATTAATATTAAGTATTGATACCAAAAAATAAAAAAAACACAAACAAACTGAGAAAGTCTCTAAATCAAAAGATATAATCTATAAATTATTGATGATTTGAAAAATAAGACAAAATTAATAGGGAATTATTTAATATTATTTTTGCTTTATGATTGAGCGACTGAGCATTTAATAATAATAAAAAAAAAAAACTGAGGGAATCGCTGAGAGAGAAAGAAAAGAATCCCGAAAGATAAATATTTCTGTGTTAATAAAAAAATTCAAACAATTTTATTCCTCAAATCTAAACAGAATTATCAACAAAACGACCCCTCCTTTTAAAGTTTATTTTAACAGCTTAAACTCTGTAATTGATTTCATTTATTACTTCCACCAATTCATTATTTATTTCATTACAATTGATTTTTGTAAAATTATAAATAAGAACATAATTTCATAGAACGTTTTAAAGGAGATATTCTAAATTGCAAGGGTAAACATCAACAAAGGCAGTTTTTCGCACAGGCGCTTGCTCGTACCTCGAAAACCTGTGGGTCTCAAAATTTATTCAGTGCACTTAAGTCGACGGCGAATATGCGTCTTTGGGTAGGGAGATTGATCTCAAAACATTCTGTGGTCCAAATATTGTCAAAATATGCAAATGATTACACAACTGCCATTTTTCAAAATCTGTGCAACGAAAAGTTATCATTCATTTTTTTCCAATACTGAAATGCACAATTCAATGGTATCTAGCATTAAATGTAAAATAAATGTACAAAACATAGTTCACGATTAAGAATAATGTAAAATTATTCACTATGTAGAAAAAACTTTTCAAAAACTTAAGGAGAGTTTTTAAAGAAATTGGATTGTTTAAAGTTTTTAAACTAACAGTCACCAAAAACCACAATAATAAATTCATCGAAATGTGAATAGGAAAATACATATATATTATTCAATATATATTGGAAATTGTTACGAAATCTACTGAAAACAGAACTCCAAATGAAATTTGGAAATCATTAATTGATTAGAAATATATTATTCACTATCATTCATATATTATACAGGGTTCCCACTTATATCCGTTACACCCCCCTTAACTTCGAAACGGTGACAGCTTAGGAAATAAAGTTGGTGTCTAGGCATAGTAAAAAGGCTATACGCTACTCGATGAGATAACTTACAACGTCATCTATCGGCAAATTTTGGAATTAGCGGTCCTATCTCGTAACCAGTACAAGATACGGGAAAAAGATAAAGCACAAAATTGTAAAGCGTCTTCGATTTAGTACAAAAAGATACCTTGTACACATTAATACGAAGAAATGAACGTTTAAAGTGTACATTTGTTTGTTCTCGATTTCCGAAACTGTGAAGTCTTTAAACGGGTTAAAAGGAGAAAAAACAATTAGTTATCACAATATACCTTTATTTTCGGTGTTCAAAGTGCTCTCCGTCATCTACAATGCAGATTCGAGTCGTTGTTTAAATTTCACTTTCCACACAATTTAGCATATAGTTGGCACGCAAACACAAGCAACAGTAATACGTCCTGCAATGTTGGCGGAAAGGTCCATACACCTGCTGTTTGAGTTATTTCCACAAGAAAAAGTATAATGGGGTCATTTTTGCCCCAAAGATAACATTTTCTCTTTCTATTTGTGTCATATGACATCAAACAAATGTGCATTTTACACGTTTTGTTCTTAGCATTATTGCACTCAAGGTGTCTTTTCGTACTAAATCGAAGACGCTCTACAATTTTGTAATTGACTATTTTCCCGCATCCGTTTTCGAGATAGGACCACCAATTCCAAAATTTGCCGATCGATGGCGTTGTAAGTTGTCTCATTGAGTAGCGCATAGCCTTTTTACTATACTTAGACACCAACTTTAAGGTCTAAGCTGTCACCGTTTACAAGTTAAGGGGGTGTAATGGATATAAGTGGCAACCCTGTATATACAGTAAAAGATTAACTAACCGGTATGCTCTGGAAACGCCGATTTCCGGATACCTGAAAAGTCCGGATAGTTTAGTGTGACGGGAAAAATGGGGGGGGGGGGGGGTTTTTTTTAGATTTTTTTTTTTTTTTGTGTGGGTTTTTCGGCCATTTGGTTTTTTTTTTTTTTTTTTTGGTTTGCCCCCCCCCCCCCCCCATAAAACAAGTCACTGTACTATATATTGCTTTTTTCCCCTTCTATGTCCCTCCGTGCAGAGGGGACGTTGCATTCCGGAAATAAATTATCCGTGTGAATGGAATGGCGTGAGCGTGCTAAATTTTGGAGCAGGAATGTAAAATTTTTAGAAAAAATCATTTTTTAATTTTTCCGGTTAGTTGAGTTTTCCGGAAACTTGAATGCTGGATAATCGAGAATTTACTGTAGAAATATAATATTCAATTACATATTTCACCTCAATATGTAGGAAGAGGTAGCAACAAAATCTCCTCCATCTGCAACGATCACAGTGTTTTCAGGTAGAACTTTTTCTAGATCATACAGCAAATGAACTGGATCAAGATATCGGGATTCAGTGCTGCTGATTTTCTCTCTGAAAAAAAGTTATAACATTATTTTGAGTCAGACAGGTCAAAATTTCATTCTTACTTTTGCTTCATTTACAAAGCCTTTTAAATTTTTTTTCTTTCAAAGACTTTAATGAAATTCAATAATGAAATAAAACAATGAGCCAATTCAAGGGATTCTGTGAAGAAAACGCAATGAGCTCTGTACCAAACTTTAAAAATAAATAAATGATATCTGCATGTGTCAAATTCAAATGAAAAGCAACAAAGTGAAACATCTGAAAAATGGCTATTGTTCGAGAGTTGGTCTCCCTGAAAAACATTTAATTCAAAAATAATGTGCATAATATTGTATTTAGGAAAGGCTAAAATGAATTAACTTTAGAGATACTTATGTGAAAATTACCAAATCGGCAAAAAATACGTAGTGAACATTAGCATAAAGTATATACAGGGTGTCCCATAAAAGTGGAACAAACATTTATTTCCTTAAATATTACACGTAGACATACAATAACAATTACAAATTTTCATCAAATAAGGTAGGAATTTGTGTGAAAACACTTTCAGTGGAAGTTGAATATAAAAGGTTAAGAAAATTAAATTTTTATACGTTCCCCATAGAGCAAAAGTGTCAATGAGTAAAATGCTCCTCTTGCACTCATCTATGTGCAAACTAAGTTTCAAGATTCTATCTGCAAAACTTGCAAAGATATATTCATTTCTAAATTTAAAGGGACTGCTCACAAATTTATATGGAGATGTTGATTGCAAAAATGCAAATTTATTCAACATAGAAAAACTGCGAAATGCAAATATTTGTCAAGTAGTGCATCATCCAATCATTGTGGATTGAAAAAAATTTGCCAGTGACGCATACTGTTACTCAATTTCATCTTGTTTAGCGGTATAATGTTTGTCTGCTCTTTTTTAAAAAAATCTTTTGTTGGTAGTACTTGTCTTGTTCGTCTTTGATTGGGAAATTTCGGGCTATGAGAAGTTTTTTTAGACGAAACTCAAGCTTCTTACAGAAAAATTTCCCAAGTTATTTGAATCCATATCGTATATAGTCTATAGCCCTTGAAAAAGTGGACTAGAATGGATTCCTTGTTTGTTTAATTCTATTCTTTCAGAATGTATTCTTGGTTTTTTTACTTTCTTTGTATAATTTTTGACTTCCTTTGTTTTTTGTATGCAGCGGCATATTCCGCGCTACTTAAACATTGTTTAAATTTTATAGCGTATGTTTAAATTTATTTTAAAATTTGTTTTAATTGCTAATTTAATTTTATTTGATTCTCTTTATACTCAATTTCATTGGTAGATAGTTTTGAATATCGATTTGATAAAGAATGGAAGGACAAAATGAGAAAATAAAATTTCACATAAAACAGGAAAATAGCCTATTATTTTATAAGAATATTAAATTATTTGCTTTCAGCGTTCTGCGTATTATTAAGTTCTACCTAAAGGCAGTGGCGATTCGTCCTTTAGGGCTGCAGAGTTGCAGAACTCGCTAAAATTAGTTTAAAAATTCGTATATTTGTTTCTATTCTTATTTGCTTACTTCTCCACTCTGAGAGCTTGATTATCAACGAAAAAAGATAAAAACACGAAAAGAAGACAGAAAAGGAATTAAAAAGCAAGACAGATAGGATGGGGCTGCTCACAAAATAGTTTTGGAAAGCACCAAAATTCGTTCATTGCGTACAACTAGGTGCGAAGACGAATAGCTATCCTTTCTGTATTTGAACTTAACCAGAGCTGGATTTTCGGATGCTCCTGTTCGGCGCCACGCCAACTAATGTTTTTTTTCTTTTTTTTTACTATTCAATCTCATCCATGGTTCGCCTTTGCGCTCTTGATTTTTTTTTTTTCCGATTTCTCTTTCATCGGCTGTTCTGAGGTTTCGGATTCACTTTCAAGTTGCCTCAATGGGAACTTGGCTGGTTACTACGTATTCGGTTAAAAGTCACTCACCGAAAAAAAAGGACTGTAATTTTCTAAAAAAAACTACAAGTTTGAACTATTTGAAGGTTAAGCTATTTTTGAAAAATTTTATTTCATTTGTATTCTAGTAATATTTTTATAGCACTGCTTGTTTCTGAGCAGATGAGAGTCACTGTTGATATATCACAAGATGAACTATGTTTGTAAATACTTCGATTAATGTACTATTTTTGCATTTAACAAAAGCAAACAAATAACTTGTTATTTTCTGATTCCACCCATTAAATAATGCATTCAAATATTTATATTATCCCTAAAATATACATCGAAAAACTGGATCAAACAGCAGCAAGAGGTGTGGAAAAGTGGTCTAAGTCAACAACTTTGTCTTCTTATATCTATGTAAGTTCTGCAGATAGAAGCGTGAACTTTGTATGTGAATAGATGAGTGTAAGAAAAACATTTTACTAATTGACATTTTTGCCCTAAGGGGGCAGTATAAAAATTTAATTTTTGTAACTTTTTATGATCAAATCCCTTGGAAATCGAATGATTTTTATTCAAGTCCTATCTTTTTTTTTATGAAACTTTATGATTGGAAGTATATGTCTAGGATCAACATTTAAGGAAATAAATGCTTGTTCCACTTTTTTGGGAGACCCTGTGTATGTAATGATTTCACTTTTTTATCTCTAAATTAATTCTTTCTAAAGCCACTTCATTTTTAATTACTTCTACTTCAAGCTTAAGAACCACACTTCTACTTTAACTTTCAGAGTCACGAGTCTTTTCCAGGGAGTCCCCTTCTCCCAAGTATTTAAGCTCTCTGCGCATTGTTAACTTTCCTTTTTATTTAACATATAACCTGCCAGCAAAGATGTGCCGCTTTGAACGTTACCTCTTCAATTCTAGTCATTGCTATTTTTAAAAATTATGATTAAGTTATCTAATTAACCTGCATTATCATCATTAACATGAATAAATAGAGGATATTTTCTTTATTTATACTGCCTGTTTATTGAAGAGGATCGTTTACACTTTACAATGATGTTTCATATATTATGATGAAAAATGAACTACTTTAAAATAGTATTCAGCAAGTTGTATTTGTCAGACAACCAGCATTGATACAAACTGTGAGAATTAAATACTAAGTCTTCCAATGAGCAAAGTTTTTCGGTTTTCATATCTGAGTTAAAAATGTTTCATGGCCATTTAAATAGAAAACGTCATTTTTGACTAAAAAAAGTAAGATAAAGAATAAAATTATCATTAAAATCACTAATTGATTAAAAATGCAGGGAAGTGTAAACACAAAAAGGATTTTTTGTAAAACTTAACTCGTATTTGAATCTTCATCACATCATATTTTGTGTGTGTGGGGGGGGGGCATTTAACTGTTTCATATACATTGGCTATAATTCTTTAATTACCAATAACACAACTTTTATTAAAAGTTTATTTTAAAAATTATACTTTAGTATATTTTTTAAATAATTGCAATACAGTAATAAAAGAAAATCAATAACAATTTGCACATGAACAACACTGGCTATTTATAATTTACACACACAGGAAAATGCCACTTAATTATATTGCACATATAAGATTACAATATCAGCATCAATTTGTTATACACAAAAACAGTAGGGGACAAATGTTCAAATATTTTCATGTGTTTAAAAATAAATCCAGCATTAGTAAACAAGTTAAAATTTGGGAGAAGATATAAAAAGGAAAATTCCTTTACTTTTCTCTTTTGAGGCTACTCAACTGTTACAAGCCAGTTTTAATCACAATTTCGCTTTTAGAAAAGATCAGCTCTTCATAGTCCCTTCTCTACTTAATTTACACTACCGTAAAACGGGGTTACTTTGCAGTTGTGGAGGTTATAATGTTTATGCTTATTCATATTATGTTATTTGTACATTATATTAAAGTCCAGCCATTTGTTAAAAGTAACTCCATCTTTATTCAGCATCAACACAGCATCCATTGTTGATATGGGTGTTACCATTCTGGATTACACAAACCTTTTATACAGGTGTTGCCATACACATGTATTACAGAGGTAACTTTGCACCAGTACAAAATTTGTGCGAAAAGTGAAATAGAGATAAACTGATTAGGGGTACAGGATTGAGATATTTTTCTAGCTTCTTGAGAACACTGACTAGTGTATTTCATTCATTAAACATATATAACAATCATTCAGGAGGTTCCAGAAGGAAAAGACAATGAGCCAATTTTTCAGCAAAAATTTTAGTGCTAAAAAATCTGTCTGGCTAGGAAAGTATGACATTTCTGAAGGCAAGTGCATTTAAATGTGAAAGATAATAAGCCTAGCTTTCAATTTGTGGCTTTGAATGCCAATATTTGTTAGTTAAGTTGTAATCAATTTTTTTCTGACCTGGGGTAACTTTGCACCGAAAAGGAGGGATTCTTTGCACCATGGAAATTTGTGATAAACAGCAACCCCAGTTGGTTTTTAAATTTATTTTTTGCATTAAATAATAATAAAAACAATGTTTGCTTAAACTTCAGATATGTCCAGAGTGTATAAAAGGAAGTTACGGAATTGTAAGTACATGGAGTTTTCTCCATCGACTTTAGAAGCTTGATTTAATGTGATTTCACAAGTTTAGGGTATTTTTAAAGAAACAAACTTTTTTTGGTACCCCAAGTGAGCAATTTGTTACAAAAGAAAGCTAATTCATATATTGGTATTCATATATTAAGTATTCATATATTATATCATTCGTGGGAATCCCCATGTTTTCCCCAATGCAAAGGAAAAGACTGTTGCAATGTGAAGTCCAAGTCAGTGACGAATCCGGAGGGAGGGGGTATGGGGCTGCAGCACCCCCAGAGCTAAGCCAGAATTCTTGATTTTATTTAAAATCACTACAACTGTTTGTTCTTAATTTGCCTTTAAAATAATAAATAAAAACGTGACAACATTGCTATGTGGCTTGGCAGGCTCAAAATTTTTCCTACTTTTCTAATCATTCCACTTGTACTTGTAGTGTTGACGCGGTCGAAGACATTTTTTGGCTAGTTACTTCATTGCATGTTTTATTAAATTATCGAAAGTATTGTTTAGCAACGGATTCGGAAACCCTCGCGTTTTTGCGCATGCGCGAAGTTATTTTCATCAAAATAGGGGGAAAGTGAAAAATGGAAGGGTGATGCTTACATTTTACTGAGTGTGATCTAACAAAGAACTACGGAAATGCGTTCATATGACTCATTGCCCGACACCCTTTCCAGTGTAAAATCGTCCAAAAGTGGTAGTCTCGGAATCCGTTGCTGAACTGTATTGTAGTGTTCTTTATGATTATTATTGTCAGATGAGTAAAGTTAAAGTGTTTTGGTTTATATATGCCATGAGGTTTGACATTCGTCAAGGAGATACAAATTTTTTAATACCTCAGCCCCCCCAGTACCCTAATCCTGGATTCGCCACTGGATCTTAAAATGATCATAAACATTTATCATACTATGAAAGGTGCGGTGATAGATCGATATATTAATAACACACCCAGCTTCTAAAAGGCCATCCTGATTTGACCGAACGTAATGACGTAAAATTGTTAATTATAATCAGGCATTTATGAAATTTATTTTTCTTGTATATTAAAGAGAAACATGATTAATTTTTAAGCATCAGTTGTTACTCGTATTGCAAAAATTATGTTTCGCTACGAATCAATACAAATATTCCCTGTTAATACTTGGTATTTGGTTGCAGAGCCATCATTATTTTTAATTTGCAATAATTATTTATAGTTAAATAAAAAGGCTTTATAATACCAAGTTTTAAGCTATTTGTTTCAGAACATTTTCTGTTACTTAGCTTTAAATTTTAGTCAAATTATTTTAATTTACAGTAAAGGAGTTTCACTTTACTTTGTTTAAAGTAAGAACAAATAAAAACATGGATACAACTACCGAAGGCCGAAAGTGAAAAACTTTATTAATTTTTAAATATTTTTACAGTAATAAAGGAAGAAATAAGTGTGAGGTAGGACCCAGTTTTCTTCACTGGGTCCTACCTCACCTTTAATAAGCATTTCTGGAAACATTCTTTTTTTTCAATAATTGTGATCCTACCGCGTTTCTAGACCCACAAGAGTTTCAATATAATGCAAATGTCTATTAATTATGATATAGTGAAAAATAAATTAATGCTCTTATAACCGCATTTGTAGCTATCAAATACCCATGGAATATCAACAATTCTTTTCTTTTATATATTTTAACACAAAGTAATATTAAGAAACAAAAAGAAAAAAAGGTAATGACCTGTTTTTCTTTTCTGTAGTTTCATCTCTCTCACGTAGTTTTGCAAGCCAATCATTTTGAACATAACCTGAGGAATTTTTTGCTAATCTTACAACAAAATCTGAAGCACTGGCCTGAATAGCAATCGTTGGTTTCCAGAAAACACCAGAATTCTAAAAGAAAGGGATGGGGGCAAAAATTAGCACAAGAACAATCTGTTATTAAAAAGCAAAATTGAAAGACTTCAGTGTTTCACCGAAAGGGATCAAGGAATAACAATGATTCTATTTACAGACTACAAATGTGTAATCGATAAAATAAAATAATGAATTACATGCGTCAAAATTATACTCTTTACAATATAAACATGACAGGAATTGCATCACAATATAAGAAAAATAATTTATACAATATATGATTGATTAAACCTCATGAGAAAACTTTACAATTTTAGATACCAGTACCTGAAAATTGCATATTAAAGTCAGGCAATAACAAAGAATGTTCTGTCAGTCCAACTCGATAAAAAAATACAGTAAATGACTAAAGATTGAAGCCAACAGTATTGCAATTTTTTCACTTTCAAATAATTAGAATTTCTAGCAATAATATTTTCTAGATGAAGAACTGGCCATTTCCCCTTTCCTAATACTTTCATAGGCATCTCTATTATTTCTACATTATAAATAAAAGCAATCAAAATCTCCGGCAATATTAAATTTCATAAATAGTTTCTTTCGAAATTTTACAGGGGTAAATATTTCTGAAGTAATTATACTTCACAAATATTCTATACAAAATGTGACTATAATACATTTAATTCAGATGGAGCGAGACGAGAGCAAACTTAATCCTGTATAAAAATTTAATGACATACTTTTAATTTTAAGACAAAAAGTCTTTCTTTAAACATTAATGAATAAAAGTACGCAATTGCAATATTTTCATGAGGTGGAATTTTAAACTTGGGGAGTGTATGTGTCTTGTCATGTATCACCCGTCTTTGTAGGTTGTATACCTCTCAACACACAGTGTTTTGAAACCCGATGAATCATTTAAGCTAACCCTGTATTTTAACAAATTCACTTAGAATACACAAATAGAATGGAATAGACAACGGAACATTACATTAGAAAAACATTTAAATAGTATTTTGCTCAGATAAATGTTTTCCGATATCACACATAATTATATTTCAAATAATCTCTAATATTTGCTTGAGTTACAGGATTATTGCCTTCTTTACTTCAAATAATACCTCATTTTATTTTTATTGAAATATCATATTTGAAATTATAGTAATTGTAACATATTTACTTGAAATTAAAATACATTTCATATTGATAATTGCATTCATTTAAATTTTATCAATATTAGATTTCATTTACCTACTGACAAACTTTGAAGTTTGACTTGATGTAACTGAAAATGATCTATCTACTATTTTATTCTGGATGCATTTGAATTTCATTTTTGATTTTGGAGCTATTTCATCTAAAAAGCATGAAAAAATTCAAGATTTTAAACATTTCACTTGGTAACAAATGACTACTATAAAGTAGTCATTTGTTGAAATCTTCAGTTTTATCTATTATCTTTCAAGGCCAACAGTTTATTATGGTCAGAAACTTCAATTGGAAATTACTTCTTCGGATAGCTTTAGTTCTAAATTATTGATGTAAAATATAAAAATAACAACTAATTAAATGAATTAGATAATTTCAAATTTTACTTGATATAACTGAATTATTTTAAATAATAAGTAAGGCGAACCAGCAGGTTGCCGTAGGTGGGTAGTGTTACAATAAATACCTTATAAAGTTGCATCTTGTCCCTATTAATGGCAATAACTTTTGACTTAGGATTAAGGACCCTTCCATAGGATAGGCGAAAATCACAAACAGATCCTACAAAAATATTTAAAGAAAAAAAGAGAGTTCACTTCTTAATCAAAAAATGTATAAAATCAATACAACTATAAAATATACACATAAGTCAAAATTATAGGGTTTTTTTTTTACACAAATGACAGAAATTGCATTAGAGAAGAAAACTGAAATAATATCCATTTGTTCACGATTAAGTAAAATTCATGGAAAAATGTTACAATTTTAGCTATTACCCTAGCAAAAAGTGTATTTTCTTTTTGTCTGAAAAGAAATAACAATGATATTTTAAAAACGAACCTGCTAAAATAACCAAATCAGCTTCTTGCAAAGCGTCTCGTCTTTTTTGTCGGATATGTAAAGGATTATGTCGACCAAGTAACCCTCGAGCCATTCCTCCAAGAAAACATGGAATTTTTAAATGCTGCAAAAATATTATTGAAGCACGTATAAATATATTAAATTTATCAAGCGATCAATAAAAGGTTAAGAGCAACCAAAAATGCTTTTATTTTCAAAATTATGTAAAAAAGTTTTTTTTTCAAAATTAGAATCCTTTATAACTATTTCAGTTTAATCGTTTATAACATTAATAAAAAAAATCCTTGTTTAAAAAGGCGACTAATTTGAAGACAACTTTAAAAAAAAACAACCCAGTATTTAAAAAAATTTTAAGTAAGAGTGGAACTTTTGAGGAACCCTTGATCCAAAGAATGCTGTGGCGTTACGAAATAGTATGGGGTCCCCAGTAAATATTTAGTGTGGTCTATTTTTCAGTCCTGGAGGGTAAGACAGTAGCAATACCTATGTAATTGTAATACCTTAGATTGGGATTCCCCCTAAAATCGTACTGCCCTGGCATTTTACCAATTCTGAAACCCTATAGTGATGCCACTGAACAAAGGCCAAACAAACTTATAGATACACCTTTATAAAATGCAACATTTTCAAGTAAAAAATTGATAATAACAAGTAACATTCCCCCCCCCCCCAATTTAATAACATCAAAAAGATTTTACTGTATGATTAATCTTTTACTAACTTCAATTGCTTTTCTCAAATTTTCAGCTTCTGTTGGAGGTATTAATGCCTGGCTACCCAATAACATCAAAGGCCGCTTGGCATCTTTAAGGAGATTTTGACATTCTGAAACTATCAAAGAGGAAATTTATAACTTTATAAAGATAATGAATATGGAGACATGTAGAAAAATAAATACTCAAATACCATAAAATGACTAAGACAAGGAATTTAATAATTTTCCCACAAGTTACAAGCAATTTATACATTTAAATCATGTTGACACATCACAACAGGAGATTTTATTTTTAATGTGTTAAAAACAATATCAAAAGCTTTGTTATGAGATCAGCAAAATGAAACCGATTTTAAAAATTGTGTAGACTATATTTCTCTACAAAAATAACAGATGATTCAAAGTAGAAATTTTTTAAAGTCAAAAATAACATTGATAAAGTGAATGCAACATTCTTGAACAATGAAAACTAATAAAAAGAAAACTAAAATTAGACATTCAGGAAGAGAAAAATCATATTGTTTAGATGATGTATTAAAACTGACAATTCATTGCAATTTGGAACCTTAAAAAAATATTCAAAATGTGCCACTACAAAAAAAAATTCAATATGTTGCATTTCTTTATTAGTTTGTTTTGAATTGGTGAATCATTATTCAGTATATTGTTCATTGACAAACGAGAAATGGAAATTATTTGTAGCATGTAAGGAAATTACCATAATCTTAAACTAAAATAAATTAATCTTGAAATTATAAATTTAATAGGAATTAAGTTTAATAAGCTATCAAATGTAACATGCATTCATAATATTTTTCATAAAAACAATCATAAGTTTTAGAACTATTCTCTCTTCATTTAGAGATAACATTATTGAAACAGAGCACAAGTCTATTTTGCACTTTTTAAAATTGTTTATTTTTAGACAAATTAAAACCAGTTTAAAAACATTAAATAAAAATATGCAAGTTGCTCACTTTTGAAGCATATAAGTAACAGTGGAATATTTACTTTTACTATCTGATGCAACAGGTATATGTACTGGCAGAGGTGATGTGTCTTTTTCATCAAAAGCAGAAGCAAATTGATAACGCAAATAAAATTTCAAATACCTAAAAAAATGAACATAGAGTAGAATACAAAAGATACAGAAAATTTTATAAAATATTTGCTCTTCATATTATAAATTTAATTCACAAAAGTGAATGAACAATTTGCATTTAATATATACCTTCTAACACATTTAAAACATCAATTATTTAGCAAATCACAGGTATATATTTGATTTTAGGTTTCATACAGAATTGCAACGATGAATAATTATTTCTGTAATTTTAACCAACAAAGTTTCTTTTGAATTTGCATTGGAATAATTTAGTTTTTTAAAAAAACCCAACTAAACATTGCTTGTTTGAAAAAGTCTCCAATAACCATCATGAATAGAGTTAATTGTTTCGAGTATTGCTTCAATTCATTTTTATGGAGTTATTAAAATAAGTTATCTAATTATTGAGTTATTAACATTAAGTTATATGATTAAATGTTACCAAAAATACCTGTCAAAAGTGATATAAGCAAAAAATAAGCATTTTCAATACTTAGAGACAATTTACAGTCTTTTCATTAAGAACAAAGAATAAGAATCTGCAAGTGTTTGTCACTCATTAAGATGCATAAACTATATATATAAAAGAGGAAAGTATGTGTGTGTTTGTTCGTTTTTTGGTTCTTTATGCACGTCCGCACCATTGGACTTACGGCGACCAAATTTAGCACATTGATGGATTAGCACAAGAGGGAGTACTGTAAAAATTATTTAAAAATTCGAATTAGATTTTTATTTATTTAATTAAATAACGAAAATTACGTTAATTTTTAGACGTTTTTCACCAATAACTTCTGAAATACTTATGGTACAAAAAGTATTTTTACATCGCCTTAAAGAGCAAAAAATTATATTTTTAATAATCCAATTTAATTGTTGTACAATTTTTTCTCTAACTGTAATTAAAGTTTCAAAATTAATTTTAAATTGAAATCGCAACATTGTTTTTATTGTTATAAAATAAAATTCAAACTAATTTATTTTTCATTAAGTCCTTTATTCACTTGTTTTCATCACTCTTAAAGCTAAGAAAATATTGCTTTTTTTGGTAAACTTTGGTAGACTTCTTACTTCCGCTGTTATTTCGTAGCATGAACTTACTTTCCATTTTTATTTCGTAGCTTTTAATATGCACTCAAATATCCGATGACGTTAGTTTAGTTACTACGCGATGTTTCGTTTAAATTTCATAAATTTTTGAATATTAATGTTGATATGACAACGTTGTTTAAAAAGAGTAGAAAAATGCTATTTCATATTTGAGTTTCAGTTTGACTTTATAATATTAACAGAGAGTATTTATATATATTTAGTTTTTATTTTAGAAGAGTATTTATATTTAGTTTATAGAGTAGCAAGCACATCCTTAGAGTGGGTGTACAAGTGATAATTTATAGATAATTTCAAACACCCGAATATGTTTTGAAAAATTGAATTAAAATCATGCCTCCAAAGAAACCGGTTTCCTTTGGTAAAGAAAGGATTCAAAGAAGATTTATGTTTGTTGAGGAAAGTTGGTGACAATGTTTTCAGGGGGGTAAAAAACAGGAGGCCGGTATATGAAAAATATGGATCCTGAGCAACGCTGGGTTTTCAGCTATAGTACTATTAAAAAACCCTATTAAATTTATGGAATTTAAAACTGAACCCTAGATAGTTTATCATACATAGTATGTTTTAAGATGAATGAATACATACAAATCAATTGCACAATAAATAACAAATGTGATATTTTGTAATGAATGAAACTGATGCATATTTTTTCCTTCAATGAGCAATTTGAAAATCGATCCAGACATACAAAGTAAAGATTATCTTCCAGAATCTTACATATTCATGATTTTGGGCAGAAGACCTTTAGGATTTTCTTTAATTTTCATCTCTTGTTTGACAAACTTATATGGATATAAAACATCTAATGGCAATTCAACAAAGACAGGTCCTAAAAATAGGGGTTTACAATTATTCATCAACATTTTATAAAAACTTCATATTACCTTTCAAGACATATTTCAGCAGTTTTTAAAAGCACAAACAATGACATTTTGCCAGGTGGGTAAAATTAAAATAAATTCATTTTTAAACCAAAGTTATCAGCTTGTACATCAAAAAACCTGCCGTGGACACTGGATTTCCACTGGAGGATATAAAAAAACTTCTAAATTTAGGCTCTAATATCATCATTGTGGGAGATGTATTGCATTGTATTCAAATTAATGAGGGTACCTCCCACATTAATTGGAATAACTATAACTGAAACAGTTATGACAAACCTCTCTTCAAATTCATATGAACTCAAATTGATACAAAACCTTTGGCTACCCAACTCACATACTTCATTGAAGTCCAGATACTACTTTTGATTTGGCCATTTTAAAATGAATCCGTCTTCCACTCTAAAATTAGAATGCTTAATTTTTTTAACTCAGACCACCTCTCAGTAATTCTGACCATCAACACTGGGATATTTCTTGAAATTTCTCAAAATCTTTTCTCCACTAATTGGCAGAACTTTTGGTACACACTGAATCAAAAACCTACCCTAATAAAATTAATAGCCATGATAAAATCGAATCTGCAATTGGAGAACTCGGCAAAAATCTTAAATAGATTCTCAAAGCAGCTATGAAACCAAAATTTAAACCATATTCAGGGAGATTAACTGAGAAAATCCAAAACAATATTAAGCTTCGAAACCACAGACAGAACACATAAAGATCATGCGACTCTTTATGCTCAGCAATGACGTAATTAAAGATACTCTTAAATTCAATCAGAAACCTTTTGAAAATGATATTGAAGCATACATGTTTCTAAAACGTCTGAATCAGCACTGTAATGATAATAATATCATTACACATGAACAATTTAGTTTTGGAAGAAACCTAATAAACACAAGATATTATACAGTATATCCACGATGTTGTTTGATATTCTGAATAATTTCGCGAAGATATCGTAGCAATATTGTACAGCATACTATGCTAGTAGGGACAAGTCATCAGCTGCTTCTTCAGAGCCGATTCATGATGGCTTTCCAAAGTTTAACACCACAGGTATACTTTTGTTTTTTTTTGACATAGCCAAAGCCTTTAATACAATATGCCACAATGTCTTAATCTCCAAGCTCACAAGACTTGAATTTTCAGTTCATCTCATCAAAATTCTTCAGCTTTCTTTGTTTTATGTAACTTTAAAGTACGAATTGCTTTCCCTACACCTGTCAGGAGTGGCACCCCACGGGGATGGTAGTGGAGGCTTCTCTTATCTACACTCTTCAACCTGTATATCAACAATTTTTTAAAACTCCCCATTACCACTTACCAGTCTTTGCTAATGATCCTACATTCATAACTAAGCACTTCAACCCACGTTCATTCATTGAAAAGTGACAAAATTTAAATGTGTATTCCTCATTTGTGCCAAAAAATGCCTCTATGCCCCCACTAGACCATATCACAATATTTTGCCATCCTGTCCTCTGGCTCATTGAGTAATTAATCTTTGATACTTGCAACAAAGCAGCCATCAATAAAGCTCAAGCAACCAATACTCATCTGAATCAATTCATAACTAGAAAGAGCAACTGAGCAACTAAGCTCAAGCTCTATAAATACATCATTAGATCAGCCTTACTCTATGGTTTTCCATTTCAGTAGCCATCCTGAGACTAAGGAAAACTAAGTTTTCAAGAATCGGCAATTGCTGCACATCATAAGTGTTCATTTCATGGTATGTCAAATGAAAATTCTTACATAACGATTTAAAAGTTAAACCAATTTTGGACCCTATTAAAGATATTTTAGCCAAGATTTTCCAAAAAATACTTCAAATTCACAACAAATGTATGTTTTCTTATAGCGTATGATCAAATATTTCAAGTTCCAAGAAACGGTTTTGTGCCATCTTGGACTGCAGTTTTGAAAATTTTACTTCAGTTAAGAAAAGACATGTCGATTTTTAATTGCTGTTAGAAATCCGAGCCTTAGTTTAATTCTCGCATACTATTATTCCACCTTGTTCTTTTTCACATGCATGTGTTGGGCAGATATTGCGATAATTTAAGTGAACTCTTGATTATTGTTGATTAGTAACAAAAAACTGTCTAATTAATTTTTTACTTCTTCCTTAAGCAATTTCTTTTTACCACTGGGGCACAGAATTTTTTATTTCTTTAATTCAATTTCCCTTTTCTGCTTTTAATTAGCATAATTAAAGTTTACTGTATTTATTGAATCTGCCTTTTATTAATTATTCCAAAACTCTTCTTATAAGGAAATGTCTCTTCCAGTATTAACTGACATTCTTTGATTCCTATAAAACTAAAATTTCTATTTAAATTCATTGTAACTATGATGTGGAAGTGCAAGTTTCTTTTGGAATCTGTGGAACTCTAAATTACACTCTGTTGCTTCATATTCAAACAAAATATGAAAACTGCTTTTAAAAAGTTAAGTTCATTTGTTTTGATATGCATTGCTGTCTGACACTAAGAAAGAATTTTGAAATTAAGCCAAGTCTATTTTTGTTTCCAAATCGTTAGAATATAATTATATATGTTTTGACATGACAACAAAGATTTTATCAATGCATATCAAATACACGGATTAGAAGAAGATTAAATATTCTTAAAATATCATAAAAATTTAATTTTCCAGCTATAATAACGAAAATTTACAAAAAAGTATATATTAAAGAAATAAAAATAAAATTTTATAATATCAGTCACTAACCAGGAGTATGAGAATGAGCAATTTGTATAGCTTCTCGTAGCACAGGAACAATGTGTCTTACACATGTTACTGATTTATGGTACTTGCATACAGATTTCATTAAATTCATTTGATCAATATCTTGTAAAGAGCCTCTTCCCTACAAATGAAATGTTAACATTAGTCACTTTTCTAACTAAGATTCAAACACATAATTTAATCATTTACTTAAAAAAATAAATCATACAAACTAAATTTTACTTTCAACAGGGAAGCTGTAGCACCACCTAATAAAAGTAAAGGAGTTTCTGCCATCTGAGCATTTTTAACTGCAGTAATAGTGTTAGTAACACCTAAGGATTAAAAAAATGTATATATTTTAACATTCTACATGAAAGTTTATAACAATCAAGAGATATCTTTAAGAGTGATACGAGATACATAAAAGACAGAAGAATTTGAAAAATTGAGAACATTTTATGACTACTTACATTTGAAAAGCATAGTTTTACTGAAATGTAGGTGCATAAAATTTTGTGCAGGTACAGAGTATAAAAAAATATATTAGTATAAAAAAAACTAATGCATGAAAACTTCAAATTTATGTATATAAATGAAATTTAAGCAATGGATTTCCTCATGTTTATCATTTTTCAGTTTTTTCCAACTCCCTTCCCTTGCATATGTTTTAATACTGATGTCACAAATAAATGAATATTTAAATGCCATTTAATGCATGTAATGTAAGTTTTGATTTGCATGACTAGGCGACTTTGCAAGTCAGTAAAACTGCTTATTAGTGATATCTCCATCTCGTATGCATCCAGATTGGTGTCTCGATAACAATTTAAATCCTTAGAAATGATGTACATTTTATAAAACTGAATATAGAAGGTTCAAATTAGTCTTTGTAGTAAATCAAATATTAGTACATATCTTATACAGAAAAAAGGATATTACAGTAGGACCCTGGTAATCTGGACGAATTCAGGCACATGGACGTCCGGATTAGCGGGATTTCCGGATTAGCGAGGTTTTTAAAAAATAACATAAAACACTTTTTTCCAAAATTGTATGTATAGGTACTATCGTATATTTATATGAACTAACATTGTTTTGGATAAATTTAATGAACATGATATGTGCGTACATAATTACTGCATATGTAAGTGAATGAACATAATCAGTGTCCAAAAAGTCTTAATTTTTTTTTTTTTTTTGCGCGGCCGTTCCAATTTTCAATTCAAGTGCACGGTCTCTTAAACGTCCAAGGAGCATAATTTCGTGTGCTTCAAAAGTTTGCTCTTCAGCCCACTATAATGAAGTGTTGAGTGCCGCCACAGCCTCAGAATGAGCAATTTTGACGGGGTTTACAGGGGTGACATCGTCATCATTATCATCTTCTGCTGTTACCTTCCTGATAATTTCGTCGTCTGTGAAAATTTCATTTCGAACCAAACTGTCGTCAACCTCAGCAGCCCACTGGAGGGCTTCAGTATTAGACATCGGGTTCATGTTTTGTAATTGGTTAATGAGTGATGCAAGCTGAATTTCTTCAACTTCAGAATCAATAAAATTGGGAAGCAAATTTTTCCACGACTTGTTGATCAGCAATATAGACACATATGCCCAACAGTTAGCTAGATTGAACACATCTTTTAAATTTATATTTGTCAGTGTTTTTTCCAAGTGTTCATTGTGCACAGGATCATTGAGAATGTTCGTAAGAAGCAACTTGCTATATCCCAGCTTGACGTTCTGAATAACATTCTGACCCATGGGTTGGATCAGCGCAGTCGTGTTAGGGGGTAGAAACATTGCGGAAATTTCACCGTCATCAGTGCACAGTTCTTCTGCGAAAGGATGGCCAGGACAATTATTAAACAACAATAAATTGGCGCTACAGAGAGACGTCTCTTTCAGTGACGCCGGCAGTTGACTGCCCTTTGTTGAGGGTTTGCATCATTCTCCATGGGCCGTCCGGATTACCGAGGGTTCTGGATTAGCACGTGTCCAGATTACCGAGGTTCTACTGTATATCAGATGAAATATGAATATATATCAAGCTTTAAAAAATATATAATACAATATAAAAAGATTTCTTTTTTAATAATCAAAGACAGACAACAACAAAAATTTTTGCAATAAAACTAAATAAAAAGTAACAGAAAATCTTTCTGTACTGAAATCTACTGACATGAATAATACTTAAATTTAAGTATCATATGTACATATGAGCAAAATGAGTGAATTAAAGATACCTTTGTAGAGAAAAAAATGCTTGAACAATTTGTCCTAAATTTCTTAATATCCAATTTAACTCATCAATATAAATTTCTAAATAAAAAGAATGCAAAAATGTTCATAAAGCAACAAAATCAGCATAGTATTGATAACTTTTAAAAAGCATCATCTTCCAACCTCTTCAATTCCATTTCTTATTGTATATAATATAGAATTTTATTGAAAGCTCTGAATGTAATAGCTGAAGAATTACTTTAACAGATATAAAAGGAAAAAAGATTAACAAACCTGGGCCTGCAGTTACAGCAGCTACTCCTATCTTTCCAGAAATACGAGAAAACGCATCTGCAGCAAAAACAGTTGTAACCTGTAATTACAGCATAGCCTTTTGCATTAATGTATAACAAAGCTATAAATAAGTTTTGGAAGAAAATAATCTGATAAATGTACCTCATGCCTTGTATCAATCACACGAATTCCAAGTTTTTCAGCAGCTACAAGAATAGGTGAAATGTGTCCTCCAATTAAAGTGAACATGTGTGTAACACCATGATCCTGAAATCAGAAATAGATAAAATATTAATTAAACATAAAATACAGAAGTTAACCATATTTTACAATACAACTAACAAATAATTTTTTAAAAAAAAATTACCAACAAATTTAAATTTTATTATCTATATGTAAACAAAAGTTACATAATTTTTTCATATCTTTTTACATGTAAGCCACTTCATCATTCGTAAAAATTCACAACAAAGGTTGACTTCAAGCAAAACTGTTTCAAAGAAAAGGTTAAATCAGCAGAATCATATTTTTATATCTCAGTATAAATTTTTCTAACAAACTTTTTTCCACAAACTTTAGCAACTAAAATAAAAAATAAATAATGCTATTTCAATGGGTAAGAAAGCACTTATATAAATGATCCAAATAAAAATGTGTTATAAACATGGTTGTAGTGGAGCTGAAAATAAAATTGTAAGATAACCCCTTAAAACAGCAAGATCTTTGTCTTATCCTCAAAAATTCAATTGGTATTTCAAATTAATAAAAGAAAAAAGTCACTACAAGTGGTGGTGGGAAGGGGCTAAAAACATTAAGATTGCAAACATTTAAAGGTATTTTATATTTTAATTCTGAAAACCCGTGCTAATTTTTATACTTACACATGTCATGATTTTACATTGAACCTACTTAATTTTAGTATATCTTGAAATGAACATAAATTTCAAAAATATATATATATATATTATTTAACATTTTCATTATAATCATGTTTTGAACTACAGTATGCATTGTGTTAATGTTTGATCAAAAATAAAATATGAAGTAATAACAGCAAAATATGCATTGTTTCACTGTTAACATTTTATTATTTCAGGATTATACATTTTAAATGCAATTTTTTTTTATCATGAAATTATTTCCTGCTTATCTTTCCTATAACCTGCACTATTCTGACCCCCCTCCCAACAATACTACTTGGGTAAGAGTGCTCCAGCACTGCATAATTTATGACTACACCACTGGTTATAAGGATGAAAACAGATATTCAAGTATATGAAAAGAAAACTGGAAAGAAAGGCATTTTTGAAAACAAATAAAGGTTATATAAGAAAATAAATTTACTTTTTTTTTTTTTTTGCAAGTATGATCAAAGAAGTACTTTTTGCATTAAAATATATTATTCATGGAAGTACAGGATTCAAAACGAAATTCTGATATAAAATTATTGATAATGACTAAACAATGATTTGAAAAAGCCAGATTCTAAAATAAAGCTGTCATTTCTAAGCATGCATATATTTTAAATAAATATAATAAATAATTTCTTGCTTAATAAATCAAAAACAAATTTTTGCAAACAGGAAATTTTTTTACCAAAATAATTATGAGGCAGAAATAAAAAAAAAAGTAAAGTATTCAGTCAACAATTTTGATTCTATAAACCTTGAATACCATAAAATGAAACAAGAAGCAGTGTAGAAAAAATTATGAACAAGAAGATGTGAGCAAAAATTATAGTTGTAAAGTGGCAAATATATAATCTTTATAGTGCTGACAGACATGTCTTTATACATCAGTACCAAAGCTGTTCTTGTGTTGTAATTTAAGACCACAGAAATATATGTCACAAAAAAAATTATTATACTACTTTAGAATGAAAATTTCTATCATAAAGAGCACACCATCTTTAATAATACTTTCTTAAAGAATCATAGAATCTGTATTGTTCATTCAATTCTGAGTAGTCTTTTGTTAAGATCTAATAGATTATTTAAAAACTGCAAAAGACTTTTAGGGTGACAAAAAAATATTAATACATTTCTCTAAATCTTTACATTAATGTTATATTTATATCATTTTTATAACAAATACAAGAAAATTTATTAAGTTCTAGATAAGGTAAAAACCACTTATTTTTCATATTCATATTACTCAACTCATGACAACAATATTAATTCAATAAATATTACAATTTTCCAACACAAAATTATATAAAAATTACATTATTATTATTGATGTATAAAGATTACCTTAAGCACTTTAGCAACAAGGTCTCCTCCATTCTCATTTGAATCATCCTTAACCTAGGTTACATATGAAAAGTTAATTTATTGAAAGATAAAATGTGTCCTCAAAAGGAGAGTTAAAAAAGAAATAAAATGCATTGTACTTGTGACATCAAGAATGATAAATAAATACAATTATATTTTTCTAATAAAAATTTTTAATATAAAAGAATAATTAAAAGTCAGAATAATTTTACAATTATACTAAGGTGACCAATCGTCCTCCTTTTGCAAGTTCTATCCTCCCTCGAAAAGTGTCCTCTTACATGTCCCCCTTTCCGATATTTGCTGTGAAATTTAATATGAGGGATATTTCTTGTCCAGATATTTCCAACATACTGTTGGTAGATGATACATTGACAAAAAATATTCATTTAATGGAAAAGTATCCATATAAATAATAATTAATAGGCATGTAAGCATAATTGCAATATAAAATGTTACAAATGTTTTTATTTTGCATTTATTTATCATATTATAGTGTATTCTGTATTATTATTATTGCAATGAATAAAATGTTTCTTTTATTTATGATATTTTTTTTATTCAATCCATTTGTGTCCTCCTTTTCATTGTAAAAAAGTTGGTCACCTTAATTATACATCAATAATGTTAAACTCAATACTGAAGATAATATTGTATATCTCATCAAACAGTATGTACACGAGAGAATAGCACACACAAGTGCCTTACTTTCAATACCATTTTCTAAAATAAGAAATATTATCATTGCTGTAAATTTTTTTAAAAAAATTAATTAAATTAAGCAAGATTTTATGTAATGAAATACGGGTTATCCAAAGTGATATGCAGAAGAAAAAGAAGAGATTATAATATTTAAACACTAGTCAACTAGACCATATACGATTTTTAAAAAACATTAATATATTTTTAGGTCTGATAGTTGAACAGTAGTGAGTTTAAAACATTTTATACAAAGGAGTTGGAAGTAACTTTTTTTCACAGGGATAATAATCCTTCCAAACTAAGTTTTCAAAAAAGATCAAGTCCCACTAAAGCATCAAGATTCCAAATTTCATATAAAAAAAAAACAAATATGAATTCGTTACTATCTAAAAACTGCAAAACTGCTATGCACGGAAAACTATAAATCACGATTAAGAGTTAAACAAGAAGAGCATAAAAAAATACCTTAGAAAAGGACTTATACTGATACACTCTTGGTATAATCGTCGCTAAATTTTTCATGCGATAAGTAAACCGAAAAGGTACTGTAATTAGCATTTTCCAAAATTTAACTGATATTCGAATAAGAAATGTAAGAAATAAGACACAAAAACAGCAACCTGATGCGCTAAAACTAGGCATTATTTCTTTAAGTTTACGAGCAAATCAAGATTACGCAATACTGATAACGATACACCTTCATCACCACTAAGCGATTACAAAAATAACTTAAGTTATAATTACCTTAGATGCACACAGCACAGTAATTAATTCACACTTAATAATCAGGTAAATAATATTAGCAGCTATGAAAGTTCCACAAGCAATATTGAAATTATACCAAAAATCACAGCATTCCGGAAGAAGAAACATGTTGATGAACCCAATATGACTTTCCAAAATAGATTGAATATTTTAAAACTTTAATTCTCCGTTGAACAAATTTCAATATGAGCTGAAACCATTGCAGGGGAACGTCGCAGTTAATTTAAAGTTTCAGGAAGAATGGTTTGAAACGTAACTGAAAAATATAAACCATAAATTTCATAAGGAAGTTTATATTATAATAGTGACGCCATCTACTGGCGTTGTTTGGTTCTATAAATTGGGCTGAGTTAAGACGATTGATAAGCTTATTCATGTCGAAATTGATTGATAACAATTTATTTCAGCAGAAGGCGAGAAAAGGTCCAAAATATTTCTATCTGTTGATTAATTAATAAGTGTTTGCTTTCAAAGTTGCATTATCACTTGTTATCCTGGGAAACAATGGCATAGCCTGAAGTTTGGGCTGTGTTTTTTTCATGTGTCATTGATTCATGTTGAACACTGTACATTTTCAACATTGTTATCAATATATTTTGTTTAAATAATTTCTATCCATAAAATTCAAAATAAAAATTTTCATTCTTTAACAAAGCGATTCTTTGTGGTTTAGGTGTTCAATAAGAAACTTTTATTCCTCGTTTCATAAATTTTAGTTTAATTAATACTAACTTGAAGGAAAATAACTACAAAACATGGCACGCGATGCAATTAGGCTTCATATTTCATGCTGTCAGAGAAAAAAATAACTTATATGAATAAAAGGTCTGTAAATGGTTATATGGATATGAGATATCCAATTATATAAGGGATATTCGTTGATGAATATCTCTTTCTTTAGGATCACTTATGAGCATCATATAAATTGCAAGATATCAAACAAATTATAATTCGCCTATACCGAGGATTTATTTTTAAAGTTGGGAAAGGATTAACTTATGGCAATTTCCAACATAATGAAGATATGTGTGGATATAATACACAGGGCGTTTCATAAAAGATGAGCAAAATTTCAAATGGTGGTACAACACACCAATTAACCATTTTTCGTCGTATAATGTACGGTTGAAATTCACACGAAGAGGAGAAACAACGCCAGTGGTACAGAACTTAGAAAAAAAAATGCTTCACCGCGGATGTTTACAGTATTTGCTCAAAAGAGCGACCGTCTACTATCTTACACAATTGTGTTACACACTGTGCCGACAACAAAAATAGCGTAGATATTATAAGACGCCCTGGCGTGTCCAGTACAACGGCAGCAATAACACTAATTCTGATGGCGAATCTCTTAAATGTTTCAGAGAGTGATGATTTTTAGATGTCCTTACAAAAAGAAACTAAGATAGCAGAAAAATATTGCACGATATTTTTGAGATGTTCGATATTCTGAATGCTGTACGATATAGTGAAGATATCTTAGAGATATTGCAGAGCATCTTGAGCTATTTGGGAAGCGATAGGTCAACCGCTCTCCGTCAGTTGGTGAGGGAGAGTAAGGTGATTGCAGCTCAACAGAAGACTGGCATTCCGTCGTTCGAGGAACGCATGTATCCTCGGATAGTTAGTAATATATTCTGCAATAATTCAGACAAAATCTTTCGTAAAAAATATAGTACTTGTTCTTAGTGAGGCAATCTGTCAGAAAATGTGAGTATAGTAAGCAGTCATCTATAATCTTCACCGAGAGATGCGGTTTATGCCCATACAAGATTCCATCACATGCAGACCAAATATAGCTAGCTAATGGGTCTTTATTACAGTTTTCACTACGAAAAAATTGTCATGTTGAGTGTCAACAGCATTTAAATTAGCATTAAACTGACATTTTTATTTTTTCTAATGTCACCATGAAAATGCTAAAAACGTATAATTAATATTTTATATTCACAACTACTTTTAATTTTCTTTTCTTTTAATGTTGCTCTTAATGCATGTAAATTATATATGAATATTTTATTTTCACGAATTCCACTGGTTACAATTTAGCTAAAGTGCAACAAGAGAGAAAAATCTATATTGATTTAGAAAATTTATAAGTAATTATATTGTTAAAATTTTAGCTCTATATTTTCTATGTCATAAAAGATTGCTTTTAATTTTTATTGCTTATGAGTGAATTGTTTTAGAATAATTGAGAAGGATTTGTAAATATAATTAATTAATTAAAATTTTGATGTAAAATCTATTATCTGAAGATACTATAAAATCTAGCTTCATAAGGGTTTCCGAAACCACATAATCCCAGTACATGGGACCATCTGCTAGAGCGCCGAATAGTTGGCAAGTTTCCTTCCAAAGAATTTCCCTTAACGATTCATAACGAAAATAGGTGCAATTTATTTTAATTCCCTGTTAATCTAGGGCAACTCCATATTCATGTTCCCCACCCCCTTTTATTTGCAGTCTGTTAACTCGTCTGAAGAAATATAATAGACAAAATAAGTCATCATCACAACTCTCAACTGCTTTAACCGTTTAAAGAGCCATTTTGTTCTAGTAGTGTTATAGTAAAATGGCTTTGGGAATGAGATTCATTTAAGAAAAGAGATTCATTTAGCTTATTCGATGACATTAAATTTTTGTTAATTAATTTTGCTAATTAATAATTAATTATCAAGTCCAGTAACTTCGTTAGGGTTTGAGAAAAGAAAATGGAACATCTCGGTTTTTGTTTCATCGAAAAAATTGGCGATAACTTATACCAACCTTAAAAAAAGAATTTAAAAATTAATGAATTTGGTGGTAAGTATACTTACCACGGCCTTATAAAGGTTTAAAAAAAAGTAGATGGGTGGAGGAGAAACCCACATTTCCCTTTTGAAACTTTCAATTTATATTTCGAGGACACCCAGTTCTTAGATTTTAGAATCTATAGCACCAGCGCTTATTCAAAGAAACTAATGAGATATTTATAACGTGCATAGAGAAGATGCTGTCTTAAAATTTTTAAACTGCAGTATAAGTATATAAATGCAAATCTGCCATTTTTAAATTAAATATATCAATTACAGATTCTTTTATATTAGCACAAGCAAATAATCAAAAATATAATGAATAATGAAGGAAATAAAGAAACCAAACTAAGCAGCTTTTGAGCTTCTCTGTACGTAATTTGAAAGAAACAAATATCCTCTTTTCTCTTCTTTTTCCCTTTTTCTAACAATGACAGAAAAATGTAAGCTTTCAATCGGTTTAAATTATTTTCTGAAGTTTTTCACAGACAATTAATAACCTCGTTGTCAAGGAACTTGGTTCTTTTCTACTTGGTCAGTAAGATAAGCAAGAGTTGATGCTTTAATTTCATTTAAACTGATATATTCTGATATAACTGATATTCGACACTGATATATTGGAACTGATTTTAAATTTGTAGCCGAGATTTTTATTACATCGAATGGTATTTCCAAACAAATAGCGATATTAGCAAGATTTTCTTTTTAAAAAAATCAGAATTCTTTTAAGATATTGTTTAAAGATACATTCATCGGCACATGTAAAAAAATACAAGAAATAAAAGTCAAATATTAAAAGTTTCTTATCAAGAAGTCGAAGTCCCCTGACTTTCCTTAATAACTAACTCTTCATGTCATGAAGATAAGATTCTCATGAAAAATAAAAAAAAAATTAGCTATTGTCTCCCAAAGAAAAATTATGCAACGATTGATGATTATTCAAATTTCATGCCTATGGAAATAAGAAATAAAGTGCGTTTGAAGTATGGGCATTGATAAGCGAACATAAAAAGAAAGATTATTTTGAATTATTTTATTTCTACGAGAAACTTAAAAGTACAAAAGGAAATAGCATTTTTTTTTTCAATAGTCCTGAGTTTGTTGATTAGTGAGAAATACTGGCTCTTAATCTACTACGGGTATTCTAAGATTTGAATAGAGCTCTGATGAAAGAATTATTTATTATTTACTCAATTTTAGAATTTTATTTTCGATTCAATAAATAATCAATTATTTTACCAATGAAAATTTTTATATCTTAATATAAATAAAAGTCATTGTGGGTATGTGGATATGTATGTGGGTATGTGGCTATGTTCCACATCTCCTCCTGAACCAATGAACGGTTTTCAACCAAATTTTGTACACTTATTATTTAAGACAAGGGGAAGACACTTATGAACTTTTCTAAGTCCAAAAGTTAATTAAACAGTCAGTTAATTAGAAAATAACCGAAACCGTTTTTCCGCCGTAACTTCGGAGCAAACTGTCCGACAGAAAATATTTTTATACCATCTTAAAGTTCAAATTTTTACCTTTTCAATGATACCAATTTCATTTTCCCTTCGATTGTTATTAATTTTTAAAAGTTCCAAAATTTTAAAATGCGTGCAGACGATATTGAAATAACGAAGATTTATAGCTACTCCGTTGCTAGGAAACGGTTAGACTTTGAACTAATTCACCTTTATTTCTGAAAATTTTGTTTATTTTTAAAAATATCCATATAATATAATAAATGCGAAAGTGTGTCTGTCTGTTTGTTACGCATTCACGGCAAAACTACCAAATCGATTTGGATGAAAATTGGCAGAGTTGTAGCTTGGAACCCAGGAACGGACATTGGGTAGGTGACATCATGTTAAATTCATTATTTTTGGTTACAGATAACAATTAAATAATTAACAAGCGATTTGCGATGAAGATTATTACTTTATTTTTCAATCAACTGCCACGTGATCCTTAAGGAATGCGTAAACAAAATGAAATGTCACGTGATCCTTCAGAAAAGCGCAAGCATGTGGAATAACTTATTTTTAAAGTCATGCATCACGTGATCTTGCTGAGAAAAGAAATAATCTCTGGAATAATAACTGAAAAATAAACGCCGGGACAGAAATCTAATGGTAGATATAATATAGTTCCAAGAGTTTTTAGATTAAAATTTAAAAACTAAAGTTAAGTATAACTAAATGAAAATATCGTTCAATATTTACTTAAAATAAGAGCCTAATTTAGTGGAAAGGTTGCCAAAATTATTCTTTATCGCTCTTTTCATCGACATCCAAAATTTTTTTGGCGGTTAAATTTGTAACCAAACGATTTAGCTAATTACAATAGTTCCGTTTCGAATTTTAATGCTTTAAGAGCTGTTTCTAACCGATTTAAATAGAAAGGATTACACAAACCCAAAGAACACGGAATTCAACGTTTTGTTTACTAAAGAAAGAACTAATTCGAGCTTGGCGCTTGATACAGTTGCCAAATAGATTTGGCGATTGCTTAAATCGGAAGGTTACCGGAAAACGGTCTATGAATCCAAAATAAACAAACCAGGATCGTCCATTGACGTATATGATATGGTTGTCAGAGTTTTTAGAATAGGAAGGTATATTTTGTCTTATGTATTCTTTTAAACATTAGAAGCAAATGACATATAGCATGGTGGATGATATATTCCAAAGAGCAGATGATACCATTGAGTTCAATGATGTAATTTACAGTAACAGGGAATTAAATTAGTCGTCCAATTATGTATTATCAACCGTCAGAACTTTTGATTTCCCCTTTCTATATATAACGAAACATTTACATTCGTAAATTTAAAAAAAAAGTAGCAATTCAAATCCTTCGCGCACGAAGTCGCGGGTAACAGCTAGTTTAAAATAAAAGTATTGGGTTGTTCGGTAATTGTGTAAATTAAAAAGGATTTCTTTTGCACTAACAATGAAGTTTATTCACTAATATATATATATATCATTTTATTTGATAATCAGAGGCGGCCCGAGGTAATTTTACCAATCGGGCAAAGCAACAATTTGGCGCCCTCCCCCAACATGCATAACCAACGTTGTTTTTAAAATTCTACTGTGTCTGTATTCTAATTGTCAAACAAACTCTTACATAGAAATGTTGTATGTTTAACCTCCAAATATGACTTAATAAATTTATGGTGAGAATTTTTGAACTTCAGATATATTTAAGATTATCTAGGTCTTATTGAAACTAAAATAATATAATCAACAAATCTATTTTAAAAATGGTTTATTTTATTTTAAAACAGTATTATAAGTTCTGTTCAAAAATTAATTTTTCTTTCCTTTTTATCCGTAAAATTTCTTCTCAATTACTATGTTCTACAAAAGGTCCCGTTAAGTTGTCATGGTTGCTAAGCCAACTAGTCACTCTTGGGACATGATATGTTACAAACAGTGGCGGATTTCAGCACAGGTGTTAGAGGCGGCCTCCTCATGCCTCGAGACGCTAAGGGGGCATCAAAATCTATGCCAGAAACATCGTTGTGCTAAGCCGACGGGGAACTTGCGATATTGCAGTCTTGTTTCTAATAATCCACTCCTCACTGAAAAGTTTCTCCCTCTTTGCTTTAAAAAATTATTGAGTGAACGAAAACAGCCAAACGAAACATTGGGGGAAATAGGTCACTTAATAAATAAACTAAATACATTACTTAGATTGTAGTTCGTCGATAACTATTGGAAGATTCAAATTTTTTTAAAAGTATCATTTGTGGAAAAACCTTCATCGTTTAGCTTCTCTTAGAGTGCAAATAAAATTCACACCACTGCAATGTAGATATATTTCTGAATTTAACGGTATTCAACTGAAATTTTCATATAAGTTGCCCTATATATCTGGCTTTGTAGTTTTGAAAGAAAATTTACGCTATGTCTCTCACATACGCAGTAAAAAATTATTTACTACAAATACTCATATTTACTCTAATATTCATAGTATTAACTTCAAATTTTAATGGAACACTTCTGTAACACATTTTCAAGTATTCTATAAGTTTTGCAATACTTGATGGAAAACTCTGCATGTTATAAGCAAAAAAACATGCGGGAAATTTTGGATTTTTTAAGAAAACCTTTATATCTCCCAGAATATACTTGTTACTTTTACAAAAATGAATGTAGGCAATGTACTTATTAAACGAAACCATTGATGAAATTTGTAAATCATTATCAGCTTTCTGTGGAACGGGGTAGCTCAGATTTTCTTCTTTTTTTTTTATCAATTTCTGGTCAGTCCTCTAAATGCCATCGTGACCGAATCTTCTCTGTAAACTGAGAGTTGAAGAGAACTGAGAGTGAAGTTCTTCACATGATCGTAGTTCTAGGAAAATCCTTTCAGCCTTTCAGGAGATATTTGAAAAAAAATGGGCAAGTGCAAAAGTGTTCACAAGATTCTTGTCACCCTCCTATACTTTTGATTAGTTATATTATATTTGAAAGTCATTGCTTTATTTTACGATTCACATTTTCATTTTTTTTAACAAGAAAACATTTTAGAAGAAGGGAACGATGAAAATAGTTTTAATGATTTACTTTGCAGAGTTTAAACTAGATAACATTTTTTTTTGAAAAATTATCTTAATTCATTTCAAAGTGCTGGTAAAAAAAAAATTGGGAGGATTCAATATTTCCCTCTTTTTCGCCTGTATTGTTATTAGAATATACCATTCTGTCCTTTAAGACAGAGTTGACTTTGTTCATTCAAGATCGAAATTTAGAAGAAATGTAAAATCGTTCTCAGTTTATGGTAAAATTCATTATAGTTTATAAATATAAGTCGGTGAGTTATGAGCTCATTTCTCCTTTTGAACTGAGTAAGTTTACTTTATTACGCATAAGTAAAGAAAAAAATATTTATTGAAAACAATTTTGAAATGCTTTTCCTATTTGATATAAAATGTGAATGTTTGGACACTGTTATGTCCAGCTCATATAGATAGACGCAAAAACCGAAAGAAATCACTACTATTTAATTATTTTATATTATCAAACGAAAATATCTCTGTTTGGAGTAAACTGAAAAAGATAAAGGGAAGCAAAGGAATTTCAATTCCTTTATCTATTTGATATAGTATACATATAATGTTATGAAAAATGACTTAGCATATATACTTTACCAAGGCTCAAGTACACTATCTGATCAAAGTATCCGGACACTTTTGGATTTTCACATATTTTAGAATTTCTCCGGAAAGGTTAAACCGACTGCCCTGGAACTTCTACCATGTACAGAATAGACTCTAACTCACATTTTACAGTGAAGATTCGGTCACGAGGGCAATTAGGGGCGGCCACCAAAAAGGGATGAAGGCGAAAATGAAGTTTGATCCATCCTGTTTTACAGAAAGCTGATAACGCGATTGAACTTTTCATTTTCGACAAATTTTATAGAATTTAACAAAGATTGAATATGCTGAATACCCAGGCATACTTATAAATAAAATTCACAACTTCAATTGCAAGTATTATCTGATGATTCAAGTTTTAAAAATATTAGTTTGTGGATATAGCCTCATTATTGTTTCTCTTAGAAAGAAGCAGAAATTCTGTTCACTTCAATGCCGATATCTTTTTAAATCTTAATGGTATTTAACTGGAATTTTCCTATAAGTTGTCCTACATATCTGGCTTTGAAAGAAAAATTACTCTTTATTTAGCTCATGCGCAGTAAAAATTTATTTACTACAAATATTCACACTTTCTCTAATATTAAAAGTATTTATTAGAAATTTTTACACAATACTTTTCTAACATATTGTCACTTTTTCGGTAAGTTTCGTGTAATTTGGTGGAAAACTCTGCATGTTATAAGCAAAATACAAGCGCGAAAATTTGGAATTTTTAAAGAAACCTTTATATCTTCCCGAATATTTGTGCTGTGTTTACGAAAATGCATGTAAATATTATGCACATCAAATATAACCATTGATGAAAGTTACATTGCGTTATCAGCTTCTCTGTGAAACAAGATGGGTCAAACTCCATTTTCCCCTTCATCTCTTTTTGGTGGCCCTTTAATTGCCCTCGTGACCAAATCTTCCCTGTAAAATGTGAGTTAGAGTCTATTCTTTGCATAGTAGAAGTTCCAAGACAGTCTGTTAGCCTTTCCGGAGAAATTTTAAAAAATCTGAAAATCCGAAAGTGTCCCGATACTTTTGATCAGATAGTGTATATTCTTTGTGAAAATGAGGGAAAATAAATGCTACAAATCATATAAATAGCAATACAAGAATTAGCTTCGAAACTGAATGACGAAGATAAACATAGACCTAGAATTAAAAGCATAACCAAGTTATTTTAAGTTACACATTTGTGTCGTCAATAGAATTTTTTAGGAGGGGGCCTCAAAATAATTTTACGCATCGGGTCTCATATCGTTACAATCCGCCACTGATTACAGATAAGTTTTGATGAGTTTCAGTTTAGAAAAACTTCTCTCGCCAGCAGCTACAGTTACTAGGAAAGTCAGAAAAATACTCAAAGCCACTGAAAGATATCGATAATTTGCAGCAGCCCTGTTCATATTGAAGTAAGTTAGAATCTCGAACAGCTGGTTACTTCGTCTGGTAGTAGAATAACATAACTAATATTTCTTGGTGAAGTTGGAAATCATCTACATCATTATGATTACCGTCACTCAAGGGCAAATGAAAGTCTTTGAAACATGTCTTTATCGTGTTTCGCTTTCTTGCTGGTAGATAAAAACCAAATGTTTTATATATAGAGTTTAGTTCTTCGAAGTGTTCCTTCAATGAGTTGATTGTGACGTCCAGAATAAAAAAATAGAAGCAAATTAGAAGCCTTTCTTGAATCTTCTTTGTAGGAACTTCGTCTAGAACTTCATAATCATATTGCTTCTTTTTTTTCAGTGGTCGAACTTCTGGTTCTTGAAATTCTGCTTCAATCTCAAAACTGTTCGAGAGATCACATGCATAAACCAGAACCTGTTGAACCCCCCTTTTTTATCTCATTTCTATTATAGCTTGTCTGGTTTTGTCAATCATTTCTACAGCATTAGACGCAAGAACTCTTTGGTACCACAGACTTTCCAGTGAAGTAGAAGGTTTCCTAATACGCCATTAGAAAGTAAATGGGCAAGTTGTAACATTCTAGTTTGTTGTAGATGGGATCGCCGACTTCTCCGCAGGCACAAGAGTAACTATCCGATAAATGGAAGCGGTTAAGGATTTGAGAATCCGATTTCAAGAAAAAGAATAATAAACATGATTAAATTCATAATAGACAATGAAAACATAATCCGACTGGAATACTTACTCAACTGCCTTTGAACAATAATTCTAACTTATCCTACATTCAATACACTGAACACACTGTGTCTTCCTTCCCCATGTTTCTTTAATAGTAATCTCCCTATTCCTTGTATTCCACACTTAACACGCAATGGTTCCTCATCTACGTTACTCAAAAACTTGTGCATTGATGTAAGCTTTTTCATGTTGTTCGTCCTCATCTTCATTCATCATTTTTCTTTCATTCACACCGTGATAATCAAGACATTGTATATTTTCCTTTATTTTGTTGTCAATCATATGTGGAGCACCAGCTTTGTAATTTCTTCATTTGCCATTCTTCTGTATGCTGCTTTTTTTGCAATTCAATAAAGTCCACCTACATCTATACCAAACCGGATAGGAGCCACATAAGCTCTAGAGACTAAGGTGTGGTATCGTGTTAAAGTGTTAAAACATTAGACACATCTATATTTTCACTTTGTAACATGTTATTTATGACATTGACCTTGAAGAGAACTGAGTGCCAAATGACAAGACTAGCAACAAACTTAAAACTTTTAAGCTTCTTTGTCAAAATCAAGACGAGATTTTTGGCTAATTCATCAGTGCTTTTATTTACGATATATCCAGCAGAGTGACCTCGTTTGACATAAGGGCTTGCCCGTCATACTGGACACATGTTTCTTCAAGCCTGTCCAACGAGGAGTTAGGATGCACAAAAGTTTTAAATTTGCTATAAAATACTGAGGAATTCCTCAGCGTCCAGGCAGGGTTGTGGATCTTCACTAAGAACTAAGTTTAGGGAAGTACATAAAATATAAAATGCCAGAGGGTTGATGTTCAGGATTCTGTTTGGACATCTGGATTTTCTCCTTTGATATTGGTCTGATTATCATAGCTTTGGCCAAGTATATTTTTCAGTGGAGTTTTCATCTCTTCCAGCTTTATTAAAATTCTCTCAGTAAACCCTCTCACATCGAATGAGGCTTTCCGGGGTGGTGTAGAAATTTTCTCGTAACAGCGACAAAGGCCGGTCTGAGGCGGGTGGCTTCTTCTGAGGAGAGGGGAGTTTCTGAGATCGCTTAGGAGATAAGCACGTTAGAGGGTCCAATTATCCTTGCCCACCACAGCTCATTTCCAGAGCAGGGGGTGGGGTGGTGGGATAAATGACCACCCAGGTTGGAAGAGCCCAATTCATGTCGTTTCCTCCCAAAAATTCCAGGTTTTAAAGGGGCTAGAAGAAAAAAGTTGCCTCGGATTAAAAGAGTTAAGGCTTCACCGATTGAATGTTCGATTGCAATGGATCACAAAAACTGTTCTGTCATTAAAGGTTCTTCACTTGTAATGCATCATGCAAATCTTATAACAAATGTCACCGTCCCAACGTCACTTCATTGATGTGTGCAATCTAAAATTATGGAATAATATCCCACTTTGAAACTTCTTCCAAAATTCATTCCTCCATTTTGGATCCCAGTAGCTCTATGATTTCATTTTTGACAGTTTTTTTCTTGGTAATGAATATGTGATTCATTAGACGTTGCTCTTCTCAAATCGTCAGCACTAACGACGGAAAATTTTCTAATGATTGCAAGTAGCTTTAAAAATTTCCCCTTTTTTTTGCCGTTCAGTGTATCTTTCTGTCCTCTTTTTCGTTTGGAAAGCGAGAAACTCAACCACGTTAACTAAACGTTTGAACACTTCTCTACAATGTCCATCTTTCATTTTGTTTTTTTTCTTCTGATTTTCAGAATTTACAGCCCTTCCTTATCTTATTTTTATACTGAAATCCAAGCAAAGCTGGCAAGCTGTCATATAATTTGAAGATTTTTCATATGCTGATAACTGTTCATACATGTGTTTCCAATCATAAAATCTCGATGCTGATGCTAAGGTATTTGTACGAACGGATGAAACAAAAAATTGCATGCATATGAACTTCTTGATTCGAATAGTAACTTTCTATGTTGCCGTTCTAAATATTTTTTGAAGTTGAAAATCTGCCTTCAACTTATGTTGTCAGCACTTTTCTAGGTTTTACATTTTATATTTTGATAAACTGCTTCATCCTGCTTTTTTTCTTTTGCTGCTATATTTCTCTTCCTATAAAACGATCCTAATGTTCCCTTTTTTTCATTTATTTTAGCGAAATAACACAATACTTATTCTTTTATAAGTTATAACGTTATCATAATTTCAAAATTTGATCTTCATAACACAAACAACTATGAAAAAGTGTAGAGTAATTTTATTTGGGTTTGCGATTAGAGGCGTATGCGACTCTCTAGAATGCCCCAGAAAACAAGATACTAGTTCTGTTTTCGAAGTTGAAAGTTTTCAAACAATTTTCAGAGCTATAAATCGTGGTTATTCTTAACACAACAGTTGTCCACGAGGCACCAAGAACTCCCACGGAGTCTTGAGGCACGGAGCGAGAGCCTACGCGAAAAACCGTCAGTGATGGTGAGCGTTTAGTACGTCTCATATATCTTGATGATATCATTCAGAATACACTGTAAAAAAAATCCCGTAAAATTTACGGTTTTAAACTGGCAGCTGGGTTGGTTGTGCAAAACCGTAAAAGTTACGAAATAAATCCGTAGGCACACCGTTTTTTTCCAATACAGGAACAAGTTTTTCCCGTAAAAGTTAGGAAGTAAATCTGTAGTCACAACGGTTTTTTACCGTATGAAATTAAGTTTTCTCCATAAAAATTAAGTCATCGAAGTAAGTGACGTCATCGACTGAGTTGAGTTGTTTTTCTCCTTCTGTTCGAGTTGAAATGTGCTGATGAGTATTATCAATTAGGAATATTAATTAATCAAGGCTTACTTATTAATTTCAATTAGTTTAATTAATATAATTCTTAATTGAACTTACTTGGACGATTTCGATGCAAGATGGTGACAAAACTTCTAACTCCTCCGAGCCGGGGATCGAAACCGCGTTCATAGAAATAAAAGGCAGTCGCTCTAACCACTAGACCACCGGAGACTTCATAAAGTGAAGTAAAAATAATCTATTTGAGTTTTAAAGTCACTATAGCTCTAGTGGCGCCATCTAGTAGTGTAAAAATCAACTATTGCCAGAACACGTGTTTTAAGGTTAGCTTTCATGAGTGACAACAGGTTACTGCAACATGTGTAAACAATAGCGGAGATGGAACCCTATTAAAAACATGAAATGAATGCAATAAAATTACATTTAAGAAAAGGGAAAGTTATCATACGGAAAGCAATACCGTATGACGAAAAATAGAATTTGAACGGACGGTTTTAAACCGTTTATGGCTGGAGCGGAAAACGGTGAAAAACCGTTTTGTCAACAAAACAGCTTTAAACCGTCAAATATACGGAAAAAGTCCGGGAAAAAAGCGGATATTTTTTACAGTGTAAGAAAAGGGGCCGCCAATTTTAAAGGGAAATTATTTGCCATTTTTTCGGAACTCTCATGTCTATTAAACTATTTTTTTTCTTCTTCATGTTCCCGCTTTGGCGCCACGGTCAGTTGCCCGGTTTGCCTGGCCCTCGGGACGCCTCTGTTGACAATGATTTTCCATCTTCCGAGAAACTTAAATGCCCCACTCTTATAGAATGTACCTGGCTTATCGTCAAAAAAACTGTCGAAGGTGCTGTTTGCAGTCCTTCAGAGAATTCAAATTTGTTCCCTTTAGCGAACTTTTCAAATTGCGGAACTGATGGTAGTTCGAAGGTGCTAAGATTGAACCATATGACGGGTGGTATAAGATATTACAGGCCAGCTCTAATACAGTCTGGGTAAAAACTTTAAGGCCAGCAAAAATTTTTGAGAAAATGAACAAATCTTAAACTATGGATTAAAATATCACTTGAGTGATAATTATTAATCTTAAATAGAAGTTAGAAAAGCAGCAAAATTCATTTGTAAATATTTTATTATCAGAAAATATTATAGAACACACAGATCAATATGTAAGCCTGAGTAAAATCTTTAAGGTCAACATAGAAAATAGCATATAAGAAAAAATACAAACAATTAGAAGCCTGTGTAGGAGCCATTTCTTCGAATTGCTTCAAATATTCTTGTTTTCATGGATGAAACTAGTTTTTGACAAAGTTCGGGGTCTGTTTTATACCATTCGTCTTCGATAGTAGATTTCAGCTCTATTGAAGATGTAAAATGTCTCCCATTTGCATAAACTCTTCTTGCTAAATCACCCCATAAGTTCTCTATTGGGTTGAGATCTGGAGACTTAGCTGGTTATTTCAAAGTTTCAGCATTGTTGACTTGGAACCAATTTTTTGTATTGTTACTAGAGTGGAAAGGTGCATTGTCTTGCTGATATTTCCAATTTTCTCCAGCAAGAAATTCAGCATTTGGTAAAAGATGACTTGCGAGGGCAATTTGGTATGTTTGCGAATTCATTTTATCCGAAACGAACGCAATTGAACCCACACCATTGTAAGCAAAGCACCCCGAGGTAATCACAGAGCCTCCACCTATTTGGCGCTTCAACCAATAGTACTTCCATCTGTCTGGTCCATCCGAATTCCATTTTTTTTCGTCAGAAAAAATTGTTTGTATCCATTGGTTGTCCCAAGTCATGACTTGCTGGCTGAAGTTCAAACGCTCTACTTTGTGCCTCTGCAGCAACCGAGGCTTAGCCAATTTTGCTGTATAAATGTAACTTCCAGACCTTCTAATTGTATTATACATCGTTATTTGACAAACATTTAAACCTGTCGTCTGAATCAGTTTCCTGGTTGAGTACTTTCCAGTAGATGCAAGTCTACAAACTCTTCTTTCATCACGCGAGGACAAAGCTTTAAGTCTTTCCCCAGTATTCTTTTTACCATAATTGTCTTTCAATTTTAAAAAATTGTTGACTACAGTCTTTGATCTTCCTATCTTTATCGCAATAGTACGGCTACTCATTCCTGTTGAATAAAAAGCTTCAGTCTGCCCTCTTTCATGATCAGTTAATTTCTTACCTTTCACCATCTTCACAAAGAGCACCAAAACTTCGAAGAAATGTATGACAAATTTGCAAATTGAAGAGTTGTCACAAGCTTAGTAATTGCAGTAATATTTAAGCCAGTATATGCATATTTATTTTTAAAAATTACTGGTGTCCTTAAAGTTTTTACTCAGGCTGTAACTTCTGCCAGGTGGCCAAAGATACATGTGGTATAGCGTTTACCTTGTAAGAAACCACCCCTTTATGGGTACTTCTGGTCAATGACTTGCTTTAAATTGTCCAGCTAGTAACTATACTTTACCGCATTAAATATTTGCTTAGGCGACAGAATCTTGTAATAGACAATGCCCTTCCAATCCCACCAGCAATAGAGCTGAATTGGGAATGAATATTGACCTTTGGTGTGGTTGCTGGCGGTTCACTCGAGTAGCTCCATGACTGTTTTCGCTCAGCATTATTGTAGATGGTTCATTTATCATCGCCTGTTATCATCAGTTTCAAAAATTAAAAGTTTTCTATGTTTTTGAGCAATAAATCGCAAGTGGAAATACGGTTCATTTAAAGTTTTCTCGTAATTTGTAGGGTGCTCTTACTGAAGTCAAGTAGCATCAAATGCTCATCAAATGCTCAACACTTCGAATTTCTCTGCTATTTCAGGAGTGGAAATAAGTTGATTATTTGCAATCAGCGCCTTAATTTGATCGTCATCAATCGTGGATTGCTTACAGGAGCGTTGCCGGTCTTAAACGTGAAATTCGCTTCATATGAATTTCACAAACAATTTGTGCACTGTTCGTTCACTTACAGTATTCTCTTCGTAAACAGCATTTATATTTTTCGCGACTTGGAAAGCATTCTTGCTTTCGCGGTATTATAAAAAAAAGCATTAAATGCCGAAAATACACTTTTTCGTTCTCCATGATTACACTGACACCAAATACGCAACCAATGTTGATGGTGAACAGACAAAATTATTGGAAAAAGCACAACCTTTCAGAAAATATTTAATTTTAGAGGTTGATAACAGCAATTCAGCGCCTCGAAGTCTATCGCAAACCGGCAGAAACTTTAAGAACAGCCAAATATATGTAGCACCGACAAAAAATGCATGAAATACATTAAATACATTTAAATTTTAAGAGTAAAAGTTGGTTTAAATAATCTCCAAAGAGGAAATAATGTATTATTGTTTATCACATTTACGACAAATTAATGTTTATTTTATTTTACTTTACAAGATAATGGAATCATTCTCCATTTCGGTATAATATTAATTTTTCATGTAAGTTCTGCTAAAAGAAATGTTGTATTCAAAAAAGATTTATTATGAGAAAAGCATCGCTATCTTTAATGTAATAACTTTTCATGCATAAATACTGAATTCCAATGATATGAAAACGCGTTCATTTTCTTTATATTTTTCCTTAAACAATGCATATATAAATAAATTAAAAAACACACTTTTATTAGTGTACTAAACGGTAGAAATTTTTTTTTTAAATTCTTTTTAATCTTGAGATTAATTTTTCACAAATTCACTACCAGGTGACGTCACTGGTATGGATTCAAAATCTAATTTAATTGACATTTTGCCGTTAGTCAAGTTCTGAAAATATTTAAAAGAGTATTGTCATTGATAATGCACATGACGTGCAAAATTTGAAAACTTTGGTACAACAGGAAGTGTGTGAAAAATTGATTACAAAATTTCATCTTTGCAAACATGAAACCAATCAAGTTAAATAAAAGTGTTTCAAAAAGGTATAATCATCGAAAAATTCAACCTTAAGAATTTGATATATTTCAAGGATTTATATCTCGGAAGTGCGAAAAAAAAAACCACTTTTGGAATTCTGTCTCTAAGTGTCCGAGAAAAGGAAACTCAAAACCCTCTACGAATTAGATGAATGAAGATAAGCATATAATCTTTATACCAAAATCTTGGATCTGCAACAAATATTGGAATAGGAACGCTGGTAAACAAGAAGACACGCTTTCCCTAAATACAAAATTCGATTTTTCTTTACCATACTATGCAAATACACAATTAATGTCTTATTTGCAAATATTTTTAGCACGAGTAGGGGGAGAGTGGGGTAAAACCGGGTACCCTTGATTCTGGCGCTATTAGTTCTCTTTTCTATCCGACAGATACTGAATTACGTTCTACTAGTCAAGAAAAAGGAATAGTCATAGTGGCGTGATGTTGCTGTTAAATTTTTAAGACGTCAACTCTTTAATGTTCGTTTGATTTTAAACCATCCTCATAATAATTACAGTTATTAAAACTATATTTAGTACAGCTATTATACGTGTACTAAGGACTTATACCCTATCAAACAATAAAGATTAGTCCACTATTTCTTTTTTTTTATATAACATCTGCACAAAACCGGGTACTCCAAGTGGTATAAGACCGGGATAGTCAGTAATGATGATTCCTCCGATGAAGACAATAAAAACACATCAGACGTTGATTGTTCATATTTTAATGATGATTTTGTAATTTAAATAAATGAGAAGGGTTTATCCAATGTAGAAACTGTCTTCGCTGGGCCCACGAAAGTTGAAGTGGCACGGAGGAAGAAGACAACTGCTTTACATGTGAATTTTGTAACTAATATTCTTAAATTGTGATACAAAATAAAAATGTCTGCTACTTTTCCATTGAAAATCGAGTTTTCCTAATTTCACATATAGTTAACATGTGTGTGTATAGTTACATGTGTTAACCCTAATAGTGTGGTAAAACCGGGTGGTATGACTTTTTTTAATACAAATATCATTAGTAAAAAAAGTAGTCAAACTACGGATTTTTTTGAAAGATACTATATTGTATACCGATAAACAATGAATATTTTAATAAAATTTGACAAGCTCTATGTCGAACAGTTTAGCTGCAACAGGCCTTCGATTCTTAGGTAGCCGGTTTTACGCCACTTTCCACTATTGCCATTCAAACCGAATGAAAATATTTCATATATTTTTAAATAAATAATTTATTTATGACTCCACTTTGCCATTCATGTTCTAGGCAAATACCATCATCACCTACGTTTTCAGTTATTGCTTTTATTCACATGAGAGTTACCACTCTGTATAGTGAAATATTAATACATTAAATATATTTATTTATGTACAAGTTACGATGGCTACCGTCAAGAAAAAGTTTTTAAAAGTAGCGGAAATGAGAGAATAAACGAGTAGGGAATAAAATTGGCAGAGAACATCAATATTACAAAATAAAAAAAAGACAGTGACAGATTTTCATGGAAAATATAATTTTTGATCATTTTGGAAGATTGCATTTGGAAGACCAATTGAGAACGTTCGATTGCATACGGACACAATCATTTTTGACTTTACTTTGCAAAACATCATTATTTTGAAATATGCAAGAAAATCTAAGGGAGAACACTTCCTATTTTTTCAGTCATGGTTTTTATTAAAGTAGTGTCAGATCTTCTAATGAGCTGCATATATTTTTGGTTCATTTTGCAAATGAAGTATTAATCAATTTTAAACGTGTTCCTGTTCATATTGTAAGCAGTAAGAGAAAATATTTTGCGAATTGCGAAGCTATTGAAAAATATTATCTTTCATCAACCCTAAGTTAGGAAATGATAAAAACATTCGAAATGCTATGAAGGACGAAGAAGTGAAGAAATATTCGTAAAATCAAGGAAGAAATGATGTGGAGGGAAACCGAAAGTCGATAAGGGTCATTCGCACGAAAATATGCTTCTAACAGTCCCGGGGTGATAAAAATTAGAAAGTACAACAAATGTCCTAATATTTTTGTTCATATATATGATTTAAGTTTTAAGAAAGCTATTCAATACGTTTCTACTAAAATAGTTTTTCTATTTAACTCTCATTTTTCAATGAATATAAGACAAAAGTCCCCTCCGTGGACGTCCCTACACGTGAAATTCAAAATAATATTTCCTGACACTCAAGCATTTTTTTAAAAATTGCATATTTTTCTGTATTAACTAGTTTAAAGTCCCTAGTTAAGGTCTAACCTAATATTTTCTTAATTATTTTAACTTAGTAAAGAATTTTTACACTTTGTCCACAGTCAAATACGTCTCCCTCCGTGGACAAAGAAAATAACTTTAAAAAATATCATAAATGACAGCTCATGTCAAATCACCATGAAAGAGTTTATAGGAGAGGCAGACAATTTGTTCTTTAAGGAAACATTTTCGTTCTATTGAGAATTTATTGAATATATTCCAATTTATTACTTCCATTTAGAGCTTGGTAAAGTTCGGAGCTTCCACTCCGTGGACATTATAAATAAGTTAAGAAAAATCTAATTTATAATTAAAATACAAAATTTTGATAGGTTTAGTATCGAATTTAATAAAAATAAGTGTACCACTTTAGCCACGTAAAAACTTAAGCTCTTAAAAATTCAAAACTTAGTTTTTGTCTCCTCCGTGGACAAAGCATCTCCACAGAGATATTTTTTATGAAATTTAGTGATTTTCTTTTGTATTTAAAAAAAAATTAAAATTGAAATTATATTCTCGAAAAGAATTAAGATAAACAATTCATATAGAATATTTATAATATTAAAGCTGCAATAATGTATAGAAACATTTTTATAGCTAAATTAATTATTTTTAATTAATTAAAATTTATTTTAAAAGGTTAAGTTTTCTTGCACTGGTTTTTAATAACTAATTTTATTTTTAATTATAAGAAATAAACCTGTACCAAATCTGCCTAATAATTAGTCAATTATGCTTTTGTTTAAAATGTAAAAGTTCCGTTGACTATCATGTCTCCTTCGTAGACAGGTCAAAAATTTTAAAACTTTAAAAAACAGTGAAAAATAAAATAGAAAACTTGACCACTAATATTAGGTTATTTATTAAGCATAAATGGAAGCATCCATGAAATTTTAAAGATTTTTACATACTTTTGAAAAATATTTTTTTTAGCTATTTGTACCTTTTTCATGAGAATGACCTATAAAGGAAGATAATTTAATGAAGCTATAAAGATTGCGATAAAGAAGTTTTGTCATTCATTTTAATGAATGCATAATGTAATTTTCTTATTGGATTTACCTAATCTGGAATTTTGAAATTTTAATTCTTTGATTAAGATTTCTTTAGGAAAGCAGAGTAATAATTTTAATGATTTTTAAAACTCTTTAAAAACACGTGAGATTGGGTAATTTGAAGTAGAAACTTACCTACACGTGCTTGGGGGATATCCTATTTGGAGCACTCAAAACTTTGCCACTTGAGTTCGGAAGTTTCCGATTTTTTTGTTCCAATTAAATTCAGTTTATTATTACAAACAGCATGTATTATTTTAAAATAGATCTTGCAGAAAAGCAGCAGGAGAAGGTATAAATATATCTTTTAGAAGATGGTAACAAATATCAAGTGAATATGAGTGAAAATCTGTGCCTCTGTTTTTCCATAGGAGTTGAGGCTAACAGTGAAATTTGTATCGTATAAGTTTCAAATTCTGCATTTGAAAGAAAAAGGAATTTATCAAAGTTAATTAGAAATTCTAGGCCTTTTGGTATTAATTGAATTATTGCCCTGTAAGTATCTGAACATGAATTGCATAAATGTGTACATCCACGTCAAAGCTAGCAGCCTTAAAATGTAATTAAAATTATTTTAATCCATTTCAGTAAAATTTTAATTTTCCCTTAACTAAATGCAGATTTTGAAATGTGTTATAAAAATAATGTTACATTAAATAAATTTATTCATGAAAATGCCAAGATTGTAAAAGAATTCAAATGTAAGTCTACTTAAGACCAGACTTCAGATAGATTTTTCATTTTGTTGGTTAAATTTTGAATTATTTTCATAGTATTCTTGCAAGCTGCTGCTTTTTGCGCGCACCAGATACTTTGTGTGGATTTAATCTATTTTCTTTACATTTTTCCGAAGCTGTTATAGTTTTATTTTTATTATTTTTAGTGTATCTACTTAAGACCATGGAATAAATTTAATAGAAATATTCAAACATCAGTTTTTCGAATATTGAACAATAGGTGCGAGAATTGACTTATTGATTATTGAATTTCTGAAACGGTGTTCTGAATCTTTCAAATATATCAATAGTTTTTTTTCAATTTCTCACATGAGCCATTGAAGCAAATTAAGAGTGTTGCTGTTTGTAAGATAAATGCATTTTATTCTGAAACTTTTTTTTATTACATGCAGAATGCAAGATTTTATATCCTCTTATATACTCAGGATTTATGAATCCAAGGAATATATGGTTCAATTCCTAACCATCCTGGGACAGAGAGAGAGAGAAACCATAGACCGAAAGTAAAACTGGCAACTCTTATTGATAAACATAAATGAAACCCAGCCCTAGCATTTGGCCATTCGTATATATCTGAATGATCGGAAAGCAGCAGATAGAAAAAAGGTGCCGTGAACTACACAAAATAGTCTCCATTACGAACCTCTCATGCACAGAAACTTCACAGGATGTACGTCTCGTCATCAGCGATGAGACCGTTAACAAGTCAACACCGCTATTTCTGTACCACCAGGGGAACCAAAAACCCGCCTACTTATACGGCGATTTCACATCCTCGATTCTTGAGGTAGCCCCCTGGAGGACAACTCATGCTGGTATGAAACTATAAATGAAATATCTATAGCTCGATTTTAGAATACCATCATAGACGATCTTTACCTACGAAAAGATTCAAGTAGAAACGCTGAAAAGTGTAGAGAAGTAGGAAAGCGTAGAGCAAATACCAAAGAAGTTAAGACAGCATAAATGTGCTGCATCCTGAGTCGGTTAATTCTTGATCGGTTATTTGTTGATTAGTAAAACAAAAAAATATTAATCCTACTCTGCGAAGGGACATCTGCTTCAATTATATTTTTCTTTTTAAAATTAATTTTGGATAATATTGTTAATTAATAAAGTAGTTTGTTTATTGCAATTTTGATTGAAGTGAAGAGGACTTTTATTGAAAAATTTTTAAGTTGACAACCACAGTTTTTTAATATAAATTTTTATTTAAAATTTAAGCTAAAAGTCAATTTTCTAAATTATTTTTCCTGTGTTTCTTGCTATCATTTATAGGGATTTAAGAGACAGCGGTTGAAAAATGAAAAATTGTATACTTCAGAGTTAAAAAATGAGCACTTTGTACAAATATAAAGGTGCTTGGTTACTCTAAAATATAATCGGAGGAAGAATATGTTAATGAATGTCGAATGAAAGAGATGTTTTTAAAAAACAATAGTATTAATAAATGTCTCAGTACCTTTCACAGAAAGCGCATCGCTACATATCATTCCATTTATGTGTTCATTTAGGCCTTTGCAGGTCAGTTTAAATTTAGAAATGGTTGACCTTACATATATTACACAAACATACCATTCAGAGAAAAAAATAATAAGAAGAACATTTTACCGAAATTTTAATTCAAGGAAATATTTATAAAATGTAAAATAATTGTAGAATTTCAAAATAAAGCATGAACTATTTAAATCCTTGATTATGTGAAAATAACTCATATCTGAAATTTTTTTAGGAAGAGTATGAACTAAATTATTTAAATTTATTTCATACTCTTTCTAAAAAGGATGACTAAAGACTAAAAGATAAAATTTCCTTTCATCATTGATTACTTTTTTCAGTCCAAAATTTATGTATTTTAAAAGTAAATCTAAAGCATTTCAAATATTTTAAAAGTACTTAACTATTAGGAAAAGAATCAGCTGTCAAAACTGAAGTCTGGGGAGGTAATGATCTGAGTTTTCTCATATAGAATCCAAAATATTCTGAACTTACGAAGGCGTAATAGGTGAATAAAATGATACAGCAGAAAAATTTAACTAAATTGCTATGGATAGGATGAAAGCAACACTTTGAAGCATAGTTATCATCTTCACAGCAGTTCTATTAAATTATTCTGCTTTAAAAGATATTTTGACAACTTCAAGCAGATTGTTTGAAAAAAATGTTTAAGGCAATGCTTTGGGAGAGAAGTTCCATTTTCTTTCGTGCATGTACCATAAACTGATACGAATATAAGCTAACTAAAAAGAAATATTCTAACGACATGGTTTAACACAGAAGTTAGGTATCTTAAATTTTTCGTATCTTCTTCATCCAGAAATCACTAACTTATATCGTATCCATGCAGGGAGTATGTTTGCAACTCTGAGGAGAAAATATTTGCCAAAAATTAATATGATTCAAATTTTGTTTAGCACTCCTTTTCATTCCTATTTCTATTCCAATTTACATTTATCCAGATTCTGTGAATTTTTAGAACTAAATTAAAGAATTAGATTTAATAAAATTAAATCAAAAATACATAATTACAATAAATTAATAATTATAGGTGTGGTAGTAGGTATAGTAATTTACAACCCGCTCCGGCCCAGCCTACCCAAGAGGGTGTAAGGCCTTCCACAGGCCGGAGTAGGTATAATAATTAGAAGTAAAACAGTGGAATAAGCATTGTAAGGAAGATAAGAGGGAGTATTCTCTTTTCAAAATTCTGGTATACTTCCACAATATGGCGCGTTTTGTGTTTAGCTTCGTCTTACAGTGAAGAGAAACAAGAATGCACTTTGGAACAGAACCTCTTCTCGTTGATCAATTTTTTCCAAAATATGACACATATATACAATTTTGATGCAAATATTACCGGCAATGTATGAAACGCTGGCATTCTATAGAATACCTATCCATTTTATAGAATGCCGGGCACTTTTAGGCAAAGTATGGAATATGAGAATTATTATATACTTTCCCTAAGCATTGTATATAATACCTAGGCATTCTATAGAATGACAAATGCTATTTAGGCAAAGTATGAAAAAAGGTCACGATAAGGCTATTATTTAAAAGACGTGCATTCCTCAAAAATACAAATGTTATTTTGAAAGTATAATGAAAGAGCGCCATTAAAGAATTTTTATTCAAAATGCGTAAAGAAAACTGAAAGTTGTACAAAACAAAATTTATGCCTTTCTTATTAAAGAAAACAAAATGAAATGTGAACCTACTTCATGCATCAAGAAAAAAATAACTTTGTTTTGAAGTGCGTTTAATTTTATTTCTTATGAAATCGAACCGGCGATGTATTTTATACTTTACCGGTTTGTCATGTAGCATTCTATAGAATGCGTTGGAAATGTTAATCGTTTCATACATTGCCGGGTAGTTTTCAGCATTCTATAAAATGCCTAGGTATTCAACAGAATGCAGGCTTTCATACATTTCCGGTAAAATGAAGGTCACATGCTAAATTTCATTCATCTAGCTAGTTGTCTTTTTGAGTTATTGTGCTGATATGCACACGGCCAGATAAACAGTTTTCTTTTTGACAGATTTTGTCCAAAATTTGATTCATGTTATACCTATAACTTTGGTGTTATGCTAAATTCCCTCCATCCAGGGCCGTCTTATCCATTTTTCTAATTGGGCTGTAACCCAGAGGCGCCATTGATAAAAGGGCGATAAAAAATATACTGGACTGATTTTATTTTAATTTTGAACCAAAAACTGTATTTAATTATATTTTTAAATATGTTAAAATAAAAGATATTATTAAGGTGTGGAACAAAGACAGCCATCGATTTTGAAATATGCCATAAACATGCATATCATTTAAAAAATATTCATACAGATACAATCAAGAAGGAAATCCTAAATTATGTGTGTAGTAGAAGTTACCTATATTACGGAAGCTGGCTTGCAAAATCCTATTTTGAAAATGCGCTAATTTGTAAAATTGTAAGACGTAATTCAGAGAACAGGTGACTTTTTTTCGCTCTTCACTTACTTTATTTGGTAGATATTTTCGTTGGATCCCCCATAGGCTGTCAAATTCCTAGTTACGGTTCTGATGGGGTGCCAAATTATTCTAGCCCAGGGCGCTCAAATTTTTTCCTTTTTGAGTAATCGTGTTTTTATACACATTGTAATGTCTTAGAAATAAAAACTGTACTTTAAAAATTCTCAAGGCATTTATTTACAGACACAAGAAATTAACATTTAACATAAAAACAAATTTAGATGAATAAAATATTTCATGGGTTATAAAAACTAAATTAACCCCGAAAGCAAACTCAATATCATTCAAATTCAGCTCTGTTACATATAATTAGCATCTTGCTGACATCCTAAAATTTCAATACAGCATCCCAGTCCAACTTTGGCAAATCACAACCATTGTCACGGCTCCGGTAGAGACACACCACACGACAACATTCTCGGTGAAAAAAAAAAAACCAAGACCCTTCATTTCGCTTCCTTTGGGGAAAGAAGACTAGTTCCAGCGAAACAGCTCAGAACCACGCCTCGGCTCCAGTGGAACTGCCAGCCCGGAACATAGCGGGCAGGACGGTACAACACGGACAGACAGACAGACATATTTCCAGAAACTTCTTTTTTTTAGGACTCAATCTAAAACTTGGAGGTTCATCATTATCTCAAGTTGAATTCCAGTTTTTTAACGACTATCATGGTTATCTTCGTTAACTTCGCATACGAGAAAATAAAAAGTTTGTAGAATGTGTATTATTATAGGATTAATGACAAAACATCATGTTCAAAATGAAAACAACAATCAATTTAGTAATTTTTTGCAAAAACTTTAATTTTAACTATACTATAACTAATTTAAAACCAAATAAATTATGAATACTAATAAATGCCAAAATGAACATAGGGATATAGTCACATTTAAGACTATAAATAGAGAATTGTATATGAATGAAAACTAACAGAACTTGAAAAAGGCAATCCAAGTATTCTTTCTATAAAAACATAGAAACCAATAGAATTAATATTCAATGTCATTGCAATAGAGAAGGATATAAAAATTATGTAGATCCTTTTCGTAAACACATCCTTACTGGCAACCTAAATATTGTTCCCAACGGAAAATTAAAGTCACTAATGAATAAATGGACTAAATTTCGTCCTATTTTCAAAATTTCAATAAAAACATTTTAAATAGTTTTCTCAATGACCTAGACAATTTTTGTTTAAAAGTATCTACTAAATTTGATACACCTGTGCAATTTTTCACAGAATGGAAATAGAATATGTATTTTAATTTTAAACATTACATAAGAAACAATTATAAACAAGTCAATTCAAATAATAAAGCATACGGATTCCGTAGTATCAAGGAAAACATCCAAACTCTGCAACAACATTTCATTATAACCCCTATTGACAAGGCGGCCGGCAACTACGCAATAATTTGCAAGAAATTCTATCTCGAACTAATAGATAAAGAGCTTAAATCATCAGAAATCTATAAACTGAGTAAATCTAATGTTATAACTATTAAGAAAAGAATCTCAGCTTTAAACAAAAAAATTGGATGCCACAATGCCAATATGAGCCTGCCATATATTGTTATTTATCCTAAGTTCCATAAACAGCCTATAAAATTTGGATACATAACTTGCGGTACAAATACCTATATGAACAAACCCGGAAATATTTTCTCTAAATATCTTAGCATAATCCTCAAGTTTAGTGCAGACGAAAATTTTACATGGATTATAAAAAACAACAATAAAGATATCGAATTCATTAAAAATAATAAAATAGATACAATAGAAACCTATGATTTCCAAGATCTCTTCACAAGCATCCCTCTTAATATACTGCAAGAAGTGTTAATAAATTATTTCTACGACCCAAAAAAATTTGCTTAACATCCCTATAAACTTCTGGAAAGATATTACAAATTACTGTATTTATAATAACTTTGTTTTTAATGGAGAAAATGTCTCCCAGCAAATTAAAGGCATTCCACAAGGAACCAACTTTTCATGTCTACTGGCCAATTTGTTTCTGCACTATTTTGAATGGAATATCGCTATTAATTTGAATTCAGCTTTTAGATTCATTGATGACCTTATTATATTCAACCATAAAGATTTCAATGCAACTTATAATAATCTGTATCCAAATGAACTTAAATTAATCCAAACCAATAGCTTTCAAGAACCTGTTATTTTCCTGGATCTAATTATTGATTGCCAAAATATTTTAAAAATAGATATTGATGACAAAAGACACGAGTTTAAATTAAACGTCAATAGATATATTTTTTGGAACTCAAATATCTCTTCTAACATTTATAAAAACACTATCATAAATCAACTCATTAAGATTAACAAAACATGCTACGATAGAAATTCTATTAAAAAACAAATTCAGAACCTTAGAAAGAACCTTAATAGTAATAAAATTCCTTCCTACTTCTACGAACCTTTAATTAATGCCTTTAAGATGTAAGTAAAGGATTGCATATTAGAGCTATGCTGACGTAGTTTTAAACTGTGGTAGGGTCACTCAAGTCAGTTAGATCTAATGTGATTACCTCAAAAATGCATCTTTCAGTCTTTTATTAATGAAATTCAAAATATTTTACTCTACCCGCTCTCTAAAAAAATGGTTTAATTTATACCTTTTCCCATTAATTTTATAATTTTTCTTTTTCAGTTTTTGTCTTTACTCTTCTTTCTTTGATTTTTGCATATATTTCATAGCTTTCTTTGTCTCCATCGCAATCTTAACCGAACTCTGCCCAACTCATTGCTTAGGAGCGAATTCCCGTAATATAATACTTTGAAAACATCCGGTCTCCTTTACGACGCGAGACAGTCAGTTCTGTGTCTTCTTCCATGCTGCTTGCATCTCCCCATTTTACGGTATGTACATTTTTAATTCTCGGTTAATTTTATTTGGCTTTTTGTATATCCTAACACTCGGGGTGAAGATAGTGTTCCATTAGCTTATAGCTAACGCTGTTCGCAGAAAGTGTTGGGATTTTTCTAATTATTTTATGGTTAGTATGGATAGTTAGTACGGATTTCACCTTCCCTGAAGACGCATCCGTTCTTTTTTACTGAAATACTTTCCATCCTTTTGTCTCTCCATTGAAATTTGATTTTTGATATATATATACATAACAAAGCAAAAACAAAATTTTGAAAATTACAAAAATTGCATATTACAAGTATCAAAATTACAGGATAAAAATATTGGACATAAAAATGCAAAAAGTGTGAAATGGAAAAAGTTTATTTCTGCTTTCGCGCATAAGGTGCGACAACAAGAAAAAAGCAACATAACAATAAAAACAAGAAGCGAAAATATAAAAACACGAAACAAACCGAGAAAAAAAGGGTAAAAATAATAATAATTGATATTTATCTTGTGTTTGTATCATCGTTTTTCGTTTCTTGTTTTATATATATATCAAAGTCATGAAAATCAATCAATGTTAAATTTAAATGGATAAACAAAGACTGTAGTTCATCGGTATATATATATATATATATATAAGAAGTAAAACATAATAGAAAAACAATAAAATAAAATAACAAACTTTCATATCAAATTCGAAAAGATATGATAAAAACGAATTGAAAGTATATCCGTGTAAAGATAAAAATGCGACTAGTATCAGATGGAAAAAATATATCATATACGCAATGAATGCGCTAAAAGCTGCAGTTCCAAAAGCGCTGTGGTAGATCATCCTCTGAAGAAACGTTATTGTGCTTTAATTGGGTTTTAGATTTTACGATTTATACTCTCTCTCTCTATATATATATATATGAAATAAGCTAAACATAATCGATAAACAATAAAATAAACTTTCATATCAAATTCGAAAAGATATGAAAAAACGAATTGAAAGTATATTCGAATAAAGATAAAAAGGAATTTTCATTTGCACTTTTCATTTTACGATCTAAAATCTGTCATTTTACAATTTATACTCTCTCTCTCTATATATATTTATTTATTTATATAATATAATAAATATAAATAGAGATAGATATATATATACACAGGATAAAGAAAATAACTTCTTGATTTACTCGACAAAAATCTCGTTGAATTTTCGTATAAATTAATAAATACTTGAAAGCAGCAACTGCGAGATAGAAAACAGGTTTATTTATCATTTTACAACAGTCATTAGTTTGAATTAAGAAATTCTCTTCACCGAGGTTATGAATTAAATAAACCAGTGAGAGTTTTCTACCCTCGACTTTCTGGTATTTCTCCACAATATGGCGACATTTGAAACAATACCTATTCCCGCTGACCAAATTGGGCCGAAATTTGAAACTCATCTGTAATTTTGGTGTTAAGATCAAGTACTAGTATCGAGAGGTAGTTGTGTTTAGTTATATTGGTGTCCCGTTTTCAAGCAACACGACAACTAACTTCCAACGGACCCCGTAATTTTAAATTGTGGCCAGATGACGAAAATGACGCATGAGCCGGCGCCCCCTCTCCTAACTTCCACAGCACAACATCGAGAGGACATTTTGACTTACGACGTCATATTTTAAGTGAACCAGGCCCACATGCTCCGAGGAAACTTGGTAGAATCGGGTTTCGAACCTGGAGCCCTCCGGGCCCGAAGCCGATGTCTTACCACCACGGTCTAGCTGTGTTTATGAGAAAACACATGCATACACACATGAGTAGACGTTCCGATAGACAGTCAACCGTTAAATGGATTTGGTCCAAAACTGGATACACATCTACAATTCTAGAGATAACGCCATACGCGAAATTTCACCAGCTCGTTGCGCATTTGAGTTACCGTGACCACACGTACACGGACAGACAGGTTGGGTTCAGGATGGTCTAAAACGTGGAGATTCATCAGAATTTCGAGGAGAAATTTTTTGACGATTACAGCATTTTCCGTTAATATTATTACTTCATAGTGAAAAATGATAGCGTTAAAAGACTGCAGAGTCCGATAGATCACAGTGATACATCTGAAAGCAGTTTTTATTATTTGAATATCCAATTTCTGAACAAAAATTAAGTAATTTGGCTCAAAACTTTTTGAATCTTTCAAACGTTAAATCCAAAGTAAAGTTATTCGTAACAATTTAATTATTAAAGTGTAATGCCATATAGCCGAAAGAATGTAATAAACATAATCCAGAAATTTCAAATACGTAGAAGTACAAAAAAGGACAAAACTGAAGGAAAACATTTAAATGAAATTTTCAATTAAATTCAAAATCTTCTCAAATGGATGAGTAAAAAAATGGCAACAAGAAAGAAACGAAAACTCCATTGCTACAGTATTTTTAAACAAAATAATTTTTAAATTTTGTTATTTCAGTTTATCTCTGCTATTTAGGCAAGGAAACATTTTGAAAATTGACGTTTTAATTCTTGAATATGATTGCATTTTCAACTTCACTGTATCATGTTGCATATCAAGTAATTCAGTAATTCTAGAGTTGTATTTATAAAAATTTGTCTATTTTCGGTAACGCAGAAAAACTATCTTCCTAATAGAACAAATTATTAACCGCTTAACTTAACAGCCCGAGAATACTCGTGCATCGAATTATCGAAATTTTAGTCTTATAAACTAAAATTGAATCATTAATTAGCTTTATAATTTGACACAAAAAACTTGTAGGATCCATAAACATCTTAAGTATCCTATGCCTTCTTAAATGAATGAAAACGATAGTCCCTTTCCAAAACAGGAGGGGTCATCTTATTAGATAGCAAAGAAAACTATTCAGTTAAGTGGTTAAAGTTTTTGGACCATATCGGGAAAATTCAAACCAGGATAAGAGGAGGGGCAATTTCATCTTAGTAGCTCTAACTGTTCTTAAAAACAATTTGGGCATTGCAATGGTTTTCAGCCTCTGTGATCGATTAAAAAGAGAAGGAGCACTTCTATGGAGAATTAAAAAAGAAAAGACAGTTTAGGTAAGAATAAATGTTTTATATGTTCCTTTCTTATATCTATACTTATAAAAGGCAATGTTTGCGTGTGTGCATGTGTGTGTGCGTTGTCCAGACGAATCTATCGCACTTACAGCCATGAAATTTCGCACACAGGTAGTCATAATGGTGACTCAATGCACCTCGAAGCCAGAATTTTAAGATTTAATCTAGAAAATATTTTATTTAATGTTTTGTGTTGTTTTGGGTCATTTTTGCCACGTTTACGGCTGTAGCATCTTTTCTAATGATTGTTGAAGAACAATCAATGCACCATCGCATAGAATAAACAATTTTCGTTCTAATGAAGTTTGTTTTGAATTTCCAACATAATTTACAGAATTTTGAGAAATTTTTAAATAATAGTCACTTTCCCTTTATATTTTTAACTTTAAATTTTTATTTTCTTGCATCCGACGTTCTAATAACGCTATCATTTTCAATTTTTTTAGGTATAAACCAGAATATTTATCCCTGTTTTAAAACAAGAATGGTTAAAATATTTTTCTCCGAGTTTTTATGAATTTTTTTATTGATCAATTCAAAACATTCTCTCTCGCATATCCGAATCGACGAAGCTTTCGACCGAATCAAGGTTACTCTCAGTTCCCAGAATACATTTCTACTATCCGATTGGCTGGCGGTACCAAGCGAAAGTCACGTCATACTCACTCTCGATCATTTTATTGCGTCAGCTAATCTTAATTACTTCATTTTACTGATCCAAGAATCATTTGATTTATTTGTTTTATACTTTTTGATAGTCGCGCATATATGCTGATATCTTTAGTTAAAAGAACACGTTATTCATCTCGCTCAAGTTCCTGCGTGTACTTTCACTAAAAATCGAAGATGAAATCAATAATATATATTTATACGCTTTGATTTCGTTTTCAAAACTTTGGGCTTTGTTTATTTTGTTGAACTCCGTGCGCATACTGCTAGTTAAATATATTATTTTTATTTATTCACATTTTTATTTACTGAGGACTCCACTCCATATTTGTCCCGGGGTATCCAAAGCGTGGCACTGGTGTTATGAACAATATTTAAAATAGATACATTATTCTTGAAATTCTGCTGAATTATCTAGAAGTTAGAGGTTTAATATGCATACTATATTGGTAATAAAAAACGCGTCTTTTAAATATTTTGAAAATACCTTTTGTCTCGGCAGTTTCTTTCAACTACATTTACAACATCAGCCAAATTTTGTCCCTTAAATCCGAAGTCCTTTGACTCGATGTCCGTTAAACAGAGAGTTTTCTGCATTTGATGTTCGTTTGGTTCTGAATCTTTATCCAAGTATGGAACTGAAGGTGATAACAGAGCAAGAATTAGCATCATCTTACAAAGGCTTGGCCAAACTGTTAATGTTGTCACTGTACATCCGGAAAGCCCAAATTTTGATCCCCGAATGGAAGATTTTTTTTTCTCGAAGATTATCACATTGCCCAAACCAATGATGTTACTATGTATATTACATCTTCCAGGGGAAAAAATGTGGTAAAATTTTTCGTTAAACTAAAATGGCTAGATGTTCTAGATTAGCTGAAACAGTCCCGAATTTTCATTGCCTGCTCTAGATTGAAAAAGTTTCTTGAATGTGACCCGTTTCTGAATGAAGTGTACCAGATGGTCTCGAATTTGATTATAATCGAATAACTTACATTTAAAAAAATTATATATAATCTTTTAAATAGCGAAGTTAAAGATAATTCTCTTTCCCAACTTTTACTGTGGGTAGAATATGGTTACCCTAATTTGGCAAGGGAAGAAAGTGAAGTTTTTTCTCCCTCTGGTCATTTATTTTTTCTGATTCGGGAACAAAAATATTTCGACGCACACGTGCATTGATTAGAAGTGGAAGGCAGGAGAGAAATAATAAACTGATCATCTCTTGGTTTATAAGGTATCGCTTGCCTTCTGAAATGCTTATTTTTTCTAGGTCGAATTAAGTATTATCCGTTGCATTTAGTATGAATGTTATGGATAAGGCTTTTTCAAGGTCTGGGATGTATATCAAAGGGTATAGGAGATAAGAGAATTGAATTTCCTTAGATGACCTGAATCCATGCCCCGGATTAGTCTGAACAGCCCGGATTTTCTATTTTTTGTCCCGCATTGAAAATGTATCCCGGATTTGTCCCGAATCGAAGTTAAGTGCCCTGGATTGTCCGATTCATTCTCTTATCCATAAATAGTTCATATTATAAAAAGGTAAACTATAATGAATTTAAAAATTACTAATAAAGAATTCTCCTACCTAACTTTTGTTATGAATAGAATACAGTCACACTAATACGACCAACGTGGAGAGATGAACATGTAGGAAAAATAGGGAAAGTATGAGCAAAATAGATTATTTATACTTCTTTATACCTTCTTGCTCTTTTGAAAAATTTTTAATAATCAATTATTTTATTGCGTTTGATTTTTTAAAATATTTATTTATGTTTTTGGATTTTGTCTAATACCCCTCCTCCCTACCCTCCGTTAGCAGCGTCCTGGAATGAAGTTCAGAAAATCTGATCGCTAAACACAACTAGTTCTAGCTTAAATTATGTTCTAATCAATCTTCTAACTAGTATCTCGTTTAAGAAATTAATCAAAAGTCGCAACAAATTTTTCTGATTCAAGTATCTTTAACATATTGGCTCGACGCGAACTTTGTACAGAAGTTTTCTGTGATTAAAATAGAGTAATCTAGCTCTCTTTCTCTCTGTCTCTCTCTCTCTTTTCTTTTCCAATCTTAAAGGAATGCATTAGTACTAAAGTGCCAGATTTTCCACTCTTCTATTCAGGATGCATTAGAACTCAGGCGTACAATCTCTAGAAAAGTAGCTAAGCCGAGGTGCAAGAGATATTAGACAAAATACAAAAAATATGTAAATAAAAAAATAGAATGAAATAAAAGTTTAGAAACAACGAAATAGTTCCGTATTTAAAAAATCAGGAAGAAATAAAGAAGCACAAATAATATATTTTTAAGTTGCTTTTATTACTTTTCCTTCAGGCTCATGCATGCACATGGGTTCTGTTAGGTTGATCGTATTCTGTGAACAGTATAAGTTTCGAAGGAGGATTCTTCAGAAGTTAATTTTCTTAACAATTAAATCTAGTCAATATTTTTTTAATGAACTATTTATTGATAGGTAAATAACTGTATCATAATGGTAATTTAACTGAAGTTTGAAGTTCGGGACCATTTTCGAGTCGAAAATCAGGACTGTCCCGTGACTAGACGTCAGATCACTTTATAATAGCAAGTGGTGAAAATTTAAAATCAACTCTTTACCTAGCTTTTTAAAGATTAATTGTAGCTAATATTTTTTAAAATATGAGATATCTATTTATCAGTAGAATTCGGGATAATCCGGTCATTTATGTCAAACTCGGGACAAATAATCATAATTCGGGACTGTCCCAGATAATCCGGGGCATCTTATCACCTTAAAAGCACTTGTAATCATACTCCTGTGACTTCGAAAACCATTTAATTAGGATGAAACTACTGGATGGATTAGGCATCTTTTATTCTTCAATACCTTATTAAGTTATAAATTGTATAAAAAGTTAAAATAACAGAAGAATTTTAGAAGCTTAATTGCTAGAAATGTTTGCAAATACATCATTCTTTGAAATAGTTCACTCTCTGAGATGAATCTTAATCTGAAACAGTCTTTTTCGATACGATTTTTCTTTTCTAGTATGATAAAAACTTTTGCAATCACGCATAAAAAGCAAGTAACAAAATAAAAAAAAGTAATGGTGATTGCGAAGTGTAATATTGACGGTAGTTTATTTTCCAAAGGTCTAAAAGTCGAAGATATCAGTGAAATCCAAAGTCAACAATTGTGCCAGTCTGTTTATCATCAATGTACAAATGCAAATTTCGAAAATCAAATTTTGGTTTTTTTCGCAATGAAATCGGAAATGAGCAATAATCTGACAGTTCATTCAATTTCTATGGGAATGATTTTTGTATCACTTCCTTTGAAAGAAAAGAAAGGAAAATAAAAAAAAAAAACTCGCGAAAATCGCCTACTTTCTTGGGTTCATTCATTATACTCGGATACAGGAGTTTGCACGAGAACAAGGTAAATTGTGTTGCTGAATGAAATACATTTGATTGAGAATGAATGGTGATTTTTTTTTTACTTTCTCGTATAAGAAATATAAAAAGTACTGTAATTGTCAATTCGACCGTGAGTTTTTGATTAATCTCCAAGATCTCTTTGTCATGTTGGCATTGTGATTTAATTTCCTTATACTATTGTTTTTAACGTCTCACGCTTTTAATCTTTTGTTTTGGTCTCCAAATTTTATATTTTCTAGTTTTTATTAAACTAATAGAAGATAGTTCCAAAAATTTTTTCTATTTGTATTCTTTTCTACTTCTTAGTCTTTAATATATTTTATAATTCATTATTATATATACTAAATAATTTTGTAATCCTTTTTTCCCGAACGTGGCGCCTCTCACATGGAATCAAAAATTGATTGAAATTAATCATTTAAATAATTAATCATTTAAATAATTTAATTTAATTCTGAAAATACAAAATATATTACTTTCATTGGGAACACATAGCTGTACAAAATTTCAGAGCGTACGTAAGGAATGAATGAAAAATTGATTACAAAACTCCATCTTTACAAACATAGAATTAAAAAAATCAGTTAAATAGAAAGCATGTAATATAAGTATTTCGTTTTAATTCTCGACCCGACTGGGCTTCAATCATCAAAAATCTACAGTCTTATAAATTATCTTATCAATCTGCAGCTGCAAGACCAAGAATTTAATTCGTTGCAATACTGGCCCCGTTAAATGATGCCGAGGAATTTATTTTTTAAATGCAGGATTTCCAGTTAGCAAATAAAAAACAATTTGATAGTATTTTTTATAAATATTTAAGTAAAACTGTACAATGATTATTTCAATAATAACAAAAAATAATTACTCTCAGGAAAAATAAACAACACAGAAAAAGAGCAGAAAAAATTTAAAATGCTCAGTTTTTCTTAAAGAATTTACAGCTTTAAAAAAGATAAAAAGAAAATTCTAATTCATTGATAAAATTTTCATTAAAAAATCATTAAATTTGAAATCCGAAATTCAGCATAAAATTGAACTTTTCTATTTTAAGTTTTCAAGCCAAGATTAAATTATTAGTTTGAATACCTATGTAAAATTTGAAATGATTTATGCATAACCCAAGTACTGATGATTCTCGTATTCCGAAACCTTCCACGCTTTTGCGCATGCGCCAGTCGGAGTTGATTTCACCAAAATAGGGGTGAAGTGAAAAATGGAGTGAGAGATGTTTACATTTTACTTAGCATGACATAACAAAGAACTCTGGAAATGCTCTCACCTTACTCATTGCCTGTCACCCCTTTCCGGAGTAAAATCGTCCAAAAGTTCTAGTCTTGGCATTTTGAAATGATCAGCAATTATTTTTGAAAATATATGATAACATATTTTGAAATGGGAAAAATTTCAGCAAAAAAAGCACTTTTAAATTGCCACCACTTTTTGATATGAAATCAATAGAACAAATGTGTGGAAATTTTATATGCTGGGATTGAAATTTATCATCCTTTAAAAATGGAAAACCTTTCCTCACAATATTTAGGAGAAAGGGGGGGGGGAGAATTCGACTTCTAGATTTTTATGAATATCTATGTTTTAGACTTTCCTGAGTTCGAAGAAATCATTTGCTGAATTATGTCTGCCTGTCTATTTTTCTGTCTGTGAACACGATAACTCATAAAACTGAAGGAGATAGATGCATGAAATTTAGTATGTGGTCTTTAAACAGAAACTGTAATCCTGTGTTAATTTTTGAATGAAATGCATTAACAGGAAATCTATCTGTCTGCTTATCTGTGTACATGTGTTAGCTATATCTCAACAACGCTAGGAGACAGATAAGTGAAATTTGACTCATAGTTTTGTTACAAAAATTGTAGATCTGTATCAAATTTTGGACCATATCCATCAAAGGCTTGACTATCTGTCAATTTGTAAATTTTTGCATATATGAACACGATAACATAAACGTAATAAGCTAGATGAATGAATTTTAGCAAATGATCTTTACATCAAAACTGCAGAACTGGGCCAAATTTTGGACACAGTCGGTCAAAGTACATAGGTCCAAAAGGCGTTTTCAATTCTCTTTAATATACTACGAAGCTAAACACAAAACGCGTAAGATCATGTAAGTATAAGAGAAAGTCGAGGGTAGAACACTCCTCCTAGTTTCAATAAATACTAAACAGTAGCACTTTGTAGTTATGAAAAATATATAAAATTGCCAAACATAAAAATAAAAGATTAATAGACTTACTGAACATTCTATATCTTCTTGAGACCCAAAAGTATAATTTTCGATCAATTTTCACAAAAATCGAGATTAATACTCTTGATATGATTATATAACACTACATTGAATTAATTTATTAATTATATATTAATTAACATAATTAACATATTAATTAATACAATTAACTAATATAATTATAAAAAATAATTATAGATGACAGCATGGAACCATCCAAAGCAATAGACAAAGGAAAGAAACTTTTTTTGTAAATAAAACACAAATGTCCATTGAAATGAACGCGGGGTCTCAAGAGGATATTTTGACGCATATATCATAAAAAATTAAAATATAATTTTGACTACAAAATAGATAACTCCACAAACAAATATACAGTACGCCCGCTAAAGTTCGTTGTCACCCCAATAATTTCTGAACGGCAAGAGCTATAGTCATAAAAGTGGGGTCTAGGTATAGTAAAGTTGCCATGCGTTACGCAAGAAAACCGCTTACAGCGCCACCCGACTTCAAAATTTGGAGTTAGTGTTCCTATCTCGGAAACGGTACAAAATAGAGGGAAAATGTCAATTACAAAGTTTCTGAGCTTTATCGATTTAGTACAAAAAGACACCTTCTGCATATTAATACTAAGAACAGAACGCTTAAATTGCACATTTTATTGTTCGCGATTTCTGTAACTGTGACATCACAAAACGGGTTAAAAAGAGAAAAAACAATTATTTATCACAAAAGCTACCTTTATTCCCGGTATTAAAAGTACTCTCCGTCATCAACAATACAGATTTGAGCCATTCTTTGAATTTCACTTTGCACACGTTTTAGCATATAGGTGGCGCGCTAGCACAAACAACATAATACATCATCGAAAGTCCTGCAATGTTGTCGGAAAGGTCCATACACCTGCTGTTTGAGTTATTCCCACAGGAAAAGTATAATGGGGTCATATTTTCCCCCGAAAAATAACCTTTTATCCTTTTGTTCATGTCTTGCGATGTCACAATTTTGGAAAATGCGAACAAACAAATGTGCATTTTAAGCCTTCTGTTCTTCGTCTTAATGTGCACAAGGTGTTTTTTGTAATAAATCGATAACGTTCTACAACTTTGTAGTTGACATTTTCCCTCTATTTTGTACCGTTTTTGAGATAAGAACGCTAACTCCGAATTTTGCCGCCAGGTGGCGCTGTAAGCGGTTTTCTTACTTAGCACATGGCAACTTTACTATACCTAGACCTCACTTTTATGACTATAGCTCTTGCCGTTCAGAAATTATTGGGGTGACAACGGACTTTGGCGGGCACACTGTATATGAATTTTGATTCTAGAATGACTTAATGGAAGCTAAAGTTTAGGTCAGATTATTCTGAATTTTAAAAAAGAACTTATTTATAGGATTAACGTCCTATTTCTAAGGTAATGAGTAATGTTTTTAAAGGAAATCGGTAGGTTTGAACTTTGGTCAGCTGGCAAGGATGACGCCTGAGCCGGTACGCCATCTACCTAATTTCTACATCAAACCAATGTGACCATTACCAGATTTAATACATATCAAACTATACTTGTCGGAGCATCAGTGGAATCGAATTTTCAACCTACAGCTCTCCATCCTTGCAGGACCGACTCTATTATCAAACTATCTTTGATCTTTCAAAAAAAAAAAGAAAAACTTGTTGTTAAGGATGGTGCGTTTGGTAACGAAATAAAACGTTACATTTGTTTGAAATGCTTGCAAGAAAATTTCTCGACATTTCTAAATATCTTGGCTAAATTCATAAATTCTAAATATCTATCTATAATTCATATGCTTACTAAGGAACTTGGCTCTAGACTCTAATCCACAGAAATAAAATATTTAAATTTTATTTGCCACAGAAACATTTGGTCAAGGATTGTAACAAATATTAAATCAACAAGAAACTGCAATAAGATTAATTGACAAAGAAGGACTAACTCTTTCTAAAACGCTGCCAATTTTGAACTTATAAACTTCCTTTTTTGCGTAAGCAAACCATTTCATGCCGCATCTTAGCATAAAATCTGTAATATTACAAAAAATTCTATTTACTAAATAGAATATTTGTTTTCAGAAAAATGAATAGGTATTGCTTTTTATAATCTTGTTGATTAACTAATAAAGACCACAATTGTTTAGTATAATGGCCAATCACTTTCAGTGATTTCAGTCAAGAAAACATCAGAGTTTATGTTTTTAATATTTTAATGCTTTCATTGTCAAACCAAGATATCTAAACAGATAAAAAGCTGTATACGTTTGAAAGTAAAGAAAATTCGTGTGCACAACTATTATTCCATTTTTAGTATCCATTTTTATCATTACATGAGCATATTTATTTCAAAATCCTTTATTTTGATATCGCTTAGTAAAATCATGTTTCGTTATTGGTACACGCTTAAATTTAACATCAAAACAAATATTTTAATTTTTTGGGTTCGAACAATAGGACTGAAATTTTTTTCAGTATGAAAAATTATTAGTAAAGAAGATTGCAGAAAACAGATTTTTATATTAAACCGTAGATCAGAAATAATGAATCCGCCTTTTCACTTCTTTTTTAAAAGTCTTAATGATAATAAGTTCTTTAATAATTAATTGTCATTTATTTTTCAATTATCTCTCTTTGATAATTTATTATCACTTGTTTTATTAACGATTATAAGCTTTTTATAATTTATTTTTTACTACTTGCAATATTAAAAGTACATGCGTCACAATGAAAAGGAAATCATAACTTTAAAAGTTAGAGAATATGCTCAAATATTATACATAGAGATTTAAAATGTTTTGTTTGAAAACTCTAGATCTCATTCCAAAGCAAAATCAAAATGAAACCCAAGGTGTATAGGAACGATGATATTTTATGTATCGTTTTCTTTTCCGCTTTAACCGAAACATTCCTTTTCAAAATTAAAGCGAACCAAATACTTTTCTGCATCGGAACTCTGAATAGATCGTGATACGAACTCTGTGTTACGTGAAGTTTCAACAGTTCTCATGTTATTCAATGAGTTGTATTAAAACCATCGAAGAGATGAGATGCTATTCAGCAAATAAGGAGTTTTTACAAGATGAATTTTTATGGCTTTTTTGCATTTAAATTGCTTTTTAGGATATATGAATACAAAACTCAGTTTTGAATTGCTCAAAAAAGTGCTTACAAATATTAAAGATTGGTTGAAGAAGATAAAACCTGCTGAAGATGGAAAGTAACGGTTCATTTTTTCATCTAGAAGAAACAATAGTATCATGTGTCAAGTAATTTATTAGCAGAATAGAACCAATGCGCATGTCATCTAGTATATATCTGTACGATGTCTTTTTCTGTGCTGTGAAGTCACGTCCTTTTTCTTCCTGTAAAACGTGCAATAAACTCCAAAATTAAATTAGTGTGGCAATGGACATATATCACGTGAGAATGAAGGTTATGGGTTCAGTTCTCTTGCTGTGCTCTTAACCAGCATTATTTAAAGACTTGCTTCAGCAAAGAATTGTTCGCTAGAGTCAGGCTGGCTGCTTGAAGTGTTTTTGGTTTTTCTCCAAGAGAATCGCAAATGTGGGCTAATTTCTCAAAGTCCTCCATGAAGGCAACCTACCCCCATATATCGTAGTTAAGTTAGACTTCTACCTCAGGTGCTAGCTAGGTGCAAATCAACAGAAAATGCCATACCTCTCCTTTATCGTGAGTCTTTGACTCTTGTAAAGGGAATGGGTCCTTGTCTAGATCTAGTATATTGTCTGGATATACTAGATCAGTGGTTGGCAAACCGCGGCTCTTTAGGCACTTCAGTGCGGCTCTGTCACGAATCGATTTCGACTACGTACGATTATTGTAATATCTGGTTTTATTTGATGTTTGTAGCTAATTTAAACCAACTCCTAAAATCATGGTTCTTGAAAAAGGATTTGGCACTCAAAAGAAATCTGAATCGTTCTACTGTTGATCTTTGGCTCTTTTGACTTATGAGTTTGCCGCCCACTATACTAGACTATGTGAGATTAGAACCCCCATCAAATAAAAATGAGCTCATTGGATTCTTTACATAATTTCTTCTTTTAATCCTGGAACTAAAAAGTAATTGCTGTAATTTTTCAATAAAATATGGAGTCAGTTTGACTCCTGTTCTGTTCATTTTGAGAGTATTTGCATAGGCTATGACCTAATAAACTAAGGTAATTTTTATTTATTAAAATACGTTTTTACATAAATTTTAATTTTCAGAAAATTATGTTAATAAATAGTCCATAATTTGCATGCTGCACCTGAATTTTTATCACAGAATGTATAACAAAAGTTAATTCTCATTATTGGATATTTGTAATTTTGAAATCCCCATTATTATAATTGATAAAAATTAAAATTGTTATTTTAAATGTAATAGTCTTTCTTGGTGTTTGTTTCTTTTTAGGGATGCTTCCAAAGAAATGCTAAAATTTTAATTTTATTTTGAAATAAATTCTGTCAGTTAGATTATGGTGATGATTTGGATTCCAATTAAATCGTTGTGAAATTAATTTGTATCCTTACACTTTTTCCCTCCTAGACTTATCACTGTAAATTGAATTTAAATCGGGACCAGGGCTAAACAGCTTACTAAAGAGGTTTCGCTAAATTAAAAAAAATCTGGAAGTACGCTGAATTCTATCATTATTTTATTATGTTTTATACAACGCTGTGAGATGCTAGAAGTAATTTAGTGCAGAATTGAGAGTTCCTATGCTTTCCTGTAGTAGTATTTTATGTTTTTGTTCTAACACTAATCATCGTCTTACAGAAGGCGCATAATAATGAGAATTTTTTTAAAAATAAGGAAATTCCCAACATAAAGAATAAAATTTCGCAATTGTTATTTAATGTTATAGCGCGTACATTTTTTCATAAAGAAATCTACCAGTTTCCTAAAACACATAGAAAATAAGTGAAGAATATTTGCATAAATTTAAGGCACGTAATTTTAAAAATATTCATTTAACAATTTGCTCTCCTCCTCTGTATATGTGTCGATGACACTACTTTGAAAGAAAATAGGCATTTTATACATGAAATTTTTAATCTGAAGCTTTGATGCTCGTTCTCCAAAATTACAAAACTTGCTTCCAAAAACAAATTTTGAATTCATAGATCTCTACGTTTTAAATTCAAATTACTTGTTGTTAGCTGCCTTCCATGTATTATTTTGTGAAATAATACATTCTTATAAATACCACATTAGATTTTCAATATGCCTTTCGGATTTAATATTATTGATATAAAAGAATGCAAAGCTTTTGTCGGTTGTGAACCTTATCTATTGCAGAGTTTAAGATGTCCTTTTCGAATTTGAATTTATATTTAAGGTCTGTGCAATGCATTTTTCGGACAGTCTAAGTTTTCGTTTAAATATTTGGAAATGCCCAGATGAAAAAACTTACGTAACCGAATCAGATATGCACGTTGATGTTGTGTCCACGTGCATTCCGATCTCAAAAACATATCTAACAAACATATCATGCACGAATCATTTTTCAAAGCTTGCTTGCTAAACTAGGGGAGACACAGAGAGGCGGACAGTCACAGACGCGAGCGAATCAGATAGTGGCCAGGTAGTGACGTCAGAAGGAACCGGCGAACGGAATCTATGAAAACTCACTACTCTTCTTGTCTTATGCTCCAGAAAGACCAAAGCTTTACTTACTATATTTCTATCAAAAATGTTCCTGTTATACTCACTATATATTCAGTTCCTTCTTGCATTTTTCACGTATGGTAAGAACTTTTGTTATGCCATTAATTTTTTCATTATTTAAATGAAACTCAAATATGCTGTTGATACTACAAATTATTTAAAGAGTGATAACTTTAATTTGTTTCAAATAAGGTTATTTAGAATGGAGTAATTGTTTAAAAATTTTAAGAGATACGATGAAGAGTCTTGAATTTACTGAAGCTATGCGAATTAGCAGTGGTTGATTTATTTCAACCATTCAACTTTAAGAATATATTCGCTAAATTTTCCATTAAAAATGTTCTCGCTATATTCAATGTATATGCAGTTCCTTCTTGAAGTTTTCACGTTTGATAACAACTTTTTCTTATGTAATTTTTAAAATTTTTAAGTACAACTCAAATATGCTGCTCAAGAGGTTGATCTTACAAAGCATTTGTAGATAGAAAAGTTTAATTAACTTCAAATAATGTTTTTTTTTTAGAATGGAAAAATTGTTTTGAAATTTTAAGAGATATGATGAAGAGTTTCGGAAATTACCGAAGTCATGCGAATCTGCAATACTGGATTTATTTGAACACACACAGCTTTAGGAATTTTTTTGTTAAATTTTTGTCAAAAATGTTCCTGTTATACGCACCATATATTAAGTTCCTCATTGCATTTTTTAACAGATAATAAGAACTTTTTCATACACCATTAATATATATATATATATATATATATTAATTTTTCAAACGCAACTCAAGAGTGCTATTTGAACTGTTGATCCTGTTATGCGTTTAAGTATGAGTAAGTTTAATTAGCTTCTAATGTATTTTTAGAATTGAAAAGTTGCTTTAAGAGATATTAAAAAGAGTTTCTGAAATTACTGACACTCTGAGGATTTGCAGTGCTTGGTTTATTTCAAAATACACATTTTCACGAATTTATTTCAATAAATGAAAGATTTTTTTCTTGCTGCTATATTTAAAACAAAGTTTAAGATATTCTTTTGATGATAACAGCCCTTGTTCATTCTAATTAACTTTATTACAGTTATTTCATCTGAAAATATCACATACTAAGGAAAAATATTTTGATATCAATAATTGGTATAATTATATTTCATTTTACATTATTTTTTAAAAAAATTTCATTGAGCTTATACAAGACTAATTTGTCTTTTCACCTTCTTTTAAAACTTGAAATATTTTGTAAAAGAAAAATGTATCATTTTAACCCTTTAACGCCCAGCGTCCTATTTATAGGACAGTTATATTTCACTTCAGTAGCTATAGACCGAGTGCATTCCATTATTTCTTTTTTGCGTCATCTATCAAGTCAACGGGTATTCGCAAACCTCTAAAGAATTTTCAACAGGCATATACCAGATTTTAAAGACAAAATATCGCAATTCTGAATTATTTTATTTCCTTTTGATTAATTTTTGAGGTAATGCAAGAAATTAGTAATCTTTATTTTTTGGCATATTATACTATATTTTAAAAATCTTTAATATTTACGTAAAAAAAGTTTTAAAAATGATTTTCTACCGATATTTGTCTAAAAAAATAATAAAAATATAAAAAAAATACTTTTTCGGAATTTAATTTTAATTTACAGGTATCTTATTCTTAATGGCTTAAACATAATATAATAAAAATTTATTGAAATATCTGCTTTAAATTAATTTGAGAGTTTACGGGTTAAAACTGTTAAATACAATATATTTTTCACTAAATTACGAAAATTATATTAGAACTATACTTTTGGATTAAAAGAAATAGGAATATTTAAATCTTTGTCTGTGTATGATTGAATAAATCAATAGAAACCAATTTACTGGCTAAAACTTTATCGCTTAAAGCTAATGAAACAATTTCGAAACTAAACAAATATCATATCGAAAAATTTCTTCATTAGGAATGTATCTGATGAATGCCTAGAATGTATGCCTGGTTTTGGAATAATTTCTTGAATGGTAAAAATGCATTCACCCAGGTGGGTTTTTATTAGTTTATTTTATTAGTTAGTAAACCATTTTTCTTTTATTTACTGAAGCATAAAATTGCGGAATACGCATCTCTGTTTTTAAAACTTTCGATTATGTACTACATGAGTAATAAATCCTTTTTCAACAGCCCATTTCAGACTTAAATTGAATTTCTATAACTTTAACTGTGTTTGCTTAGTCGCTTGTTCTCTGTGAGATTTGCGAGCCTCTTCAAAATACTTATTATACTATTTCTTACGTATCGCAATCCAAAATAAGGTATTCCCCGATTTAAAGTTGAGGAACTTCTTATCAAAAATAAACATATCCATTTCACAAATTTGGGTTTTAGAAATGAATATATTTAGTTTTTGGAAAAAAATTAAGAGCTTTGAGGATTTTTACAAAGAGGAAAAATAACTTTTGAGAAAAAATGAGACTGTACCCTTGTATAGTTGGATAATAAGATAGAAAATCTTTAAAAAACGAATCTCAGCAAAAAGTGAATATGCTCATTTTTGATAAAACGCTCCTCAATTATAAAACGTCACTTATAAACTAGTTTGACGCTTGCTCTTTACGACTTGGCGTTTCCAAGAGATATGTGCAGCTTCGCGTCCAACATTCCATAATTATCATAGACTGGAATTAGCTAAATTCTTACCTAAGAAATTTAATAAATTATGTATTATTTTTAAATACCAAACCAAGCCTACAATAAAAATCATTGTAACGCTTACCGGAATGACTGCACTTAAAAAATATCAACATATGGTGTAAAGCTACTAAAATTACGTTTCTAACAAAACAGAAATGTTTACTTGAAGTTAAAAGTTAAGAAAATCTTTTATGGAAAAATGATTGCTAATGAGGTAATGTATCATTTTGATGGAAATCTTATAAATTTGTTAAAAAGCTTTTCTCTTAACAATACAACATCTCCTTCACCTTCTTTCACCTGACCTTCGCCTGGATTCTTATTTTACTTTGAAAAATTATGCAGAGGTTCAAATTAAATGTTCCAATTCTTACCTTGATTATAAAATTCCAGCCTTTTTATATACTTTCATTTAACTTGACTTGTTTTGTGTTTGTAAAAACGGAACTTTGTAATCGATTTTTCACTCACTTCCTGAAGAGCTAGACTTTTGAAATTTTGACAGTTATGTATTCTCGATCAAATATACTATTTTAATATATTCAGAACTCAATTATCTATATTAATAATAGAACTTATTTTTAATAAATAATTCAAATAAATTTTGATCCCATACAAGTGGCGTCACCGCCACATGTAATTCTACTATCCCTTGCACACACACCGATTTCAGCCGATCGACTTCGCTCTCGTGGCTTCTTCCCTTTCTTTTCATAAAAGTCGTAATATTTTGAAAAAAATATTGAAAAATATTTTTAGGGATATTATTTTTTGTTCATTAATATTATCAGCATAAGAATGAGAGAATTACTTATGCACAAAGAAATTTTTAACAGATAGTTAAAAATAATTATTCTCAGTGGTGGATTAAGCTTGTTAAAAGATCAGGCGCTGGGATATTTAGGTTAATTGCACACACACGCCGATTTCTGCCGGTCGGATTGAAAACGGTCGACTTTTGCAGGCGATGCGTTCCTTGCACACACACCGATTCATGCCGATTGACTTTGAAAATGGTCGGCTTTGTGCCTTTGTGTTCGCTTATCTCCCATACACTAGCAATTTGAACTTGAGTGACTGTGAGATATTGTTCCTGAGTATTTAAATTCAATATAAAAAGCTTTTATTCAGTGTTCGGTCCCCATTTGTTAAATTTCCAAAGATTGTGATTCTCAATTACTGAATTATTTCCATGTAAGTAATTCAACAAAAATAAGTTATCGAATCCAAGAAGTGTTATTTTTGTTATAACAACACATCTGAAACGTTGTGTATCTTCAACACAATCTTTAAGTAAAAGTAACAAGACATTCAATAATCTGTTTAAATTTTATATTACTAACAATTAACTGCATTTTGAAGACAATATATAGTTTGAAATATTATTATTATTATTATAAATATATGCTCTTAAATTGGATTTCTATATTTTTCCAATTCTTTATTATTTTAAAATTTTTTTAAAACTAAAATAAAAGAAATAATAACACGTTTTTGGATTCATTTTAATTACAGTAAAAACGACTGTATTAGAGTATGACGAAAATTCATTTCCATCTAACCAGATGTAAATCCAGTATAAAACCGACCGACATGAATCGGTGTGTGTGCAAGGAGCGCAACGCCTGCAAAAAGCCGACCATTTTCGAAGTCGATCGACACGAATCGATGTGCGTGCAAGGAACGCATTGCTTGCAAAAGTAGACCGTTTTCAAGATGTCCGGCACATGTTGGTGTGTGTGCGAGTAGCCTTACGGACGAATTAATTGGTATATTAAATGACACTGTTTAAAATAGACGGTAGTAATATGATTCTGCAAAATAATGATGATCATTATAATAAAGTGTTCAGGAAATAAACAATTTCATAAATTTTTCCTTTATGATCACTTTAAAAACTAAATAAATCGTAAAACTATTAATTTTGTCTTGATTCTATTTTTTTTGGTGATGGTGATGAGGGGGAGATGAAAGAGCTACTGTTTCAGGTATCATGTTTGCAATTTAGCGTGTATTCAAAATTAAAGTCAGTCTCTTGCATAGGTTCAGAGCGCAATATTAATTCTACTATCCAAATGATCTATTAAATCAGCTTACCATATCTTTTAGATAGCTTTATCTTAAAAGTAACCTCAAATTTGGTTACTTTTAAAGATGAATGATGCAAGAAATTATTTTGAAGCAAAAAAGCGTTCACATACGTTTATTATAATATAAAGAAAGTAAATTTCCTTCACGAATTCAAAAACCACCTTCTTGACCCCTTTCAATAATCCTTAAAAAGATCTATTCGTAATATCTAATAGTAATCTTAGTGTAACACTTTATTTTCGTCTTCGATAAATATGCAATTGAAAATTTCAGAATCTCTGTTTATTCGTTATATACTCTTTTGTGTAGTTTTTACTTTTATAGGAGACTGTACATTTATGATTCATATTCTTTGCATACTTTTAGGGAATCGAATACAGTTGTTGCTTGCATTGAATTGCAGCTGTAATTAAAGTTACCTGAAAGTTTACAATTGGTCTCTAAATAGTAAAAAAGATTTGATAGCAACAACTGTAGTTTTCAGGAGTTTGTCTAATACAATTGCTTTACATTGTTGCTAAAGCCAAAAGTTTTGCTTACATCGTGTTTGGTGCAACATGGTCAAGTCAGGTTCTTACGCCATTGTATTTCATGTGAATCAAACACCAACCTTCTAAATGTCTGCATTCCATAATATAAAAGCAGCAGGTTTTTAAATCTCAGGCAATTAGTAATGTAAAACTTATTAAAGGAGATGTATATGTGTATCTATCTTGAATAAGAAATTTACACATACTGTTCGGAGGAACTTTAAAAATCAATCATTCGCAAACGAATAAATAATTTCTATCTTCATTCGTCAACGAATTATTGATTTTCACAGTTTCTTCGGACTTCTGGATCACCCTGAACACTTAAAAAATATTTTTTAAAAACAAAATACAACTCCTTAGGTGAGCCTGGAATATTTAAAAAATAACAAAAAAAAATAAATGCAATGATTTAGCTATAACATTATGCAGGGCTTCTTAAAATATATTTACTTGTGAATAAATATTCATATGTTTGACATATGCGTCATTTTCTTTATAATGATTTTAGTCAACGTAAAATAATTTAAAAACAAAAATGAAAAATAATCTTGCTATCAATGTCCTACAAAGAATCGAAGAATTGACTTTTAGATAGTTACGTACGTCGCTGGTGTATTTGCTAAACATTTCTTAAACTTAAACGCAATCTTTCAAAATATCATATTTTTATTTTCCGCCTGAATCAATAAACGCAATGCTGGTCTGTGGGTTATCAATTCTAGCAACCTTTTTAGCACTGATTCAGGGAATAGTTATGATGCGGGATTATTGTACTTTTCGTTCGTAAAAGAAGGAAAAGAACGAGTTACATGCTTCACAGAGTCTGCTCATATTTCAAGAAAAAATAAAGGAAGATTCTGGTTTCGCTATAGAAATTGAAATACATAAGGAAAAATCTTTATCTTTAGTAAATAACTAAATCTGAAGGAAAAACTATCTTTAGTAAATAATTTTTTGTTTTACTATAATCATTATGTCATTTTTTATTACCTATGGTATTCACTTATTATATTTGTAAATAATAATTGTTTTTCTTTTCCTTTGTTTCCATAATGGATTACGGCTTTTTTTTTATTCATTTCACGTTTCTGTATCGTCGCTTAATAAGAGAGACTACCTATTTCATCTTTTCAAAGTTTCAAACAGGACGAAAAACACTGAAAAATTTCGCAACCAATAACGAATATATCTGAATTTTTTTAAACATCTGGTATGAATATGAGACCGCATCTTTCTATCAGAATGAAAAAATTCAGAAATATTCGTTATTGTTTACGAAAATTTGAGTTGTTTCTTCCTCTTTGAAATTGAAAAATTGAGATAGGGTGTTGCTTGTTAAGAGACGATATGCTCCGGAAAATCCACTAGATGCAATACCTGTACATTTAAAGTACAAACTAAGAAAGTACAATACATAAGTATAATATAAGTAATAAACATAAAAACTGCAGCTTGTTATAAGTTTAAAAACCAGCGGGAACGCTCTCTTCTCTAATGTCTCGTATGCTTGCACAGTACGTCGCGTTTGGTGATTAGCTTTAGTTAAGACAATTGAGTATGTATT
>BGPR01000633.1:204488-229486 GCA_013235015.1 Araneus ventricosus
TTTGGTGATTAGCTTTAGTTAAGACAATTGAGTATGTATTTCGGACCAAACGCTCTTTTCTCTACTGTCTCGTACGCTTGCACAGTACGTCGCGTTTGGTGTTTAGTTTTAGTTAAGAGAATTGAGTATGCATTTCGAACCTCTTACCTTTGATTGATTGGGTCGCAAATTTAATACCTATTTACATTTTTGGTGGTAAGAGTGTTGTGTTTTTGAGTTATCGTGTTCACAGATAAACTGACAAACAATATATGTACGTACGAAATTAATCAAAAATTAAACGTATGTCGATGTTTCGGGTGTAAAGATTATATAATAAAATTCACCGAACTGGCTTGTTTCGTTTTTTAGTTATCGCGTTTACATGCGCATGAATATACAGATTTGATCGATTTGACCCAAAACTGAATACAAATCACAAGTGTATAAATAAGGCCATATGCCAAATTTCATCCATCTATGAAAAATTAATTGAGTTATCATGATCTTTTGCAAACGTACGGATAGACAGAAATATTTCAGGCAGACAGATTTCGTCCAAAATTGGACAGAAATTTGCAATTTTGGTAGTAAGGCTGAATACCGAATTTCATCTTCCTAACTTGCTGCATTTTGAGTTATTGTGTTCAGAGACAAACATAATACCAGAAGTGTTTTTCGGGAATTTTAGGGGAGGTCTAAAATATAGAGATTCATCCAAACTTCTAGGTTGAATTTTTTAAGGATTTCCATTAATTTTATACTTTGTATGCGAGAAAGCAATAAATCATCAAATACTTAGCTCATAAATACACAATCCTGACAATGGACTCGTCTCCGGGACCAGGGGCGAGGTGTCCCGTAATCAAGAAGAAGAAGTTAGCTCATAAACTATATCTTTTAAGCCCTCAAACCAGTACGAAGCAGATTAAATTGCTATAACTAAGCAGCAACACATTAATGGATATTTATTACTGAAGTAAAAAAGTACAATTAATGTCCTGAGTTCCACAATGCGTATCAATAAAGTGACAAAGATAGAAATAAGCTGTCAGTTTGATATGATTTGAAGTAATTTAGTAGTTTTTAACAAATATATGCATTTATGAAAAGAAATTCTTTTCTTGCTCGTGACAAAACAAAATTGCTCCAAAGAAATTTTTGAATTATCTCTCTGACACTTTTTAAACACTTTTATTTAACTTGACTTTTTCATGGTTTGTAAAGAATGGAATTTGTAATCGATTTTTTACCCACTTCCTAATGCGCCTAGCTTTGAAACTCGTTCTGGATGACAAAGCACTATTTAAATATTTTCAGAACTTAATTAATCCGTTAATCGATTAATTTAATTCAATTTTTATTCCATATTGTTGCATTATTTAGTAGTTAAAAACCTTCGAGAAAAATTGATTTCAAGATTCCATAATATTCAAAGTAATGAATTATAAATTGAACACTAAGAAATAAAAAATAATTTAAATAAAAGTTTTTACTGCTATTACTACTTAGAAACTGACTACTAATTAAACTCCTTTTTAGTACATTAATAAAAGTTTAACTTTAAAAACTGTTTTTATTAAATGTATTATTTTCATATTAATTTGAGTATTTTATCAGAACAATGTGAGTAAGATTTGAAAGTGAGCGTTCTGGAAAATTCATCAATTCGTCTATTTCGAAAAGCACCAGAATGATGTTTGATTCGCATCATACGGATCTTCCAGTTTTTACTATTCCGGTTTAAAAGTCAAAATTGGATTGATAGGTGAAGAAATCTTTATTAAGATGCTACGTAATGTTTGTTACCCTTCCATTTGCTTAATAAACATCTTTTTTTTCTGCTGAAAATTTGCCTAAGAGCTGCTTAGTTACAAGTCTAAAGAACAGTATTTACAGAAAGATTGTTTTTGCTTGATTTTTACCTTTCAATAAGATTCGAAATTGCTGAGGTCTTTTAATAGATTATTGAATACTTAAAGTCCAATTTATATTAACTTTTCATAATGGCAGTAAAACTGAAATTTTTCTTCATAGCCTCAAATTGTGCATCTCTTCCAATCAAGGGATGCACAACTTGTATAAATATCAAGTTTGTTTCCGTATGGGAAAATAGAAAAAATTTCTTGTGCTTCAATTTAATAAAATTGTAATTCTTACCAGGATAAAATCAACCTTTAATTGTTTTCGAGAAGATATTTGAACTTATGTAACATCTTACATAGGTAATATGACGGTTAACACACAAGCTGCATTAATGCTTTAGTTTATTTTAGTTATATCGGAGTCCCGTTTTAGAACAACAGGAAGACTATTTCGGGATGGACCTTGTAAGTTTGAACGGTGGTCAGACGGAGAGGAAGACACCTTAAGCGGGTCATTCACCGCTGTTCCAAACTGGAATTTTTGGAACACGGGAAGGAAAAATCAATCGTCAGAGTGAGAAACCATTAGAAATTAGCATATCGGAACGGAATGGTCGGAATTCAGAATAGTTTGCAATCTGATTGGAATGGCCTTTTCGCTTTTTGAGGATCTCGCTGCGAGGCTAGCGGGAAAACAATAGTTTTGCCTAGATTGTGACCTCGCGTCGAGGCTAGAAATGAAACTCGAAATCTCCCGTGTTGGGGAAGAGGAGAGTGGGTCGGAAAAATTCTGGGATTTTGAACCTTGTCTCAAAATAAACTTTGAAACATCCGTGAACGCTTTGCCTAATTTTTTGGCTAAAATGGGTGGGGAAAAACCGCTCTTAGGACAAATGGCATAGCTAAGCCTTCTCATGAATGCCCAGCATTCACCGCCGCTCAGTTCCAAGATTTTTGGAACACGGGAAGGGAAACCTTTTGTTAATATTGAAACCCAATGAAAATTGGCGCAAATGGATTGGATATTTGAAATTCAGAATAGTTTGAAGTCTGATTGGGACGGGGTTTCAAATGGCTGGATGGCCTTTTCAGACACTGTTGCGAGGGTAGAGAGAAAACAAGGCTTCTGCCTAGATTGGGACCCCCAGACGAGGTTAGTAAACTCTGAAATTCCCCGTTTGGGGGATGATGAGTATGGGTGGGAGTAAGTCTGCGACATGGAACCTTCTCATCTTAAAACAAACTTTGGAACATCCGGGAATGACTTACCTAAAATGTTAGCCTGCATTTAGTGGAATACAAAACAGTTCTTGGGACAAATGGCATAGCCTAGAATTCTCTCGCGAATGCCCAGCTTTAAGTCGCCCTTTTCATCTGTCTCTCTCTCACTCTCTCACTTCCTCTCTAAATAATCACGCTACTCCAGTGGGAGGGCCTTTGACTCTGGACGTCATATTTAGAAGTCTCGTTTTGAAGCAACAGGAAGATTGTTTGGGGAAGGACCTTCTTATTTTGAACAGTGGTCAGATGACGAGGAAGACGTCTGAGGTCGCCCCTCTCATTTGTCTCTCTCTCTTTCAACTCCCCTCCACGCAACCACGCTACTCCGCTGGGAGGGCGTTTAACTCTGAACGTCAGATTTAAGATGCACCAGTCCCATATACATGGCAGATCTTTGTTGAAATTGGGTTTCGAGTCTGGAACCTTCCAGAAACCTTACCTTAGTCAAAACCTTACTACTAGACCACGACGTCAATGGAACAAAGTCTAAACTTTTTTATGTAGCCAGCATTATTTAAGTTACAGTTAATTTGTATTTCTTTCCTTTTTTATTATAAACATTAATATAAACCAGATAGTTGTGTGACATCAAAGATTACATAAATAGATTGATTGTATATTGCCTTAAGGCATCCAATTGAGCATTTCAGGAAATTCTGACCATTTTCGACAAAGAACTTAGTACCTTATTTGATTTCTTATAAATATGAACAATGTGGGCGTTCTCTTTTAAGTTACAGCAGAAAAACACCCCCAGAGTATTTAATTTTTGTCTTTGCTTTCAGAATATCGTCCTTCGTAAAGCATTAATGACTTCTACTCTGAGAAAAATGCATGATATTTTATTTTTCAGGATTTAAATTCACTTTGTTGCAATTTGTTCGTGTTGTAAATTATTTTCGCCAATCCTTATTTTCGATCCCAGGTGCCAGAAATACTGAAATGCAATTTTGAATAAAACATGTTTCCATGTCTTTGCATCTCGGCATCTGAGGTAACAGTTGAAGTGTCAAACTGAATTTGGTAAAAAAGAGGCAGAAATTGAAACTTCGAAATAAGATAAGAAAGCTTATCGGATCTTAGAACAGAAAGCTCGTGACAGAAATATTCTACCGTCCTTTTTATTTCGGCAACAATAAATTTTTCTTATTGTTCATTGGTATCACGTAACGCCAATTTTCCATCTGGGAACGTTCAGGAAATTTGAATTTCACATATGATTGATAAGCATAAATGTCACTCCCAGTTCCTTTCCTCTCGCTAAACACTTCGAATTATGTAGATCATACGTAGATCTCAAACGAAAAGGGAAATTAAGTAAATCTACGATCTACGGAGAAACTGTGAACTGTTGAGAGACAGACCACTTTAGGATCTCTAAAACTGTCTTGCTCTTTAAAGGTGTGGGAAAGAAGACTCCTTTTCTATATAGTTTTTGAGTGTTTTTGAAAGCATTGTTTTATAGACCCTGTTGTTATAGATCTTAATATTTCTTCATTTACTTCATGCTATATGTCATCTAAATGAATAAATGTAGAAACAATACGAAAATTCAAGTTTAGGATAGCTTTAGAATTAGTAATTTTTTCAAACATGCCAAATATGAATGATATTAAAATATTTTATCCTGCGCAAACATGCAATATGGTGTCCGTATAATTAAAAGAAATATTCGCCGATGTCGACTTTTCAGATCCATTCTACAAACTGGCATTTTTTATGATTACTAGAATACAGTGAAAAAATTTTAATACGTGCGTCAAACTCCGAAATTTGAAGGAAATTAATCATCGAATATGTTATATTTTGAGATTTGCATTAGTATATCATGTCTAGTGAAATCTCTTTAGTAAATCTTTAGTTAGTACGTCGTTTTGTGTTGACGTACACGCATATCTTTGGTGGAAGTGGGTGTCGAAGCCAAAACCATACCACCATCAGGCAAAGTATCAATTTATGCCTATTTCTTTCAATGTTAAAAAATATCTTTATAGCGTCGCCTACAATGAACTTTCAACGGTGCACGTTAAATCCGTTGGGGTTAAATGTCCTCCCGTGTGTGGGTGGACATTTGGAGAGGGGATGCCGCCTCGGGTGTCGTCCTCGTCATCTGACTACGGCTCAAAATTACGTGGTCCGTCCCAAAATAACCCTGGTTTTGCTTCAAAACGACAAGTAAATATAACTAAACTGAACTTCGAACTCATAGATGTTTCACTTTTTATCTCAAATAAGAACCATTGCATTAGCCAAAGCATTATCAGGTGACTCCAGGTCTCCTGAGTTTTGTATAAAGTAGTTATGGGATGGACGAAGTCTTGGCATGGAACATATACATGCCAGGATTTGTTCTGAAAAAAATTTTAGAACATAAATTCAGATCACAGTAATGTAATTAGAGCCTAAGCCAAACGGCGTAGTAATAAAAACAGAGTTTTTTTAAAACGAAATTAAATTTTGAGCGTTTCGTTTCAAACTCCCCTAAAAAGAAAGAAAAACCCAAAAGGATTATTACAATAACGGTAGTCATTTAAATTTCTATCTTTTTCAAAAAAAAATTATATAAAATATTGCAACATATCTAATAATGAAATTTATATGTTAAAATTTTGTTATATATTCTGTGACTGTAATTCAAATTAGAAGAAATATGTATATATGGTTACTTTCTTATGAATGGTTATTGCAATAAAAGTATTTTAATTATCATTAAATGTTGTTTTATCATTTTAAATTCGGAATTTCAGAAACTTTAAAATTTTATGATGAATTATTATTGTCTCTCTTACTTTAAAAGGACAATAATACGCTAAAATGATTATAAAATCTCATTAAAAGTAGACTTATGCCATCATATTGTATTGTTAAAGTGTGTTTTATCATAAAATATTTTGATCCAAGATTCTATAGACGTCCTTCTCATTAGTATAAAGTTTAGAAGCAGTCCCTTGACCATTCTACGGATGTTTTATTGTATATTCAATTATGTTCAGATACAATTTTCTAACAGGAAACAGACTAGAATTAGATCAAATAAGGCGTTTTTTTCTGTTTTTGGTCTATATTTATGAATGGATAACTTGCAACAAGATAATATTTTATAATTATGCCTTGATCAGCGATAGAACATTATAGACTTATTATTATCAGGCATGTGTGCATGAAATTCAGCTTCAAAACTAAAGTACAGGTGAAATAAAATTGATGATGATCCATAACCTCAAATTTTTCACTAAGCAATTTAAACTATATTTTAAGATCAAATTTTTTAGTGACCTGAAAAGTGTTCCAAAAATTATTCATAGACTTCGATGAAGATTCACATCGTTCAAATGTGCCTAGTCTTATAATTTTTCCTGTTCACAGAGTATTTCGATTAACAAGAAATCTTGGTGATAAAAATCAATGCTCGATTAACAATAAAGTAGTAAAGATTTGTATTTATAGATAATCTCCCTTTTAGATCGGGTGGGAGAGTGCTAGAAAATAGAGACCGTGAGAACTGGTAGAAATTATTTGCATCAAAACATTAAAATTATTAAACTTGATATTGATAGTGACCAGGAATTTCAGAGACAAATCATGTCTTCGCAGTTGTTTTGTGATTCAAATACAGTTCATTTCTTGAGCTCTAGGCTGATTTTAATTGTTTGCATGCTGGTGGACAAATCTTAAATACTACTTGGAAATCTAAATTCGGCATATAACTTATGGATAAAAATCCAATGAAAATAAAAACAAAGCCAAATTTAAAGGGATCTTTCTGAAAATATGTAAAGTCGACCTCCTTCAAATGAACACGAGTGGTTCCAATGAATATTATCGAAAAATCTTTTCAATCAAACTATAAACGTAGCAAAAATGCAAAACAACAAAACATTAGAAAACAAAGTATAGTTCATCATGAGCGATGATTCTTGGTATCATTTTGCCATCTGAACGTTCCCTTGAATTCTTATCATTATCTTGATTTAAACGCAAAGAGTCTAGACACCCTTTTTCCAAATCGCCAACATTAGAAAACTAACTACGAAAAAAAAAAAGATGCCACTGTCCCAAAAATGTGATAATCCGTCAGAGCAAGATCTGTACTATATGGTGGATATGATAGAAGATCGATTTCTTCAAGCTCTTCTAATTTGTGTTGTGTCATTTGAGGCGCATGAGATTTGGCACTGTCTTGCTAGAGGAGAGCTCTCCCTCGATTGACCAAACCAGCAGTTTTTGCAGCTTATGTAATGTTCCTCATATATTAGTACCCTTGGAGTGTCCAAGCTTTTCTGCAAGTTTTTGGGTGCTAGTAGCTGGATTCTCCTCTACGTTCCCTTTCAACTTCTCAGATGCTGTGGTAACTCTTCTGGGTTTAATTTTTACTTTTAGGTATCCTTCCTTGATACTTTGAATCAGTTTTAAGCTGTCCGGTCACTGATCTTCCTATGGCCCTCAAATGTACGAATTCTGTGAGTATCTTCAGTGGTTTGAAAGACTATTTTGAAATCATGCTTCAAGATGAATAAAATCTGTTTATTTGTATCACCAATCATTCGATCTTGAAATGAAAGGAAAAATTCTGGACAAGCGTAACTTACAGAAAGACAGATAATCTTTTATATAACATTTTAAATGCAACAATAGTGGCGAGAAAGTGCCAGATACAAGCTTTGATGTGCAAACATTCAAAAAACGAAAATACGTTTGATACACCCTAATAAAATTCGAATGTGGCATTACCCAATCATTGCATTCGTCTGCGTTTCAAACTTAAATAAATAAATGAAGGAAATTTTAAAAATCTTTTGAAATGTTCGTGCATTTCTCTTCTAAACAATAGAGTTGGTTTTGTTAAGTACCTTGGAATAAAACAAATGTGGCATTGTTATTTATATACTACTTACTTTTAGCCTATACTTGCTACACCTTGCTTTAGCTTTGTGGTTAAGGAGTGTTTTTCTTCTTTCTTTCAGCAACCAAATTCATCGCATCTACTTGGTTGTCTTCCTCAGCCCTCATCTCAAAACCTAGATATGCCCAACCTATTCCACCACTCTCTTCAGATTTATCTTAGCAAGCTTTTCTTCAATTTTACTCTCCTGGTTGTGTTCAGAAATCGCTAGAATGTTAATCAACTCTTGAGATCATCCCTATGGTTGATATTACACTTCTCCATTGCGTATGTTCATATATTTTACACATACGTAAATGCAGAAGACATGTAAATTAAATAAAAATAAAACCATATACACAAATTCAAGAAATACCCCACACACACAAAATTTAGCAGTTAGGATACAAAATCTCCATATAAAAATATATACATAATATATATCCATGTATATACTAAATTTAACTATCCTGACCAATTTTACAATTATTCTAATGATTTTCTTTTAACTATTTAGAATTATCGCACCACGAATCAAAATTCACTTTACACCTGTCATTGATCCACTGTTTCATTCAAAGAAGAATGAAATTGAATTTATTTAATAGAAAATTAACATCTAACAAAAATACGAATAGGCTCCAAGTTACTGCCATCGATATTGTATGTATAGAAACACTTCAGTTTTAAATTCTCACTGCTATTCAGTTGATAATCAAGACAATTTTATTCCTCTATATAGTGATCTTTATCTTATTAGATTAACAACTTTTAGGATTAAATTCAACTTCTGAAATAGTACTTTATTTCTACCTTCATGAAAAATAAAATATTACTCGTATGTAGAACTGAACAGTATTGGTTAACTTCTATTGACTTGTTCCATTACAATGAGAATATTGAATCTGTTAATCCCTCAGTCGTTTTAAAGCAATTTTGGATCAAATAAATTTGATTTTAAACCAGGAATTTATTAACTTTATTTAACTTAGTACATTAAGATTATAAAACATATACATGGGTCAAGAAAACAATCGGTAATAATAAATCAATCCTTACTCATCATCTTGCAATATCATTTTCTCGCAAAATTTATCGTATTACTGCAACTGACTCTTATAAGAGAAGAGAGTATAATACTTCTTTAAACATTAACCGAAATTTCTACAACATATTGTTCCATGGATAGAGTTTTTTGTATTGAAAGTTCATTGACCCTTCCGCCTTTGCTTTCTGATTGGACCCTATTTGCTTGACTGGAAGTGCTGATGTTTTCTCTATTTATTCTGGACCTTCTGGGTGTAAGAATGATTTGCTTTCCCTTTTCCTCAGGGTCGGACCTCTTTCCTCAGTGTATCCTTTCTTCATCTCTTCAACGGATATCTATCTACTCCCCGTCTCCCTTTGGGATTGCACTGCCCTTGGGGTTGTCAAAGCTTCCCCAATGAAATTATGAGTTACAGCCTACCTAGACCTATATGGCCATTTTTCTTCTTGTCAATGCTGCAAAACTAATAGGGTAGGCAGAATGTTCTTTAATATTGCAAACAGGTATAATTTATGCATTACAGCACCTTCCACATCAAGGTGGTATGGTATTCCTTTTGCCTCCATGATAGATCTTGACCAATTAAAAATGCTTTTCCAATAAAGTTAATATTTCTTACTCAACTAAACTTTTCTCGTGCTAAAGAATCCCCACCCCCCTCTTTTGCTTTGGGAGAGGGGATTGAAGCAACCACTATCCCATTATTCGTCTCTTCACAGTGCTGCTTTCGAATTCTTAAAACGAAGTTATTAATTTCCGAGTCCAATTTTGAGATTGACAGTCACCTATCCACTGCTTCAAAGTCCACATGCTCTTTAAATCTGAAAGCAACTATCATCATATAAGAGTTCATCTGACTTCTAAAAAGCTATGAACGACTTCGATTCAATACATAACTCCAAATCTGCCTAGGATCTAAAATCAGAGTAGCCACTAAAGTCCTGAAGCCCCTTAACTTAAGAACGGCTACAGCTATAGTCATGGAAGTGGTGTCCAGATATAGTAAAGTGGTTATTCAGTACGCTATGAAACATCGCCACCTAGCGGGAAAATTAAGAGTTGGCTTTCTTATCTTGAAAGCGGTAGGGGATACGGAACAAAAGGTTAATTGTAGAGCATCATTCATTTAATTATAAAAGACACCTTGTTCACATTAATGTGTATATTAGAACGCATAAAATATGCATTTGTTCGGTCATGATTTCCAAAGCAAAGTTGTCAAGAAACGCGGAATAATGGAAAACTTACCTGCCATTATGCTCATTTATCCTTCTTGCTGCCACAATACACTTCGACAGCCCTTCTAGAATTTTCTATCACCAAGTTATAGACGTTCTGATTATTGTACACGTCATTACGCGCAAAGCATGCCTCATCCGTCCATATCCGACCATGCCTCATCCGCAAAGAGCGCTGGCTGGTCCTCTAAGTCAGGGGTTCTCAATCTTTTTTCCCTCGCGTACCCCTTGATTAGTCTTTTCATTTTCGCGTACCCCCTACTGTCATAACCCCCCCCCCGAATCCTCCGTCTATGCAAAGAAGTTTTTATCAGTAATGTTAAGGACTTAGATAGGCTTAAGAGTCAAATAACGTGAATTAATTCCATTGGCAGGACTTATTTTTGATTTCATATTTTATTCCGATTATAAAACAGTAATAGTTAACGGCAAAACGAATAAAAACGGTATTGTAGTAAGGATCACATTAATTATAAGGTTAGCTAAAAATTACTCTTCGTAATAATCAGTTATTCAAGTGCCAGACAATTTCAATGCGATCCTTGAGCTTATTTCATGGAGCTGCGTCAAGCTTATTTCGGTATTTATTCGTAATATATGTATAAGGCGAGAATGCTCTTTCCACAAGTTCTGTGTTCGTAAAAGGTGTATTAAATATTTTATTGCTTTAACACCGAGTTCTTGGTACTCTTCTTTCACGGCTACCCAGAAGTCAATCAAATTTCTTTTTTAAAATTCAGATTCTAATGAAGAATCAGTGGAAAGTTCAATTAATTTTTCTTTTTCAGAAATTGTTAATTTTTCTGCTTTTTGAAAAAACGCTTCGTTGAATGGATTTAATATCCACATATCTGCATCACTGCTCTTCCGAAAATATTGTTTGAATGACAACTTAAGTCCTTTTAAATGTGCTATTATACTAGTTTTTACTTGTTTTGTTAACTTAAGTTCGTTCTCAGATAAAAAGCTGTGAAGTGTCAAAAACTTTTTACTTTTTTTTTTTTAATACAGGATTCCCAAATATTCACCTTCTTAATCATAGACTCGATTTTGTCAGTTACCTTAAAAATGGTTCTGCAATCCTAAATTAACTTTATTTCTAAAAAAATATCACATAAGAGTACGCAAACTGCTGCATTAACCATTCACTTCCATAAAATTTAGAGTTCATCGTAAAAGGGTGGTCTTCAAAAAACATATGAACTTCATGTCTCAGTTCAAACAATCTTGTGAGTACATTTCCTCGCGAAAGCCATCTAACTTCTGTGTGCGAAAGCAGTGGCGAATCCGAGGGGGGGGGCTATCGGGCTGCAGCACCCCCCAGAGCTAAGTCAGGATTCTTGATTTTATTTAAAATCACCATAACTGTTTGTTATTAATTTCTCTTTAAAAAAATAGTAGAAACGTGACAATATTGCTCTCTGGCTTGACAGGTTCGAAAATTTTCCAACTTTTCTAGTCATTCCTCTTGTACTTATAGCGTCGACGCGATCGAATACATTTTTTGGCTAGTTATTTCATTGTATTTTTTATTAAATTATCGAAAGTATTGTATTGTTTTTATGACTCTTATTGTCAGGTGAGAAAAGTCTGTAAAGTTAAAGTGTTTTGGTTTACATAAACCATGAGGTTTGACATTCATCAAGTGGATACCAAATTTTTATGACCTCATTCCCTCCAGACCCCTATCCTGGTTTCGCCACTGTGCGAAAGTAACGTAGTATGTTGTCTGCCCATGTCTTCATACAAAAATTTGAACAATCGGGTGCTAGTTGAATTAGCAGCTAAATGGCGCATTAGTAAAGATGGTTTCATGCGGCCATTTGACAATATCTCTCCACAAACAACGCAGAGCGGTTTTGGACAATCTCCATCACCAGTTGCGGAAAATCCATATTTTAAGTATTCGTTAGAATATTTTCTCTTCTTCGGAGGCGCACTGATGTAATGTTTCTCAACCTTTCAGTGTTTGCGACAAGATTTTCAACCTTAATTTTCATCATGCTCCCTCCCCCCTCATTCAATAAAAATTTATACAATAATAATGCATTTTTAATTACTAACAATGCATTTTTTATTTAGCATGGAAAAGTTAATTATTATCATTGTGTAGTACTGATAAAATCCTATTTATAAGTTTATTATATCAGTGTAAATGTGCATTTTCTTTTTAATAAGGCTGAATTTATTTTGTTTTACTTTCCTTTCAGTAAATTAATCAATTTTTTAATAATATTTTCTCTTCGATATGCTCGCGCCCCCCATTTAGTGTTATGAGCCTCACTAGGGGGTGCGCCTCACAGGTTGAGAATCGCTGCACTGATGTTTTGAGTTTTTTTTAACAAAATCACTTTTATTTCTTACCTGAACAGGGCAATCAGTCGGCCTCTGCATGATTATCATCTTTCTGATCCGCAGTTATCTCCATAGCTGCCAAATCGGTGTTTCGAATTTCAGTTCTAGATGCCGATCTCTTAATAGTTCCAGTTTTCAACCACTTGTCCATTTTGAGAAATTAAACAATATCGAATTGAAGTCACTCTAAAGACGAGCGCTTCAAATTGAGCACGCATAGCCTACAAACACCAGCGTTGTGCCACAAAACAAATTAAGCACCCTTAAAACACAAACTTGATTTATATGAACAGTCGTTATTCATTATGCATCCTAATCGAGCAATTAATGATGCCTGCGTTTAATCATGTTTTTAATAAAAACGTCAAAACAAGAATCTTGGAGAGGATTCCGGATTGTTCTCGATAAGCCTAAACTAGAAGAACAAAAATAAAAAGCATACCACACTGGCGCGTAGTGAAGCTACAGCTTTTGTGAACACACTGATGATTCATGCATAATCGGGGCTGGTGAAGGCAAAATATCAATCATTTACCAGGTTTTCTTTTGCTTTCCTTTTTCTTATTTTGAGAGTAGGTTTTATAGAGTAGCACAACTTTCACTTTTCACACTAACTTAAGGAAAACGAAATACTGTAACTTTTTTAATCTTTCATATTTTTTTGTGCCCGCCATTACCGACTTTGATTTCGCGTACCCCCAACTGGTCCTTCGCGTACCCCTAGGGGTACGCGTACCACAGGTTGAGAACCCCTGCTCTAAGTGATTCATGATGAAGTGGTATCACGCGTGACCTCTCAACATCCCCTGCCATTAGTGCCTGTAAAGATGTTGGGCGGTACGAATGAATTGAATGGCCTAATTCGTCCCGGATTTTCCAATCGCATCTTTTGGTGAAGCATCCAATATACTCGCGACGTCAGACCTTTTGAAATCGTGACCAAGCAAATAGGTGTTTTATGCCATCCTTTTTAGCATTAATGTGTGCAAGTGTCTTTTTGTATAAAACAGATGATGTTCTACAACTTTGTAATTTAGTTTATTCCCGTATCTCTTAAAATTTTTTGAGATGCATATAGCTACTTTACTATACCTAAACACCACTATTATGACTATAGTTATCTTCCCCATTCTATAGTTCTATAGTTCTCTCGCTTCTATAGTTTTCTACCACGTTCTGTAGTTCAAAGGAGGAGGCTCAGAACTTTAGTGAGCACCCTGTATGTTGGATTAGTGACTGCCCATTCATCCTTCACCGCATTCCTTTTCTTGAGTTTAACAGAATCGCTATACGATAATAATTTAAAAATTTTATATTATTCTATTTATCACTCTCTGTTAACATATACAAAACTATCTTTCATTTCACGAGAAAAAACTTCTCAAAATGAAAATCGTAACGGTCAAGTGTTACTAACCATTGACAACACAAGAAATGATTTTTGAAAATAAACAAGTGAATTCTCAACACAAAATATTATTGGAAGGGGAGAAAAACAAGTAAATTCTAAACACGAAATAAAAATATTGACAATTATATAAACATCTTGATAGAAATGTATATAGCTTGATACAGTTTTAAATATTGTATTATTTTCCTATTTCATAAATTATTTAAAATTTGGCGATGTCTTTGTCTGACCTAACTTGACAACTCATTTACAATTTCGATCCGGAATAGTTTCATCCCATGTGATGACATTTCAATGAGGAAAAATAGCGATTTTTGGAGGCATTTTTTATGTCATTTTTCGCCTAATAAGCTTGCAACAAATGTTGTGCGCTGTACTGAATATAATACTTGTAGTATATTAGCCTTCTGTCGGATACAATTGATCTAATAAGCACAGTTCCCATGTTTTATTATTGTGACTTCAAGTATTGTGTGGAATATTATTCTACAAATTATTCACTTAATTGGAAAAATTTAAATCCGATCTATGGAAATGAGTTTGTTTCCAGAAGATTTTTTCGTATAGGCGATGTACTGGTTTCTCCGCATCTGGAATGAATTGCACCCGTTGTGTAAATAAAAAAATACCCGCAAAATAAATAAAATTGAAAGTGTGAACTTTATCTAAAAATCAACTAAAAGGCTGTTATAGGTAGACTTAACTAAAAAAATTGTGGAATTGACTGTAATCCTCTATTTCCGCCTTTTCTCGTCTTTCATGTTAAGTTCAGAAGTATGTTTCATATTTATGTTTTCTTAAAATTCTAAGGATAAATTATTCTTAAGATTTCAGAGATTTGATTAATTGCAAAAAGTTCAGTTTATTCGCTTTAAAAGCTAATTTTTCAGATCTGAAAGCTATTAGATAAAAATAATCTGGCGTTTAGAGGGTTAAACTAGTATTTCTGTGACTGCGTCCTCATAGCCCCGCCCCCCAAAAAAGATCTGCTCTTTGTCGCAGTCTTTAAAGGTGTAGCCATTTTTTTTTCGAATTATTTGCACAGGTCACATCTTTCATCAGTATTCACAAAATCACAATTAAATGTCTTGTCATTACCAAAATGACTCGATTGTGTTTTAATTGAGGAAAACTCTCCATTGACTCGGCCAAACATTGAAAGCATTAAAACGGCAACCATCTTGAAACGGAATCAAAAAATAAAAATCGTAACACTTCAGTCGTTTTTTAAGATATCCAGGAACATTTATGCGAAATTCGAAGAAAATAGAACAACGCGGTTGGTCATGACTGCGTAACAAATAAATTTACACACAGACGAAATTGTGAACGGTCGAGTTGAAACGGGATTTCCCTATGCTCGGTCAACTTAACACGTAAAGGAAATAAAGCTGTCACTTGAGGATTTTAGTTATTAATCGGAAGCTAGAATAGTTAGAGCTGCTGTTCGAAATCAAATAGTCGAAAGTTTATATAGTTTTTTTATTTTTCACTCATCTCTACTAATAACAAAGGGGAATGTGCGTATGTTGGCGTTTTTACAGGGCAGACCGCTGGTCCTTGAGCTACGAAAATTGGCGCAAATATTCTTTGTAGGGTGCGAATGTGCACTCGGAGGGTTTTTAAAAAATTTAATTAGAATTTTATTTAATTTAAAATTAAGCGAAATCCTGGCTCTTTTCCTTGATAACGTGGGAAAATATTGTTGTACAAAAATGGTTTTTACACCATCTAAAAATTTTAAAAAATATATTTTCTATTTTACCAATTTAGTTGCAGTACAATTTTTCTCTAATTTTACTAATTTTTTTTTTATTCTATCCTGGGTTTCTCTTACGTTGTTGATAGCCAAGGTATGAAGATTTGGCTTTAAAAATTTTATTTTAATTTAATTTTAAAAAATTTTGTGGTAATTACAGACGCGGTTTAATTTCCAAAGTAAGCAATGATGAAAACTTTTTATAGTTTGTGCATTTCTAAACAATACCCCTGTTTCCTGTAATGTAATTAGATGTATAAAAATATATTATCGCTCTTTAAACTTGAAGTTTTGTTTTCTTATTGGTAGTGCACTAATTTTTTTATTGGGTCAGCAAATTAAATTTCTTTAATATTGCAAAAATTATGAAACATATTCGATATTACATTACATAAGCTTTGATTCTGAATGATTTCACTTATTATCCTTACATATTTTATGAGGATGATTCTATTCAGCAAGCGAGTTATTGGTTTATTGAGATCATTTCCAGATTCAAATTAGAGCTCGAACTTTAGGTGAATGACAGATAGAAAGAATTGGTAAACTAAATGAACAGAACAGGTGTAAGATTTCTAATGTCGTACAAGTTACATGTTTATCAAAATTTAAAATTTAAAAAAACTTTGAGGGAACTTATCGAGGGAGCAATTAAGATTAAGATATGCATAAAAGATTGTAGAGATTTTTTGCAAGCCATAATACCGATGAACCAGCTGGTCGCCAAAGGATGGTTCAAAGGTAGCTTGTATAAAAATATGAGCAAAACATTGCCCCGAAGGTAATTAAATTTTGAATAACCCAGAAGCATTATGTAGCAACAGAAAGTAATTAAAAGTCTGAAAAATGGTAATTTTCGTTGGCAAGGTAAAATCGATTAGGTTCTCTGTTGTAAAATTTAAGTTAGTGAGTGAAAATCAAGGCTTTGCATGGATATGTGCTTGAATTTATTTTCCTGACTTTAAATAATTAAAGAATTTAGAATTCAGATATCATACGGCAGAAAATAATTAAAGATGTGAGTAATTACAGAAGAGTGTTAGATGAAGGCATTCCATGCGCATTTTGATTTTTTCCTTCTTAAATAGGAGAAAATGGGCCCTAAAGAGATATTTTTGAATATATATAGTTTCTTTTGTAGACATGTAAATGTCTGTGTTTCATAAATTTTAGACTAATTTATCCAATAGTCAAAAATTATTCTAAAAATTAGTCCAATAGTCAATCATATTTCCCGCTGTCTAAAATAAGACTTAAAATTTAGGGAAATTTTCACCTTCTACAAAGGAGAAGAATCTTGTTAAAAGTGCCCTGCAGTAATTTATCCAGATAACGGACCCAGCATCACACAAAAGCCTTTATTTGGACATCAACGCAAACACACGCACACAGGACGAATCACAGGAACAACAGGTACACAGAAAAGAAACAAATACGCCAGGCCTCTTCGGCCCCGAGATTACATCTGCCAGAGAAGGGAAAAAGATCCCCTCTTTACAATTTCCGGTAGGGATTAAATCTCTAACAAATCTCGTTGGTAAGTTACCCCAAAAACGTAAATATTTAGATCAGGATGCTCATTGCTCACAGTCATTCAAAGATATGACAATAGAGACTGTTTGCGGGCCGTCTTTTCCAGTGGGATTATTGGGCCCAGGGGTGTCAATGATCCAAGGGCACCTACAAATTTACAATTCTGATTTTATTTTAATTTCGGACCAAAAAATGATTTAATTATGATTTGAACTATTAATAGATTCCGATTTGCAAAATTGTTAGGGCTTAATCAGAGATTAGGTGACTTTTATTCTCCATTAATTTAATTAGGTAAGTATTTTCTTTGGATCATAGGCGATTAAATTCCTAGCTAGGGTTTTGAGTGGTAGGGCGCCAAATAATTCTAGCCCAGGGCGCTAAAATTTCTTAAGACGGCGCTAGATGTTCCTGAAAATTTAGGTATACTGCCGCTGATGGGAGAACTTGGTGCGTCGGATTCGCCGTTATGGATTCCAGTTGCCATGGGCAAAGTGTCAGAGCTGATATGGTTTTGCTGTTGGTCTTCATATCCAGTGTAAGCTATGTGCTTTGATCGGCATCTTGCTCTGAATCACTTGTAGTAGGAGCGTTTTGGTTTACTTGTAGTAGAAGCGTGCTGATTTACTTGTAGTAGAAGCGTGCTGATTTACTTGTAGTAGGAGTGTTCTAATTAATGTAGAAGGAACGTGATAATAATGGCAATTACCAGTTAAGCTTACACAGAGGCTCTCGGACTTTTAAAAAAATCCACATGTGTCTTCATTTTCACATTATTGAATAGACCTATTTTTCAACCGATTTTTTATAGCTTTGTCTTATGATTAGTAATGCATTACCTGAACATTTCGTTGAATTTAAAATTACAAGAGAGAAAAGGCCTTAATTCTGAAGTTACACACACACACACACACACACACACACATTATCTAAATAAAATTATCATTATATTCATCTAATATCAATAATATTTAATGCGTTTCAGATTTCCTTGTTATACAGGGTGAGGCAGAGAAACCGGATGTTTTTGAAACAGCGCTCGCTCGGCCTTGGAAAGAGGGACAGGGGAGCAGGTGGAGACATTATGTTCCATTGTTCATAGCATTAGCATTTCAGTAGGCGTCATGCAGTTTTGGACTTTACAACAAGGTATTTTTGCTGACGATTGTTTTGCGAAGAGTGGTGAAACGATTACCACGTTTCAGCATGCGTTTTGACGCAGGTTTAAAATCCATCGAAATGACTCAACTCCCTCGCCTAACATAATCCTGCGTTGGGTTAATCTTTCTTCAAGAGCTTCTTAATTGAAAATAAAAACAAAGAAATCTATGTAAAGTATGTACTCAAAAAAATGTGGAAAGGGTTAGAGTAGCCATGTTACGAAATCCACGTCGTTATGCTCGGAGACATTCTATGGAACTGCACTGCAACTGATGTCCATAACAAAAAATGGACATCAGTTTCAAGATGTGATTTTCCATCCATGAATAACAATAAATGCTATGTAATCACGAATGCTTGTCAGTCAATATTTTTTTGATTATTTGAAGATATTGTGATTATTTCAAAAACATCCTGTTAATCTGCCCCACCCTGTATATCCCTCCACGCGTATAGCATAAGTCTCAATTAGAATGAGTTCTTTCTAAATATTTTAAATGTGACCGTTCTATTTCTACGTAAAAGATTTTATTTCCAGATATTCTGTTTTGAGCTACTGCGTAATTTACATAATTAAATTAGATTTTTTTTAATGTTGGAAACATAAGCATATTGAATAAATCAGTTGACGCTAAAGCTTAAAATTCGGGGAAGTTCTTTTCTTAATGAAAGTATGCATCTCAGTTTTAGATAAACATGCCTCCTGCAGAATTAAATTCCCAATTCCTCATTGTCGCTAGCGCAATCCTTCTCGACAACAGAGGCTAGCAGCCTGATACACCTACCTTCTACAGAAATTAAATAACAGCTGACGTCGAAAAATTATCCGGTAGTCTGAAAAGTCATTTGAATTCATCATTGAAAATGCTATCGATCGTGCTTATCATACGTGTCATTTATCAAAAGATACATCTGATTAATAACAGTAGAACAGTATGGATAATGAAAGAGATGGCATCTTGATTTTTCACTCGATGGGCTTAATGTTTACGTCACAGAATACATATTTCTTGAGCAATGCAGTTTAAGGGGTATATATTCTTCGCTTTTCTTCTTATCTTATAAATATGTTGTTGTTTCACAGTTCAGCTGTCAATAGTCCAGTCAACGAAGGTCAAAATTCGACGAATAGAAACAAAATTGGCGTAGTTTTGAAATTTGGCACATTGTTGGGGGTAGTGTCCTAAACGACATACTAAAAGTCTCCGCCGGTGGGGGGTGCGCGGGGTTAAAGGGCGGCGTTTTCAGTTTTTCTTGAATATCTGGAAAAATATGGGTTCAATCGAAAAACACTCAATAACAAAATTAAATTGCATGAAATTTCCTACAAAAAGTCCCTTCCTTTTTTGTAGCGTCAATAGTTTAGAAGATACAGGAGTGTTTAAAAGTTAATATTTCAAAAATTCCATATTGTAACGGTAAAATCTATTAAAAGTGCTGAATCAACAACCCTTATAATAACCTCATGCCTATATAATAATTATATAAGGGTAGTATTGCATGTGTCGGAGAGGGGGTAACAAACCCATTTGATGAACAATTATGCTCCCTTCTTCCCCTCACATCCGTTCCCCTTCACAACTTTCCTTCTACTCGTAGTCCAGTCAACGAATTGTAAATTTAAAAAATGGTGTAGTTTTAAAATTCGGCACAGTTGTTGGGGAGAGTGCCCTAAATTACATACTAAACGTCCCCGCTGGTGGAGGGCGCGCAGGGGGTACGGGGGGTTAAAGGGGGGATTTCTCAGTTTTTCTTAAATATCTCGAAAACTATGGATCCTAACGAAAAAAACTTAGGTATAAAATCAAACTACATTAAATTTCTTACAAAAATAGTCCTACACATTGCTCATAGGATGAATAGTTTAGAATATTATATCAGTTTGAAAAAGTACATAATTACAATAAGTGGTTGAAAATGTTAGTTTTATTTTTATGCATACATACCTACGTAAAAATATGCATAATCTATTTTTACACTTGCTCGTAATTAAATTTCACCACGTTTCTCTAGTATTTGATCAAGTTCAAACTCCTCCTCTTCTTCTAGAGGTGCACCTTAGGTACAGGTACCATTAAATGTGCCAAAACAGAAACACATTGCTAAACGTATGTTGCTCCGCCGCTCCATTGATTGGAGGAATTGAGGAAAGATCAGCTTTGATCTTGGTTGATGATTTGAGAAATACTGCATATCTAAGGGTTATTCAAATTATGTTTATCAGCAGGGTCTTTGTATTCGGCTAGGAACATCTTCTCACCGCACCGGCTTGTGAGATAGCATCTGGTGTTGATGAGGGGTTATAAAAGATGTCAGCAATGTTTTTCATCTGGCTTAGTTGATTTTTGAACAATGTAACTATAGTGCTTTGATTTTTCTATAAATAGCTGCTGTTATGTCGCAGCCACTGAATGCACGGATAAGGAGGATGGTATGGGCAAAAGAAAGTTCTTTTTGCAGCTTCAGTTTTTCCCTTGTCAGGCTTCGTAAAATAAATATTAATTTCTGGTGGTGCCAAAGCAATCAGTAACACGACTAGGTCTACGTCTTTCCTTTGGGATGAGAAGTTGCTTTCTCTAACCCAGATCTCACAATATAAGTATCAGCATCCCTGTAGCAACTCTAGTTTCAATTCCTTTAGCAGCCATTTTCTGTGTTAGTAATTGAACATATCTGGTCTTATTTCTTCAATGACAAGAAAATGTTTCTGTCTAACTGTGACAGACTGGTTGCGAGCTTTAAGTTAAACTCAGCAAAGATATGTAGATTTAGATTATACTGTCTACACTCATTTGGAACGTTAACAGAACCCAAAAGACTGAGTAGAAGGGATCTTGGACGGGAGCATGACTGTTCATCAAATAGGTTTAATCCCCCCCCGCCCTGACACCGCCACTACTCTCGACACATACAATACTACCCTTGTATAATTATTGTATAGGCATGAGGTCTTTCTGAGGGTTGTTGATTCAGAACTTTTAATTGATTTTACCATTACAACAAGGAATTTTAGAAATATTCACTTTCAAATCCCCTTGTATCTTCTAAACTTTCTTTCTACAAAAAATTTAGGGCTAGTTTTGTAGGAAATTTTATTTAGTTTAATTTTATACCTAAGTTGTTTTCGCTAGGATCCATAGTTTTCGAGATATTTAAGAAAAACTGAGAAATGGGGGGGGGGGGGGGGGGGGGGGGCCGCGGCGCGCCCTCCACCAGCGGGGACTTTTAATATGTCCTTTAGGGATCTCTCGCCAACAACTGTGCCGAATTTAAAACTACACCATTTTTTAAATTTACAATTCGTTGACTAGACTACGAGTAGAAGGAAACTTGTGAAGGGGAACGGATGTGAGGGGAGGAAGGGAGCATAATTGTTCATCGAATGAGTTTGTTACCCCCTCCCCCGCTCCGACACATACAATACTACCCTTGAATAATTATTATATAGGCATGAGGTTTTTATGAGGGTTGTCGATTCAGCACTTGTAATCTATTTTACCATTACAATAAGGAATTTTAGAAATATTAACTTTTAAAAACCCTTGTATATTCTAAACTATTGATTCTACAGAAAAAACGTAGGACTTTTTTGTAGGAAATTTCTTGTAGTTTAATTTTGTAATCGAGTGTTTTTCGATAGAACGCATAGTTTTTGAGATATTTAAGAAAACTGAAAACGCCCCGTTTAAACCCCCTGTACCCCCACCGGAAGGAACTTTTAGTATGTCGTTTAGGACACTTCCCCCAATAACTGTGCCAAATTTCAAAACTGCATCATTTTTTTCTATTTTTCCTTCGTTGACTGGACTACAATGGCAATTGAAGTTATCAGTACGAGGAAACCTACATGACGCATCATAACGCCTGGTTAAATAGTTCTGAATATGATTGTTTGCTTTTTATGAGTCGATAGAGCAGACTGCATTAATTATTTAAAATATATAATTTATTTGCATATATACAGGTGTACTTCCAATATATGCTGCCTAATAGTAGAAGTTGGTTTTGCTCATGCAAGAGATAAATGCGATGCGAACAATAGTAATAAAACTGAACATTTGAACTGCAATATTGCACATGAACCAATGCGTTTAAAAAATAATTATCTTGAACATGTCGAAACTGCGATGTTACACACGATCCAATCCATTACTCATGGTAGAATAGATATGCGTTTCAATATATAATAAAAATAAAATACATGATGTGAAAATACATGGAGCAGCTGCGGTACTTAAACCCCCATGCATACAGGAAATTCAGACAACTTCTGGTGACTCTGACAGAGATGCATGATGGTGGCGTCAAAGGGTTGCTATACGTTAGAAAAGGAGCCAAACTACTAAATTGGCGCGAACAATGATCCTAATGTATATAAAAGTATTTAATACATATGAACAGATTAAATTTTTTGCAACAATAATCAATATTCTGTGTAATTAAACTTCATACTTAAAACAGAACTTGTTTTATTTTAGAGGGGTCTTATAACCCTAAGACGTGTAGAAACACACATTTCATCATCTTTCAGCTATACTGTCGTTCGTTGCGTTCTAAGCACTATCAACTCGAATTGTCACTGTCAATAATTATATATTTTAATTTAATGGAAGTAAATGTTTAAAAAATAATATTACTCTTTTCATTTAATTCTCGTCTATTTGACTTAACCATCAAACGCAGTCAAAACATAAATACACGTAAAAATAGTGATTTCTCCATTCTAAAAGAAGAGACTAACATTTCAAATAAGCTTGATTTTATTTTTCTTGTCAATATCTTTAATCAGGAAATTTTCATTGAAATTAAATTCTTTAACTTTATTACAAGATCAGCCTTTGATGTGCAAACTTGAGTCTTGATTCAACATTTTTCAAGAAGCTTCAGATGCAGTCCAACCCAGGAAAGCACTTTTAGGTAGTCATAACAAATAAAGAACTCAAATGAATTTAATTTAAACAATGAACAGCTCAACGGAAATATATGTAGCTGGATTAATTGTTTGTAACAACTACAGCTTCACAAGAATTTCTATCATTTTACATGTAGTGTGAAGATAAAAGGATTTTTGTGTGACATAAATATTTGGTTATATTATTATTTTGCGCCCCAAACTGAAAACATTTGCAGATCTAGAAAAGCACTTTCATGGCGGTGTTTTATTGAAGTCAAAAGTGCGTTTTGCAAACACGCACATTTACAACCTCAATTATTATTTCATACATAAAAGAAAGAAGTTTCTCAACTGTCATGGAACTTGCTTATAAAAGCTTGCTTTAGAACTGAAGAACTGTCAATGATTCCTTAAAATCATAGTAGTAGGTTTAATTCCATAAAATCAGGATAATGTTAGTATGGTGGTTGTTATTGTTGTTAGTTTGGGTTTTATGCCACACGGTTCAGATTTGGCCAGGCTGCGCCAAATACATGGCAGGCAAATAGTAAAATACAAAAGGTCAAATTTAGTATGGTGGCAGCAACACTTTAAGATCGTTAGTTACAACTAATAAATAAAAACCCCTTTTATAAGCTTCTTGCATAGGTTTTTATACAACTGGAATACGAAGGACACATCATTGAATTCTAATCCATTTGTACCAGCATTTAGGCATCCGTACGCATCATCTAACCGGGCAAATTAAGAACGTAGAAAGAATCCTTGAGGTGCTGTAAAATATTTAGTTTTTTTTAATTTAATGAGACGTCTATATTTATTTCTTCGTATCTGAAGGGAGACAACATTTTAGTGTTTTCCCTTTTTTCCTGGGGAAGGTTCTTTTGATAAGGAACAGGTGATATGAAGTTTTGTAGAAAATATTTTTATGAAATGTCTTAGATCCAAAAAATCACCATACTTTTCTAATTTTATGCAAAATTCATGTATTCCAGAATAGATTGTATATTTGGTTTTACTAAAAGAGATTCCAATAGAGATATATAAGGCAAACAGCTGCCAAACAAGTGAAAATTTATAGTGACCATAAAAAAAGAACTCGTGAATGCCATGGTTTGATATACGTATATACATATTTTCTCAGAGAATTGTATTTTTGAATGAATAATTCAAGCATTGCTATAGAATTATTTTTATAAAAATACAATTCTGTATGTGTCTGCTAGAATTTTTTTTATTATGCATTAACAATACAATACATTATGAATTTTTTCATGGAATTTATAACATTTTTTGTTAAATGTTCTGGTCAGTGAACCAGAACAAAAATACTGCTGGCATATATTTTTGCAACAAATGACACTGGTAATGAATTCAACGCCTTTTTCGTTACGCTTAGAATGTTTAACTTATTATTTCAAATCACTTGCAACAAGAACTACAAGATAATAAGCAGTTTTATATGCGGGCAGATCACCAAACTTCTCCAGTTATTAATAGTTCCTTTCGCGTGATCTGTAAGAAATGCGGGTTGAACCTTGGCGCATTTAACGATGTATCTAAAATAGCAAGTTAGTGAAAAGTTAGTTCTA
>BGPR01000633.1:229496-275337 GCA_013235015.1 Araneus ventricosus
CAAATAAAAATAAAATTCAACTTCCTGTTAAAAACAGTTATTTGATCAATTTAATCGACACTTCTCATTTTAAGACAATTTTGTTAATTAGTTTTCTTCAATAACATTCATGAATTTAAAGAACTCCTTTGCTGGAAGAGACTTGAATTTGAACTCGAAAATTTTGCTGTACAGTCATCCGATTAGGGGCCACAATCAACACCTTAAAAATCCTAAGGAGAATTCCCAAGTCATAGACCATTGGCGTCCATTAATAATCTTTCACATGATCTTGACGTGATGATAATGTGTTCAAACCAAACCAAACGGTATTACGTGCGTTACACACATTATGTTAATTAAAAATATGATTCCGCTAACAGAACGATTCAAATAACACAATTTTTTTTAACTAGGGATCATATAGAACAGTATTGAGAGTCGAAAACTTTCACAATAATTTCGTCTTATAACACAGTAATTACATATTCTTCAATATCTGCCAGCAAAAGCCGTGAAGAAAATCATCATGATTCTTTTATTACTATTCTCGAAAATGAAGCACTAAGAGAGAGTATTTTCACAAAAATTCAACCTCGAGATTTTGATGAATCTCCAAGTTTTAGACCTCCCTGAGTTTGAAAACATCTTTTTTGTAATTTGGTCTCTCTGTAAAAACGATAACTCAAAGTCATAAGAAGTTATAGAGATGAAATTTTATATGCGGTCTTTACAACAAAGTTGTAGAATTCTGTCAAATTTTGGGAGAAATCCATCCAAAGTAAGTCTGTTAGTAACTCCAAATCGTAACAAGCTAGATTTAGTAAAAGATCTTAACATCAAAATTAAGGATCTCTGCCTAATTTTGGACCAAACCCTTCAACGGTCACACTGCCTGCTTGGTTGTCTATCAGTGTGCATGTGAACTCGATAACTCAAAAACATAACAAACAGGATAAATGAAATTTGTTATGTGTTGTAACGAATTGTTTTCAGGATTCAGTCTTGTATTTCAAATACTGCACTTAGACGGCTTTACCAGTGTTTTTTATGTACACTGACGAGCTAAAACATTATGACCATCCCCACATTTTTTAATGAACTCGTCTGGATGACGTGGAGGGCACGTGGTTAAGTGAGAATGGTATTTAACTGCTGCTGGAGAAGGTAAGTAATCATTCTTGCACTTACTTTTGCGAGTGACGAATGAAGTTGATAGAGGGCAGATCGTAATGGCCCGAAGACTCGGAACGAGTATCACCGAAACTGCACGACTGGTAGGTTGTTCACGCTCTGCCTTTGTTAGTATTCATGCAAAGTGGATAAATGACTGTGACAGCAGCAGTAGACGCCAAGGTGTTGGTCGTCCACGCGTCATCAAAGAAAAAAGACGTTGGAGACTGTCCCGCTTGGTAAAGCAAAATCGGCGCCAGACAGTGGCTCAGCTGACAGCCCAATACAATGCAGGTCCGAGCGCAAGTGTTTCGGAACATACAGTTCAGCGGATACTGTTGGATATGGGACTGTGCAGCAGACGTCCTACTCGTGTGCCTCTGTTGACCAAGAGTCATCGTCAACTACGCCTACAGTAGGCCCGGGAACATCGAGACTGGGCCATGGAAGAATGGAAGAGAGTTGCCTGGTCGGATGAATCCCGATTTCTCATTCATTACGTCGATGGTCATGTCAAGGTACGCCATCTAGAAGGCGAACAATTGCTCCCCTCTTGTATGTCAGGTCATACACAGGCTGGTGGCGGCGGTATTATCCTTTGGGGGACGTTCTCATGGGCGGCTCTGGAACCCGTAATTGTGGTAGAACAGACTATGAAAGTTGCGAACTATCTGAACATCATTGCGGATCAGTTGCACCCTTGCATGGCGTTTGTCTTCCCAACTGGAAATGGAATCTTCCAGCAGGACAACGCCCCATGTCACAAGGCTCGGATTGTGTTGGAGTAGTTCGAGGAGCATACTGATGAATTCCACTTAATGTCTTGGCCACCTAACTCGCCGGATCTTAATCCGATGGAGCACATTTGGGATGTCATGGTGCGGCAGCTAAGAGCTCAAACACCACCATGTCTGAATATCTCGACTTTGAGTGACCGCTGCTTAGACATTTGGTACAACCTGTCTCCAGTCATGTACCAAAAACTTGTGGCATCTATGCCTAGGCGAGTTGCAGCTGTTTTGAAGGCCAAAGGAGGCGCAAAGCGTTATTAAGTAGGTGGTCATAATTTTTGGAATGAATGAACATATTTGTTCTCGAGGCATAGACTGCACGTAATGTGAATAATTGTGATTGTTTATATTTCAGCTTGAAAGTTCAGTTCTTCAAATGGCTTGTATGATAAAACGGCTTCATTTTGTTAATAGCTAAATAAATCTATTTTTGATATAAAAATTGGCTATTTCTGAGTCTGACGTTACAGTGTATTACACCAAAATTGTAAATGTATATCAAATTTTGGACCCAATTGATCTACGAGAAGAGGTCAAAAATAAATACTTAATCATCTTCTCTTTATTAAGAAGCTAAACACTAAGTGCACCTATTGTGTAAGTATACGAAAGGAACCCCCACCGAACCTACCCGAAAGGGTGTAAGGCCCTTCGTGAGACGGTGGGGAATAGTAATAATTAAACAGAGAAAAGAGAGAGAGAGAGAAAGGGAACAGCCCCCTAGTCTTCAGGGACAAGAAGAGCTGTGTGGATGTAGGAAACATAAAAATATAAGCCCGTATTATACAATAACTTATACAACAATACACCAAACTATTGCACATACTACACCCCAAAACAGGGGTAGAATTTAAATACATCTCCAAATAATCCCAAGTTATTACATTATTACAAAATATCTATATTTACAATGTGAACCCAGACAAAATAAAGAAAATTCACAAAACTGCATGTCTGGGGAGACATAAAGAATACAATTTCCGGGGGGGAATTTATAAAAACATTTTTTTTTCGTTTCAAAGGCACTTTAAAATCCATATAGAAAAACGTATTTAAAAAAAACGAAAAAATTCAACCCACACAAAGAAACACACAAAAGGGAGCTTTTTTAACAACCCCACCCCCACAAGAAATGGCGCATCACATTCCAAAACAAAATGTCACTGAAAACACACATAAAAAAGTTTTCAAGAATTCAAAAAAAAGTTCAGGTTTAAAATATATATATATATATAATTTTCTTTCAACCAGTTCCCCTTTCCGATTATTTTCATAAAAGAAGTAATATTTTATTGGATATTTTTAAAACTTTATTAAACAATATTTTGTATGCATAACGGTGGGGTTGTTAAACATTTCTACTGAACTCTTATAAGTAAAATCCTTTACTAATATTATTGGATTAAAATAATGAGGAGGTTACTTTAAACAGATAAATGTTTAACATATAGTTAAAAGTTATTATTCTCAGTAGCAGATGAAGCTTGTTGAAAGTTAACTTGTCAGTCATTACGTTTTACATACATACATTGTTTTTGCATACTTTCTGCTCTTGTATCTATGTTTTTATTAATAATAATCACGTTTCATAATTTTTGTATTATTTATTTTTTAATTAGTTTAATTAATCTTTGTCGAATAATTGCAATGCTCTGAATTTATTAATTTTAAATTTAACATATTTCTTTAATGAATTTAGAATAATTAACATAATTTTTAAATTCTGAATAATGAACAATTACTTTTCAATTCTTTAAAAAAAACCATGTTTACTTCCCGTAATATGCACAAAATTCATGCTCAATGCATCGAAAGGAAAGAAATATAGTAAAACAATAATTTAGGCAAATTTTTTCCAGATTTTCCAATAGAAAATTCTTCAATGATTTTAGATGCATCAGTATTATTTAATATTTATTCTACTTATAAAAATACCATAGTATTTAACCAGTTTTTCTGCAGCGAAATACGTTACTGAAAGCACTTTTGTAGTTTTATATATTTCAAGTTATGCTAATAAATTTTTTATCCTCCTTCAAGAGTAGTAAAAACTTCTCTAACTCGCTTGATACATATTTTTTTAGTTTCCCAAATAGGCTTTCTTTTCTGCTCTATTTTATTTCATAAAACTTTTAATGTAGTGCTGAACTTAAGAATATGAAGCTTTATAAAATTTATACGATTCCATTTCCTTCATGGAGCTAAATGAATTTCTAAATTCTTATATTCCGAATTCATACAAGTTTAAATGATGATGTGACAACCGAAACCTGTGTGTGTCTGCAACTAGCGATGGATTTCAGTTACTATTACATCGAACTTACGAAACTCCCTGTTTGTGGTAGGTTTGTAATAAAGTTCAGAGTAGTAATGTTTAACCAATGCAACATATAAATTGAAAGTTATATCAGCTCGAAATGTGAACCATATATAAACTGAAAGTTATATCAATCCGAAATGTTAATCGAGAGAGAGAAAGATTACTTAAATGGAAATAAAATAAAAGCTCCAGCATCTTTCATTTCAGGAAAGCATTTACTGAAAGCTGTATTGCTTACTATTACATCGAACTTACGAAACTCCCTGTATGTGGTAAGTTTGGAATAAAGTTCAGAGTAGTAATGTTTAACCAATGCAACATATAAATTGAAAGTTATGTCAGCTCGAAATGTGAACTATATGTAAACTGAAAGTTATATCAATCCGAAATGTTAATCGAGAAAGATTACTTAAATGGAAATAAAATAAAAGCTTCATCATCTTTCATTTCATAAAAGCATTTATTTCAAAGAGTTTTTCTTTAACCTCAATAAAGTAGCAATATATGTTTGAATTAAATAAGAAAAACGAAAAACAAGCAATGCACATTTTCTCGAAAATGAGTTTTATGGATGGGCGACTTGAAGCTTTATTTTTCAGCCGTCCCTCGGCCGTGTTTACTTGACATAAAGATGAAATATCCGCTGCTATTTCGAAAAATGGAAGGAACCTGAAACCTTCACATTTGGAAAATCGAACAAATTCGAGATATATCGAAACCAAATATTTGCAGTTAAAAGAAAGAAAAATATTTATAATTTGAATAGGAAATTCCATTGAGATGCGTATGGAAATGTTAACGTGAAGAAACAAGATTTGGCATTTTTACTCGAGTTTCTCTTTTCTTTGTTTTGTGAGTGCAACAGAAATTTAATATTAGATATCGTAGGTTTCTCATTTTACGTTTTTCATTTGTGGTATTTTGAAAGTGAATGAATCAAAACAAAGGTATCAGCTACTTATTCTAAGAATATCTTTTTAATATTTAGTTTTATATTTCAATTGCTATAATACGCAAATGCATCTTTTAAATTCCGCGTTTCATTTTCTATATTATTCTGATTTTAGCTTAGAAATTTTTAAAAAAAGTAACATAACATATTAAACTTTATTTTTAAAAATATCAAAAATTAATTTTTTTTATTTAAAAGTATTAAATTAATTTTTCAAACCTAGCCTAACAATAGACAAACTACTTAATCAAGTGTCGAATTTCTTAAGATTTAAGAAGCAATAGCTATTAGTTTTTCTTTCTTTTTTTGCCTGTTATTGCTTTGCTTGCATTTTATTATCTCCATTTAATCATAATAACTTATTAATTTTACTATGTGTCTTGCTTCTATATTTAATATGAAATGATGAAAGGGTCTTTGAGTCAGTTCAAATAACGTCACAGCCATATGAAAAACGTAACTACCCATTTCATCTAATATCTGACAGCAGGTCGCAGTGGCCTTGTGGTAAGGTTTCGGCTTCGGGGCTGGAGGGTTCGAGATTCGAAACCCGATTTCACTGAAGATCCGTTGTGTATTGGGCTGTCCCATGTCCATTCAACCTGTTAGGTTGCCGTAATGGCATCAGGCATGGGGTGGCGTTCTGTGTATTGGGCTTGCTGTACGTTAAGTCCTACGTAGGGGGTCAAACGTCCTCCCGCTGGTGTGGTGCGGATATTTTGAGAGAGGGTGCCAGCTAAGGTCTGGTCTTCATCATCCGACTGTAGTTCAAAATTACGAGGTCCGTCCCACAGTAACCATCGTGTTGCTTCAAAACGGGGCATTAATAAACCAAACAGCAAATTATCGTATGTTGAGTTATGACGACGCGCACATTATCTCCTGAAAGATGGGCAATGGATTCTAAAATTAAATTGGCACCGTGCGTTTGAATGTGTATAAAGCGAGCATGAGTTCGCTATTAATTGACTAAATAAATTTAAGATAATTCAGGAAGACATAAAACATTGGGATGTATTTAAAGTGAAGCGATAGTTAGTTTAGTGAAAAGAAAAATTTGTAATAACATGACTTAATGGTATCATGTTGGTCTTTAAGAGAATCTTTTGCAGTTGGCTGTCTGAGTCAAGGTCAAAAGTCCTGGAAAGCTTTGAATTAGAGTATTTAGATAATGTTTAAAAAGATTTGTAATTTTTTATCATTTCATTTAAAATTGCTCTAAAATATTTTTGTACCCGACACATTGAAGCCAACTGTCTTGAAGATGATCCTCAATTAAATGTTTTGTTATTTTAGTTTGTCGCAATATTTTTCAAGCTGCTTATAGAGAGATTAACTTAAAATTAATTTTAAAAATATATGGTTTGGGGAACTGCGGGAGATGAGACCCAAAACTTGCAATGTCTCTGGGCCCCTACAGGCCTTTATTCGGCCCTTTTTGTGTCCCTTCAGTAAACGGGAGATTTCAACGGTGGTTTCGGATTGTTTTCATTATGCATACATTGAGAGACCTAGAAATAGGCCATTTCATAGTTCACCAATTTTTGGTGGAAGTAATCTAAACATTTTAAAAGAAATTTAACAAAGATATAGTTTTTCTCTTCTACAGCACAATTATTTGAAACGAGTAGTCTTAAACAATGGAAAATTTGAAATGCGAAACAAGCATCTATGTCTGTATTAACAAGCAGCATCATTTCTACTCTACTCTATTTCGGTTTGCTGAACATTTTAAGATTTCTAAACCAATGAATACACAAATGGTTATTAAACTAATAGAAAGAGGTTTAAAGTTAAATTTAGGGCAGGGACCCGTTTCTTCACAATTTTCATCGCCAACTTTTTGACGCCAAGAGGAAGACGGTGTAGCGATGTGTTTACATTTGTTTTGGTTGCGCAGTGACGTTCAAATTAGCGTCTGGCGCGCGCACCATTAAATTGGAGTTCTGCGCTTCGAAGCTTCGTCTTGATTGGTTAGCTATGCGCTAATTTAAAATTAATTGGACAATTTAATAGAACTTGCATAATATTTCGTTTGAAATTTAACGGTTTTAATTTTGACAGTTTACAGAATTTTTTAAAAGAAGGTAGATTCCTATCATTCAATGAAGAAGCGAAGCTACTAGTTTCCGACTTTGCTGAAAGCGAAGCCGCTGGTGTTTTTTTAAGTTAAAATAAATTTGCCCGGTTCGCGTACGCAAGAGAAAAATAAAATGTTCACTTCTTACCCAAACCAAATCTCCTCACGTCGCCAAACCATCTTACCCTTGGAGACAAAAAATTGGCGATGCAAAGCAAAGAGGATTGGCTCCGTACCCTAAACTTAACTTTTACCAGAAAGAGTAAAGATAACTAGCGATTTTTGAATCGCTATTCTACCATGAATGTTTAGATTGTAAGCCACTTCTAAATCTAATCGTAGACAATGGATTGTGAAAATGTAGATTGCTTTTCATGATCATTTTAGATACAATAACCTGTCTAGATATTACAGATGGCTTCACTGCTTAGTAGTCTCGGAAACCTTGTTATCGCTTTTGAAGCTCCTCCAGCACTTCATTTAAGACGTTTCACAGTTTTCTCAGTTTACTACTTTTACTTTCTATATCAAGGGTTTTAAAATTTTTTCCACTGAACGATACATTTTTAAAAGGCAAAAATGCAGTCCGATTTTTAATAAGAATAATACTCAACAATGATTTTCTTACCATCCTAAAATTGGGAAGTAAACAACTGGATAGAGATTTAATCATTGATAAATTAAAGACATTCAATTCAAAATAATATTTCTGTAAATTTTGATAAATGTTTTTAGATAATAAGATTTCTTTAACTTTTTTTACTAACAAATATTGAAGAATCTAAAAGAAGGAGACTCCATGGATTTTTTTGCGGCCCAACATTACTTAATTCAACCCTCTTTGGAATTGCAACCTTTATTTTGGATTTAATTACATCGACATCCCGTTTTGAAGTAACAGGAAGACTATTTTAGGATGGACTTTGTAAGCTTGAACAGTGATCAGATGACGAGGACGACACCTGATCTGGCATCCTCCCCTCCAAACTTCCGCACTACACCAGCGGGAGGATCTTTGACCCTCGACGTCAGATTTAATGTGCATACACGACGGACCTATGGTGGTTTTAAGCCTCAAGCCCTCCCATGCCGAAGCCAAGACCTTACCACCAAGCCACCACCCCTTATTTTAGAATCCATGTACTACCATCCCAAGCCGAAAGGCACAAGCATATGCTGTCCAATCAGAATTTGCATGCTCTATTATCTTGCATTTTCAAAATCTAATACAATCCCCATAGTTTAGTTTCTAATTGACATCTATTGAAAAACATATGCAAAATCTCCAGAAGAAAAAAAAAATGCCCAGGATTTAAATCTATCTGCTAAAAGCTTCACATTAATAAAAGTGGCCAGATAGAATTTTGAATACGACGCGTATTGATAAAGACCATTAATATTATCAGGTGTTTCCATCACTTTGACAATTACTAACATATATCATAGTATTACTAGCCGCTTTATTATTTTAACAGCTGGTTTCATAATTTTGATTACCATCCAGTAATATCACAAGGACTGTCTAGTAACAGCAGCTGTTTTCATTATTTTGATGACCGCCGGAACGTATTTAAATAGGGCTTAAACTGTGTGTCGCATTGAAAAATCCTCTGGTCGCAAAAACGTTCAGACTGCCTTTTTCTTTCATTTTCTTAAACATTTACAGGGAAGAATTATTCACCTCGATTAAGTAATTTCATTAAAAGTTGCTTTATAACTATTTTTTATTAATTTTCCTGTTAGTTATCATTAATCATTGTTTCATTTTCTTATTTCTCTTCTAACTCTGAGGTCCTGAAAAAAAATTTCTGGTTTAAAATGCAAAAGGACAAGTGGAAAAAGTTTAAAAATCAGGTATCGAAAAGTTGTTCAGAGGGTGTTTAAACATTTTTAGAACGGTTTCGGGGCCATTTAATTAATGTTTAAAATGTAAAGACTATTTTTTTAAAGGTTTGATCTGATAGCCTTTTTTCTGGACTATAAGTCTTCATCGTGATTTCCATGATAAAAGCGCTTTTCGTAATCCTTACCTTTCCATTCCTCTTCTACTACTTTCAGAGTCCATCAATCGTGGTGCGTTTGCTCTTAGAAATATCTCTTTTCAACAAATCAAAGGCACAATAGTCCATAGGTGAAACGTCAGAGGACTTCGCAGGAATATTTTGAAAAGGTATATATGCAATACCTGTATCAGTCTTCAGTTTTTCAAGGAATGCAGTGGTACTTTTCGAAGTATGACTTGTAGCTTTGTCTTGAAGAAGTTTCACTCTTTCAAAGTCATTGGGATAAAGAAATGGAATTTGTTCTGTAAATATCGGACGTAAAACTTTCTCCTGATAGCACGTTGAGTTGATTTCAATATTTTTTCCACTCTTCTTATTTTTAATTTCCCATTGTAGAAGAACCCTGCGACAATCATAAACCTCTTACTGAAACTTTGTTTTGAGTGACGGAACTAGGTTTGTACACAGACCTATTTCTGTTACAATAATTTAAGTAAACCCATGCTTCATCAAAGGTCACAGTGTACTTCCATTTATCTGCTGTTAAATAGTTTTCATAAAGGGTTCTACAAACTGTTCTGCATTGAGCCACATGCCTCGGCAAAAGCTGATGAACATTATGCTTTTTTTAGCTTTTTTAAGTTGTAAATCTTGGTTTATTATTTTATTTATTGTTGCTACAGATGTATTTAAAGACTTTGCAATTGATTTCTACGTCTGCGGATTTTCTCTTGTTACCAACGATTTCAATTTAGACAGAATAAGTGAAATATTGTTCGATATTGAAGGAATATTCAGTGGCTAAGACAGAACATTTTATAATTTCAGACACATTATCATTCCATGTGCACATATATTTATTTTATGTGCCTTCCTTTACTTTAAAACAATCCTGAATTTTGAAACGTTAATAACAAAATATCTCAGAATATTTCATTTCATTAAATATACACTTGTTTTTCATAGATGTTTATAATTGTATAACTTCTAAATTAATGATTAATTTGTTTTGATTAAATATTATCTTCTAATATTACAGTGAGGACATTATGAAAGAAGAAAGCATTAGGTAAAAAGTTACCTTATTAAGGAAGAAAGCAATACTAAAATCTGTCTTTAGTCTTGATTCTTTGAGGGCCAAAAATAAAAATAAAAAAAATAAATAAATTCTTCTATTTGTTCGAACATCAACAAATGATGGTCACATTTAATTCAGGTCCACAAAATTTTGTTGAAACTCATTAAACTCTTTTCTGATTTTAATGACAAAAACATTAATAAACGAAGTTGATGACTTAATATAATAAAGATTTCAGAAGAATACTTTCTGCTTTTAGTCCTAACTATTTTTAGATAAAATCTATTCTGGAAACTTAGAAAATTAATATATTAAAATTCTTGAAAAAGACATCTCCAAAAGAACATTCTTTTTAGCAAATTTAAGCATTAAAATTTAATACAACCAAGACAATGGCAACTTATAAGGCCATTCAATTGTCATCAAAAAGGTGAAAAGGCGAAAGTTTTTTGTCTTTGACTTAGAAAATGATGTCTCAAAAAGTTAATATTAAATGCTTCCATTAAAAAAACATTATAGATGCATTTATAAGAAATGTTTTGCTTTTCTAATAGATTTGATGCCAAATTTTATTTTAAATTAATTTCTTGAATAAAATTCATTTGATACAAAAAGAAGAACGCACGTGCGTGGGTGTTTCCATTTTCCATTAAAAATGTTAAAGTTGAGTAAATTATTTTTTGGCATCGTTAATTTTTGTCATTTATAATAGACATATTATATAGTTAGCATTATATCTGCTCTTTCAGAATCTGCGCAGTTATGGCCCGGTTTTAAAGTTCCAACTCACTGGCGAGATGATCTTGAGTTCGAGTTTCGGTTCCACTTCAGATCTCTAGAGTTCATCGAGAGGATGTGTGTTAAATTTCTGGAAATTCAAATATTATTCTCAATGACGGCTCGTCAGTTCAGAAACGAGGGATGCTGCAAAAAATATTTCTAAAGAGAATACAATTTTTTGAAAGTATCTTTACCTCTAAGTAGCCGAGAATTTTTTATTGTAATTATCTGAATTCCATTTTAGAAAATTATCGACATATCTTTGTTCTATGAGGGGCTTCTAACAAAAGAAAACAAACATGTTTGAAACCGGATGCGTTTCGTCCGGGTAACATGAAAGTGAAACCGAAACATAAAAAACAGCGAATAAGAAAAACATATCATGTGAGCGAAGGCGAGTCTTGGGTGGGAGGGAGATTGAAAAAAAGCATCAGTTGACCGGGCGCCAAACCCGAGCAGCAAAAGCTCCAGCTCAATTCCCTCAGTCTTTTCGCCTTCCGATGGAATCACTTATAGCTATGCAGAGTGAGCGCCGGTGCTATTCGACGTGCAGTCCTATACTGTGTCTCTCCCAGGCGTTGATTCATTTTCTGTCTTCCTTCTTCTTTTTCATTTATTTATTTTTCCCATTTTTATGGATCATCGAGCCTCAGTGAGGAAAAGTAACCAAATAAGATTAGAAACGAAAATACAAGTTTTAAAAATAATTTCAGTGTGGGCTGCAGTTCTGCAGCCTAATGGACGAGATGCCACTGTATATTGCTGTATAGTAGAAATTCAGGGAGTGAGGTATATCTGCTAAGTCATCTCGTCGTTAGTTCGACATAGTTAAAATTCGAAGCTTACCGAGAAAAAGTTTCATACCAGGAAATTAATCAAACTAGCAGCGGAGACTCGTAGAGCTGTTTCGTAAATGTCGTTACAAGAAAAAAATTCTTATATGATGTTTCATTTGTTTAGACCCTTTATACAGGGTTCCCACTTAAATAAGGGCCACCCTCCTTTAACTTCAGAACTATGGCAGTTTTAGTCATGAAAGTAGTGTCTAGGTATGGTAAAACGTCTATGCGTCATGCGATGAGACAACTTACAACGCCACCTGGTGGCAAACTTTGGAGTTAGCGTTCCTATCTCGAAAACGGTACGAAATAGAGGGAAATGCAAATTACAAAGTTGTAGACTGTTATCGATTCAGCACAAAAAGTCACCTTGTGCACATTAATACGAAGAACAGAACGCTTAAAATGCACATTTGTTTGTTCGCATTTTCCAAAATTGATACATCACAAGACATGAACAAAAGAAGAAAAGTTTATTTTTCGGGGGAAAAATTACCCATTTATACTTTTCCTGTGGGAATAACTTAAACAGCAGGTGTATGAACCTTTCCGAGAACATTGCAGGACTTTCGATGACGTATTACTGTTTCTTGTGCTAGCGCGCCACCTATATGATAAAACGTGTGCAAAGTGAAATTCAAACAATGGCTCAAATCTGTATTTTAGATGACGGAGAGTACTTTGAACACCGGGAATAAAGATATCTTTTGTGATAACTAATTTTTTTCCCCTTTAACCCGTTTTGTGACGTCACAGTTACGGAAATCGCGAACAATAAAATAATGAAAACTGTAAATATATCGTCTGAAACATTCCTTTTCAAGCGAGAGCCATTTTTTTTTAGGGATAATTTATATTTAATCCTAAACAGAAGAATGCCAATGAGAAACCTTTATTCACATATAACAACCTTCTCTTAAGTGGTGGGCGATTATTTAAATAAAATTGAGCCCTTTTTTTAAACTGATTCTGCAAACTTTCTGAGTTCACAAATGTATCTTTGGTTACCCTTTCGTATTTTTTTTTCGTTACTATGAAATCTGTTTGAATACAATTTGTTAATTTTTCCTTTAAAGAATTTGAAATTTGACCTTTAATCAAAGTTTTTCCTCAATGTGTTTACCTATCCAACAATAGAAGAAGTTAATGTAAAATATTTTATAACCCCGTGACTCATTAGCATATGCAAAATTTTCAAACAATGAATTACCATGCAAGGATGATCAGATAATGTTCCCATTTATCTGCTAAATTTCATTATTTTTGAGTTGTTGGGTAAATAATATAAGCAAGCTCTATTTGTAATGTCCGCGTTACTTTGTCTCTTTATTTATTAAACTACTATTTATGAAGACAGTTGATCTTATTATATAGGATAAAATGAGCTTTGAAATAATCTCTTGAGATGAATGCGCATTGATACCGTAGATAAAACTTTTGAAAGAAATTGTTGATATAATTTAAACATAAAGCATGTTCCCTACATGTGTATATATGCCATGCATTATCCACACATGTAGAACTATTAATGAATGCATTCATTTTTCGTAATTAATTTGGGAAATTTGCAGTAACTTTAATTTTAAGTAATTATTTTGTTCCTCTTTAATTCTTCCTTTAAATATTCAATAGAATAAATTCCAAAATAGGATAATAGAGATTAGCCAAAAAATGAAGGCAATTTAACAGTTTTTGTGTGCATTCATTATACTTTCCTCGGAAATTGAATACGCTAATAGTTAAAGATTTGTTATGGTAAAAGGTTTATATTTGAGCTATTTTATAAAAAATGCTCACGTATACGATTTCATTTCGAAAAAAATATAGATTAATCATTATTAGGTTACTTTAACTTTTTGCAATCTTCATAGAGTTGGCTATTTTCCAATAATATTTCGCTTCGTGTAAACTTTTGATAGTACAACCTGAGACAAAAATAGCTCAAACAAAACAATTATTTAAAAAAAAGTCGAAATACGAGTAATTATTGCAGGCCGTAATTATACAGATAACACTCAGGATATAAATTAAGGTTGTTTGAACAATTGTGCGCAAGTGAAATATGCTGCTAAGGTTTCGGTTGCGAGACAGGGGGGATCCAGGTTCGAAACCCGATTCTACTGACTGTTCGCCGTGTAAACAGGCCTGTCGCACGTTAAGTCGAGCGTCAAGTGTCCTCCCGCTATTATGGTGTGGAGGGGAAGTTGGGAGATGAGGTGTCGGCTTAGGTGTCGTTCTCATCACCTGACCACGGCCCTTCCCAAAGTAGCCGTAGTGTTGCTTCAAAATGGAACGTTTATATACTAAAATCTACGTCTCAGAAGTCTTGTGAAAGTTTTTCAGTTGTGGACTTCTAATCGCAGTTAACGATGATTCACTTTTAATGAATCTTAAGCTCTAAAACTTCGTGGTGCGTCCTCGGAAAAAAGGATCCTGTTGCACCGTTCTAGGTACGGAACTTATTTAATTCATGCCCCCCAAAATTTTTGTATTTGTATCAATAATAGTAGGAAAGCATACGTATTTGAGTTTATTGTCAGCGTAACTCAAATACCTTTAAATCTAGAGCTACTACAAAATATTTTGAAATATGACTATGTGTTACTTTTTTGTGGTTTTTTTGAAATTTTAGTTAGTATTTTTTAGTTAACTTAAAGTGATATCCGACGCGCACATGAAAAATGGCTGTCAGAATTTCGTAGATTTTCCTCTAGTGCCATCTATTGTCAATTACTTAACGTGCCTGCTTAACATCTCTAACAAAAATAAATTGTGTTTATCTTTTTGGAGAAATTTTTCAGAAGCTTTAATTATTCTTAATTTTAATCAATAAAAATTTCATCCATATTAATTCTTATATTTTATTCGCAAGCATACATTGAAGAAAATAATATTGATAGTAATTGTAAAAGCTAATTGTCTACAACGACAGATAAAAAGTTTAATGAGATGTTCCATTTTTTTTGAAGTTTTCAAGAAATTTTAAGGCTCTTCAAAATTTATTTATTTACAAAAATTGATGCTTTAAATGCTAGATTAATGCACTGAATTCACTTTAGATATTTCTTTGCATTCACAATTAGTTTAGATAAAATGTAATTTTAGGACCTAATGTTTGAAACTCGGATTGCCTGAAGATTAATCTTTCGTTTCAGCGTGTCTCTAACCGAAGTATTTTAGACTTGATCACATCTACTTGAATTTGGGTCGATGTTAGTTTTTATATATATTTATCGTGTTAAAATCGGAAATATGAAAATAAAAACAAGTAATTTAACAAAAATCTATAAACATTTATTTTGACGAGACATTTAAAAACCTATTAATAATAGAGACTCTCCGTCTAGACAACTTCTTAGTCTAGATTAATTTTCGTTATTTTTAAAAAGCGCTATTTAAAAAACATTTCTTTTTAGTTCATAGTTAAATCTAGAAATAGAAACATGAATAGTTATTGTTCTGACAAAGTAAATTTTCAGCTCTTATATTGTAATAAAGAAATAAGTATATAATTAAGTACATGACACAATTCTGTAACATTCATTGCGTTGGGAAATAAGGTTTAATCATATTTAATAAGCAATAAATGTATAAATTTTAAAGTGCATGTTCATCATATTTAATAAAGAGAAAAGTTAGATCTTTAAAAAAATTACTCTTACACAACATTAGATACTAACTAAATAATTTCTTTCATTTCTAAAGCGAATATTAGGATAGAAAAAAGTTTACTCTGTCTACATTGTTTTAATACGATGGTATGTAAAATAATAGCGGAGGAGAAAATAATGAACACGTTAATTTTTTAAGCAAAGAATTGAGTTGAATTTAATAAAAAATGTTGCTGGCGATGAAATTATTGAAGTCATTAATTTTTAAGTAAAGAAATAAAGTTTCTATAATTTATTTCTTTTAATTTCTGTCTTTAGCGTAATTATAATGAAGTGTGTGAAAAAGTCAACTTCAACTGACACAGTTAAAAGATGGCGATTCCGCATAATGCAAATTTATCCGCCCTTTCTCCGTACGCAGATCGTAAGCTTAAAATGTTAAATATTTGTGTTAAAACAAAGTTAAATTTACATATTCTTCATTGTTTTCTCCATTCTCCTTAGCCCATTTTATTCTATCTGTGCTCACAATTTTACTAAATAATGCTATTTTTCTAGAAAACATTATTGATTTCCGATTGATTATTGATTTCAGACTTTTGTTTAAAAAAATTTTGTATGTGAGCGGAAAACATCTTGGAAAATCTTAAAAAAATTTTAATATATCAAAATTCGGAAATAGTTCAGAAAAAGTAAACAAATAAAATAAAAATTAGGGAGCTTTTGAAAAAAATTTTAAAAAGTTAAAAAAAGAGAAAGTAAATATAATTTAGTTTTAAGCTATTAACTAAAATATTTTAATGATATCGCTTTTATTTTTTTCTGCTGTATTTTTTAAAATTTTATGAGATCCCTGTAGAAGTTTAATTTTGAAAGTATACGTAGTGTTAAATATTTCTCTCTCCAAATATACAAAAATCTATGAAACTCTCAAAAATTACTCCAACTTGTGTATTAAAACATATTTACTAGAGTTTCAGTTAATTCCATAAAACTACATATAATATAAAAAAGTTTTCTTAACAAAATAATATCTTTCTGTAACCACAAGCTAGTTACCAATATAATACGGTAAAAAATAATCAAAAACAATTTTAATGAATTAAAATCAGGGAGAAATAAACATTACAAGGTAATTATTATTAATTAAAATTAAAAATGCTGTTTGAAGTTACTTAAATTATATAATTTTAATCACGCATCGAATCCAGAATTACGTATCGAAATTTTTGAATCAAAAGCAAATTGGAGACTAATTTCTATAATAAAAACGATGTGGTTAAAAACCGATGTACTACAAAGATTATTCGAGCATCACTGTCATAGTCATTATATGAAATCAGCAAAACTGACGTCACATTTTTTCATCAAATCCTTTCTCTACACATCGCATAAATAAATCACAGTAAATGCATTTATCTGCATAATTGCTTGCATAGTAAGGACTTCGTATAAGAATAGTAGCAAATGATAATTTAATAACTTCATGGTAGCCTTTCTTTTAAAATGTTTGTTATTATTGTTCTTTCTGTAATTTTTATCAGACGGGAAAAAGATTCATTCAAAAGACGCATTCAATGTTAAAACAGTTAAAAGGTTTAGAAGTTCGCCGAGAGATCTTATGTTAGAGCTCCCGGCAGTTATTAATACGATTTCCGTTCTTCGCATCTCGATTCGCTGAGATTTTTTGGTTATAATGGCGTGATGTGTCGAGTTCTTTTTAAAACGAAAGTACCGAGTTAAATGAACGACAGAGATATATTTATTCGGATTAAGGTTATATCTCAAAATTCACAGTAACGCTAAGAGATAAAATATTTACACAAACGTACAGCAAGAGGACATATTTGTCTTGATTAAAAAACACAAGTACACTAAAACTTATCAGTGACATAAAAACAGGAGGGGGAAATGGATCCTAAGTTCCAGCTTGACTTGCTCTCACTTCGGCGGCATCCACGCTAAACTGGCTAAAGCCATTAGCACACTGATGAGGGGATTTCCTCCAAACAGCATTAGTTTTGATCTCTGAACTGAAAGTACTTCCCATACATTTTGACAGTCGAAAACCGGTTTCGGAGAGCAGAACCTCCTTCTCTCTCTAGGAAGATTCGTCCGCGTGCTAAGTCTTTGAGAGAACACCTTGGTTCATGGATCGTACGTGTAGTCATCGTCAGCAGCTCGAAGCGATTTTGTTCTTCATTTATCGTGTAAATTGGCTATATGCTGTTTAAAAGTGCAAATCGTCAGAAATGGAGGGACCTGAATTTTCTGTTCTGAGGGTATGTCATATGTTTAGTGTTATTTGTATGTTATCTTCAAGAATTATCAGTTTCTTACGTGGAGGAAATTCACTGTGGTGGATTTAAAAGCCTTCTCATAGAAGTTTTTGCTCGTGTACTGTATGTATTCTTAAATAGGTGGAGTAATGATGTCTTTGTGAATACAGTGGTGGCCAAAATCGTGGAAAGCTTCTGAAAATTGCCCATTTTTTCGAATATCTCCCGAAAGGCTAAATGGATTTTCCTTGAACTTCGACCATGTAAAGGATAGGCTTAAACACACAATTTACATTGAAGATTCGGTCACGAGGGCATTTAGGGACATGGACCCTTATCATTTAGCTTCTCTTAGAGAGCAGCGAAATTCACCTCGCTGCAATGTCGATGTCGGAACGAATATTAACTATATTGAACCGGAATTTTTATATAAGTTGCTCTATATGTCTGACTCTGAAGTTGTGAAACAAAAATTACGCTACCCTTCGCGCATGTTCAGCAAAAATTATTTACTACAGCTACTTGTATTTTATCTAATATTCAAAGTAATTATTTCAACTTTTTATACAATGCTTTAATAATATATTTACATATATTATGTATGTTTAATACAATTTCATTTAAAACTCTGCATATTATAAGAAAATACATGCTGGAAAACTTCGGAATTTTGTAAGAAAACTCTTATATCTTCCAGAATATATTATCTATTTCTGCGAAAATTCGTGTAAGCAATGTTCACATTAAACACAACCAATGATAAAGTAGGGTGAGTCAAAATCCCTTTTCGTCTTCATCAATTTCTCGTAGATCCCCTAAATGCCCTCGTGACCGAATCTTCAGCGTTAATTGTGTGTTTAAACCTATTCTTTACATGGTCGAAGTTCAAGGAAAATCCATTTAGCCTTTCGGGTGATATTCGAAAAAATGTTTACATTTCAAAAGGTCACCATTGTAGATTTATTTCTGATGTCCTAGGCTGTAGCAACTATTTGTAAGATTTTGTATTCCTAGATTTGGGATTTTTAATGTCTTTTGCATCTGCCCAGACTAGTGATTATGAAATGTTGCATTCGTGTTTAATACCGAACTTTTGAATGTCTCCCTATCAGTAGTTTTAATTTGTTTCAGATGCCCTGCCTATTGGGTATTTTTATGCTCCCTCCAAGCCAGTTTGCTGTCGATCTCGGCTTCAAGATAGTTAGCCTTTTGAGTGAACGCCTTCTTTTTAGTCTGCACCTCTATATAGGGTGAATCAAAAAATCTTAGACTTTATGGTTAGGGGAGCAATGCACAGACGAGTCATTTTTACTTAAGTACGTCAGATTGTAAGCGCAACAAACGACCGCTGGAGAGGTTGCTGTGATAATGCAGTAACGAAAAGATTAGGGCACCATGTTAAGGTGAATGTGAGCCAGGACGCGACTCTGAAAACACTTCCTCCAAGAACATCAGCTCTCCTTTCTGATAACTCTCGTGTAGTTTCAACACAAACGTTAATCTAACTAAACTACATCAGAAATCTTCGATATACTCTCCAGGAGTGAACAGATCAAAGAATCTCGTACAATACCATGCAGTTGATACGAAATTTTTGTTGTGCACAATGTTGTCTTGTTGCTCGCGGATATTCCATGTGTGAGTTATGCACATTCACCACAACGCCCCTTGAAAAGGTAGTATTCTTCGTGAAGCAAACCTACATCGAAATATCCGTCTGTGTCGCAGTCCATCGCTTCTCTGTCAGAGTGATTCCTCTTGCGGTCGTACGTTGCTTTTTCAATCACATATTCCTACGTAAAAACAACTCTTCTGTTTATACCCAACCTGCCCTTAAAGTTTGTCTAAGACCTTTCAACAAACCTTGTAAACATCTGGAGATATCCCACCTCAAATTTGGGGATGAGAACATGCCATATAAGTAAGCAAGGTTTCGCTTCCCTGGTGAGTACAATAACAGTGTGGGGTTGAATTACCTACTCACCGATGACGTGCTTCTGAGGGGATCATCGTATATTCCGCTCGTAATGGGGTCTGAAAGGCGTCGGCCATAGAGCCCAAAAATGCTTTTCGCAGTGGTTTGGTCATTCAGAAATTCTGCATGCCGAGACTGGACGAGAGTAATTCGTTTATGATAAACTTACGGGAACAAGATATACGAAGGCTGTGGACTAGAAAGCAGATATATAATCACGTTTCCCCACAGTCTGCATATGTTCCTTTACAATTATTAGACAAATCCATGGCTAAGAGCAGCATAATCAAAGCGCGACTTAAAAAAATAACAAGCCCACACTAATGAAAGCACATTATAGTGACAGCCAGCCATCATCATAGCCATTACCTGTGGTAATGGAACCCTTATCTGTTCTCCTCTCAGACTCACCCCAGAATGAGCGCACGTGGCACGATAAATGGCATGTTTAAAAAAAATTGTGATCATTTAAGAACAGAATGTTTAGACCCATGTAATTAACCAATCCCTTATATCAATACAATGCAGTACTCAAATCTGTTTCTATTAATTCCCTCATAGTGTATGCAAAATTTACCACATTCTGTAAATATGAAAAAGGAATATAAAAAATAAAAACAATATAAATTATTTACATAAATTCTATATAGATTATTGCAAATATTATATATAGATAAATAATTAATCAAATATTAACAAAAATATATTTATAATTAAAATGTTTATATTGATTTGGAATGAACGCTGTCAATAAGAAGAAAACGATAAATGCTATGATATTAAATGGTCAAAACCAAGTTTAGTATTTATGCGTTACAGTCTACAGTCTATGAGTTTCACATCATCCAAACAATTTCTTTGCTTCTTAAGAGGTGACATTTCGTAATAGAAACACGCTCTACTAAAAGTTGAAAACACGATAATTTATTCTTTCGCAACTATCCATAAAGATATCTGCCAGATATTTTTCGATAAGAATTTCTAATTTTGTCTTCAGTTCGGTATCGTTTTGCAATTCAATTGTTCTTCGATAAAGCGTCCCGTATCATAAACACAATTTAAAAATAGATTTATTATTACGAAACAAAATTTCAAAATAGATTTTATCAATAAATAAATTTTTAAAATAGAATTTTTATCACCAAACGAAATTTAAAAATAGATATTTTATCACTAAACAAAATTTAAAAATAGATTTATTATCATTTGTTAGAAAAAGATTATTAGAAATAAATGGAAAAATCATAAGATTCATCATCAATGATTATCAGTAAAATATTTACGTACCTTTAATAATAGATGCATATTTTTGATCAATAGATTCAGGAAAAATTTGTATCCGAGAAACTACTAAACTATTAATTAAATTGTAAACTAACTTTTACCAAGCTGGAAACTAAAAAACGTTTAACTCAATATAATCACTTCGATATTTATAGTTTAATCGAGACAAAAGAGAAAAATTATTGTTTTCTAAGAAGAATCTTTTAGCATGTGTAAAATGAAATATAAAATCATTTACACAGATATTGCCATTCAATAATTTCCATTAAAAAATGCACAATCTTTTCTCAAATATAAATATTAATTTTACCCTTAAAAGCCCGATTTTTTAAAATTGATTTTAAAATGTTTTTTGACTTTCATTTCTTGAATAAAACATGGGAAAAATAATTTTAAAAATACTATTTTGTTTTAAGTATGGTTTATGGCAAAAAAATAGTTTACTGACTGCCTTTATTTAAGAAAAAAATGTCCTTGATAAAATTCTATAATGCCAAACACAGATGAATTTTAATAAATAATAATACGGATAAGAAATTTACTTCAACATCGTAAAATAAAATATGATTTTCTCAAGCCTACAAACAAAGCTAAAAAGATGCAGTCTCAAGTGAAAAACATCAATTTATTTTTATTTTTTATCAGCACTCAGACTGCCATCTATATGCTGTAAATTGATTTAATAAAAATTTCAGCATGTATCCTACTGGCAACAACAGGCATTAGAGCTTCAGCCTTATTCTCAAGATTTTAGGGAAAAAAATCTGGGTATGTTGCTTAAAGGCAACACTGGGCCTTTAAGGTTGAATGCTATACTTTAATATCAAATCAACTATTATTGTATAATGATGATTGAATTCTATTTTTTCTGTATTTCATTTGTTAAGAAATTATTTTATTGAATAATGTTACTAGTGTATTAACTTTTTAGCAATAAATAATAATTTTAGAATCAATCAAAAATCAAAATAAAGAAAAGAGATAAAATGAAAAATTCAAATTTTGCCTTTTTATTCTCAAAGCCTGAATAAAAAAATTGAGATTGGGTTTAAAAAATGTCACATTCTGCAGGTGCTTACTACATAAATATATTATAATATTAAACTGTCAAATTTGCAACAGCTTGTAAATTATTTAAAATACTATGAAGCACTTGCTCTTATGGAGAAACTCTTCCTCACTTATTTACAACTTAGAATTTCGATTTTGCAAAAGAAATTTCCTAATTTTCATTAATAAATGATATAAATAGAAAACAATACGAATTCTAAAATACAGTTCATGTAAAAAGTCATGTCAACAACAAAAATCAGCCCAAAATCTCATACTTCTGTGTACACAGTTATCTATATAATTATCTAGGCTTAAAAAATGAAAATTTGCATCAGAAATTTTAAAAATTAAAATTATCTGATTGCCTAAAAAGTCATATTTAATATAATATTCCTAAAAAAATGTTTAGAAATCGTTTGATCTGGAACCACATTTGATGTGACCTGATCGCGGAAAAGGCTTTTTTCAATCTGGGCAAAAAGTATAATAATAAAGGATTATTATAGGAATTTTAAAACACATTCCTTATTTACTTGAGATATATTCACACTTAATAACGACTTAACCGTTAAATTGAAATAAATTCTTTCTGGGATCAAGAGTCTTGATGAGCTTCAAGTGCTCCGAGTTTTATAGCATTCAGACAACGTTCTCAAGAGAAATTGTCCCAGTGATAGCATTATGCGACTCCATCAGATTTTAGCAAGTACAAAACGTGGACTTTGATTTTGCTTAAGGCATGTAATCAATCAAATAAATTTATTTCCGCTTTTAAATTAACTTGTTGGCATGGTTTTACGTGTAGCTTATAAGGTCCCATCTACATTAACACCACAGCATACCACCGAACTCGGAGCCAGGACGGCTCCCTGTCGGTTGGTTGGGTACGCGTGAAACTTTATTGAAAAAGCAAGAGCAAAAAAATTACATTTTATATATTAGAATACAAGCATTTAGATCAAAAGAATAAAACTGTACATTAAAAGAAAGAAAACAGGTTTGTACATTGATGCATTACAGTTGCGGTCCCTCTACAAAACTGGGCTGTTGTGTAGGGTCCAGGTTGTAAAAAGTCATGTATACTAGTAGAATTGTAAGTTAAATTACATAAAGAAATTCATATTAGCGACGAAGAGTATCAAGGCTCCGCACGAGACTAGGACTGGCAGTCTTTATTCTCTTTACTATTGGCTTGATATTAGAGGAAAACTACCTGTGGTAGGTTTTTAGAAATGTCCGTATTGTCTTAAGAAAAGATGGATGGTTTTCTCTTTGTGTTGCTGACTTTGAGAGGATGGAGTCTTATGTATGGGAGAAGAGAGAAGATGAGGATCTAGATTTAATTGAGTCTGGGGCTAGTTATTCTCACCATCTATTGGAAAAATAGGGCTTCGTTTCCCGCAATGAAGTGGATGAGTTTTCTAATTTTCGTCCTAGAAATGTTGTTGTTCAGAACTCTTTTCCACCAAAATGGTTCTAGGTCTGCTGACGGTTTTGTTAGGTGGTATGAGGTTGTAAACAGGCAGATTGTAGCATAGTGTAGAGGGTTTCCCAGATCTCCGCAGCCACAGGAATCGCTGTTTCTGATGTTGAATCGTTTAAGGTATGTCGGGAATGGACAGTGGCCCGTTACAAACATTATTTCGGGCCTTTGCCAAGGAGAAGGCGTTATCTTGACTTTAGGCAAAACGTTGTAAACATTCCTGCCTGTTTCTCTATTGTCCCATTATGTTTGCCAGCGGATGATGGACTCTTTTTGTAGTAGACTCTTGATATGGCTTCTTGGCGCCGGGATGTATATGGAGGTTCCCTCCTGTGTTGCCTTCTTAGCTAGTTCGTCCGCCGCTTCATTACCGCTGTATCCGACGTGAGCCCTAATCCATCCAAGTTTGATGTTTGCAGATTTCAGTAAGATTTCCTGCGTTTGTTGAGCAATAGGGCTCTTCGTGTCGATTGAAGCAATTAAATGGAGGCTCGACTAGCTGTCTTACCATACCTTAACCTGTTGGTTGGTGTTGCTTGTCCAAAGACAGGCCTCCCGTATAGCAAGAAGCTCTGCTTGGAAGATTGTGTTGAGGGGACGAAGTTGCGCCATCCATTCGTATTTCGTTGTGTCTTCTTCCTTGATACAGAAAGCGCTGCCTGTTTTGTCGTCTATCTTTGAACCGTCCGTGTAAATGTTGAGGCCGGTTACAGGAAGGAATTGCTTATTTAGAGAGATTCTGTCTTCTAATTGAAAAATTGCTGGGTGGAATTTGGTGGATGTTGTGCTGTCCTCATAGCTATTGGGGTTGAAGTTGATGTTGTAATTAGATGTTTTGCGTAATCTGGCCGTTCTGACGTAGGCAGCTTCCTGTTCTGCAGTTCCATCTACAGCAAACTTATTATTATTATTATCATTTTTCTTTTTTCTTTCAGGTTTCGCGATCCAGCCTTCTTCATATTCTCTTAAAGATTTAGAGAATTCAGAGAGAAGCAAACTGAACATGGAAGAATTCAATGCCCTGGATGATCTGAGTGGATTGATTCAAGACAATCCGATATTGCCTGGTGAAGCTCCATTCATAAAAGACGACGATCACGCGCTTCAAGTCAACAACAAGAAGTCCAATTCCAAACCTAAGTATGACCCTGCATGGAAATTCATGGGTTTGGGAAAAAGACCTCACTCCCACAGGAAAGAGATTTTGACTTACGACTCTTCTCATCAGTACGACCAATCGCAATCTTATGACATTGGTTTCCCTAACGACTTTGATTATTCATTGGATCCAGACGAAGAAGTCAATCCTTTATTGACTTTCTCTACACTGGTCAACTTTGAGATATTCAATGCCATTAGGGATGGAATCGCTGAGGCGACGAAGAAAGCGGTGAAAAATTCGGAAGGTATACTTGCCTCAAAATTATATTCGGGTGGAGATCATGGTTCTGAGAGGCTTGGAAGCCCAGCAGGCATGTATGTCGGAAGACAGAAAGCTATGTATGATCCAGGATGGATGCTTACTGGACTTGGAAAAAGATAATCATGAGCTTAATATGTTATTTATTGTGTTTTTCCACCTGCTACTTTTGTTTTATATCAATGTCATTCAATAACAAAATTCGGCATTAACATTAATTACTCAGGAATAATTTCAGATTTGTGTAACTGTAAGTTCATTACAAATAAGGAACCTGTGCACGTATTTTCTTTCTATATTAAGTTTGCCTTGAATTTAATAAAATTACTACTGTCATGATTCGTTGATATTTACAAATGTATTTGGAGAATATCATTAAAATCTTTGTAATCCAAGTCTTCCTGGTTTATATTATATTTCAAACTGATTTTTAAGGTTGTTTATTGTTTCACTGCATGTAAAAATTAAGTTTTTATTGATTCATAAAATAGTATGTCTTCATCGTTCTAGGAAAGAAGTAGAATCAAAGATAAGATGATTTTATTGGACGATAATAAAACGAAAGGTTAGAAAAGAATGATTTCGAAATCTACAGACAAGAGTTGGAGCATCTGCCTATAAAAGAATACACAATATGTTTAAGAGTGCTGAAAGTATAATCTTTTTGAAAAGGATCATTTCACAGAATATTACAATAGTTTAGCTCAGAAAACAATATTTCTGCAATTCGCTTTGTAAGAGGGAATTAATCTGAAAACATTTATACAGAAAATCTGTTAAATAATTTATATAAATGTTTCATTCCGTTGAAAATTGTTTCATAATAACTTTAACCCATTTCTGCTAAGAGGCTACAAAAACTGCAATTGAAAATTTATTAGATTTTGTTTTTCTTTTTTTACTAATTAAATTATGAATTTCATTGCTACTAAATAACATCATGTTTTGGTCACATTTAAGAACATTTACACACTGAATATGTTTTTTATGTTGATTATTTGAATTTCCTGATTAATTGTGACAACCTGGTATCATTGACACTAAACTTCTTAAAGCAGTACGTTTCTTCTTATTTTCTTTTCATTTTTACATTAAACAAAAAGTATTAAACATCGCCTAAAAAACTTAAAAGATGCTCTACGTCCCGCAATTTCAAATATCGAACCTAAATTCAGCTTTTTATGGGCAAAAAACAAGCTCACCCAACACATTAGTAATAATATATTTGGCACTAATACATAAGCAATAATTGCTACTTACATGTAAAAAAGAAATTATTAATTAAATTATCTGTAAAAATTATAGTTAATAATTTTATTACTTGCTTATTTTTCAGTAAAATGTGTTTTGAATTGCATTTATCGAATTTACTATGAATTAATGTTTTATTTATACAATAATTTGGAACTCCATTTTTCTGGGGCACACGAAAAGGTTTCTGGGGGAAAATGAATAGCGAGAGAAAAAAATTGAGAAGCCCAGAACTAAACTAAACTGAACTTCAGATTATCATTAAGCAAGGACAATTAAGAAAACCTTGATTTGAATAATTTTATAAAATCTTTCTAAATAAATGCATTACATAAATTTTCTTTTTATCATTAAATAACACTTCATTATATTGTATTGTTTTTTTCCCTTGTATACATGCATTTGGGGTCGTGAAAAACCTTTTTTAATCACAAAGAGATCTATCTCGATTAGAAAAAAGAGAACCCCTACTCTATAGTGAAACAGTACAAGTTCTTCCAGAAACTTTTGTGATGTGTTTCCCAAAGGTCTTCAAGAAAAATTTAGGATGTATTTCCCATGTGTAGGAAATATAGCTAACCAAAAGACACTAACATCATTATTAAACTTGTCACTACTTCATAAATATTGATAATATGTTCCCTACTACTAATTTTCTTCATTCCTTTCCCATTCGATGCAAAAGGAGATCCATAAGTTCCAAAGAGATGGCTGTATATGCTGGCAAGGTCTGCATATCCCAAATTAATTCTTTAATAAAGAAATAAACTGATCGTAATTCAAAACTTGTGGTTTCAGCAGTGGAAAGGTTCGGAGTATGAAGCGATTATAAGGAAAAGAAAATCCCTCGGCAATTTTGGGATATGTGATAGCGAGGTCAACTGCTGTTCGATATTACTGCAACTAACTTTCTTCATAACTTAAGAATGCCTTAAATTAAATTAAATATCAGCTTGAATAACTACCAATTTATCACATATTTCTATGTGTGATTGATTGACAACTTTATTTACAAGAATTTAAAGAGAAAGCTTTAGGTAAAGAAGAAAGAAGATTTAAGAAGAAAGTTTTAGAATTTTTATTGTGTTATGAAGAAAAAAAGAAGACGCAATAAAAACGTATCATGCTTGGTGAAAAAATTGAACCCTGTGCCCTTGAGAGGCTATTTTCAGTCGCCATTCTAGATGGTGCATCATTTTGACGTTTCTTAATTTCGATGGTTTAAAAATTCACCTGCAGAGTTGTAAGAAGTCGCAGAATAATTTTTCAGGAAAAATGAACTTAGTGTCAAGCGGGGAAATTGGGAACAAGTAGTGATTGGGAACGGTGACTACAGTGCACACTGGTGAGGGCCTAGCGAACTGAAAAGCCTGTGCTTTCGTTAAGACACTCTAGAGGAAGAAGTAAAACACTTATCTATGTTTTTCAATGTTATTTGATAACGTCTGTTACCTTTAATTGCAACCGTGTTCAAAAAAGTGAAATCAAATTTTTTTAAGTTTCATTTTTCGTTCTTTACGCCGGTTATATGCAAGCCGAGTTGCTAAATTATGTATTTCTTAGATCTGTAGGATATACCAATTGCGAGGAAACTTCATTTTTCGTTTTTAGATTTCATCTTGAGTGTTCTTAATTACCCTTGAAAATGTTTACTGCGGGGTAATTGGGAATGGCTTCTAATGTAACAAAAAACTTTATTTTTTATGTATTTGTAACATTTTATTATTTGATAGGAATCAATTTTAAATCTAGAAGAATGGTTGCGTTCTGTCTCGTCAGTAAAGTTAACTATTTTATGTTAAATTAACAACTGTGATTTTAAAACAATTTACCATATGATCGGCATACATATTACTTTTTACGTATGAAAGTTCTTTGCCAATCATGATATGAAGCCTTTTGACTTGAAGTCTGGAGGAAAACAAGAAAACTGATGACGACAAAGAAGGAAACATAGTACTTACTGATGGAGGAATCCGAAGATGAGGGCTCGTTTCAACAAGAAACGGGGGGTTGCGGAGATGGAGGAAGTAATTTATCTGGAAACATTCATGGCTGATTTTTCAACAAATGTGTTTGGTTTGATCGATAACGTTGTAGGCGCCAAAATGAAGGCACATTATTCGGACGTCTCTGGGTTTCAAGGAGTTGACAGTGGTGAATTGGATATGACAGGTTTGAGGACCAGCAATCTGGCTAAATCAAAATTTCTTTAGGTGGTGAATGACCAGTTTGCAATTTCCGAGAGTTAATTAAAAGTTATAGTCCCAGATGGTATCTTTGAAGTAGGTTGTAGAAAAGAAGTATTTAATTTTCAGATTGTGTAAATGTCAAAGAAAAATACATAGAATAGTGAATAGAACGCTCGATTTCAAGTGGAAAAATCTACTTTCTACTACTAAATTGAACTATTTGTTTTCACTAATTTTTATGTGTGAGTTTTAAGTCTTAATTATTTCATTCTAGTGAGTCATAAAATTCAGTTATTTCAGTTTCTATAAAGATTAATTTACCAACTTTTCTTTACAAAATTTGAGTTAGAATGATTATAAATTACACCAAACTGTAGATAGTAAATAGTTATAATAGTTTATATGCGATATTCCATTAACTAGAAGATAATTTTGCCGAAAAACATTCAAAAAAGGGGTTTGTGATAATTGGGGAAACGCAGTTAAATGCATTTTGAGGCAATATACAGTAATTTCTAATCATTTGCAATATATTCTATTCATATCTATTCGTTACTGTGATCAGAAGCCGAAATACGTGTTCCCAATTACCCCATAGTCTCTGGGATAATTGGGAACACTTCGGGGTAAAATAATAACGCTCCTAAAAGTGAGGTTCATTAATTAATGAATTATTTTTGAAAGGAGCATTGTTTAATGAACCCTTCAGAATATAATTATGCACTCACATAAAATATAAACATCTTCCCCGTCGCATACTATCCTTTTAAAGAGAAAAAAATGACAGAGTCTGTAAAATTCGTCTCCAATTGCCCCAACTGACCCTATACAATTATATTTTTTACGTTTCGAAATAATAAAATGAGCCTTGTAATCAGTGAATAATTATGCAATTTTTCTGAGTGCAAATGGTTAATCATGTGTAGTGTGCGATAATAATCCACAGAAAATAACAAAAATTTTAAAAGCATGCTTTTATTTGTACAGTAAAAAAAATAGAAAATACTCTTTTAATCGAAAATCTAGATGTCAAATGAAAACAGTAAAAGTCCTGAGTCGCTGATATAAATACTCTAAGTAAATTGAAATTTAATCATATTTATGATTAATTACGATATTTTTAATTTTTAAAGAATGTTTAAGAATTTGCTCTCTTATGATATTCATTGTAGCGTAATTTCCTTATAATACTATTTTCAGCACCTCACACGTTTTGACCTCCAGATTTTTCATAAAAATAATTATTTTTCATCTTTAGTACACTAATATACCTGTTTCAAAAAGCTTTTGTACTACTTTCTACTTTTTAGTCTTTAATACATTTAATGATTCATTATTTTAAAATCTTATCATTTTTTTAAATTCATCACCAGATGGCGCCTCTGTCAGAGAATCAAAATTCAATTAAAATCAATCAAATAATTGACGTTATCGTCAATTATTCAGATCTTAATGATGTGAAAAATTAAAACATTATATTGCACAAAATTTCATTAACTGTAGTGCACAAGAAGTGACTAAAAAATAGATTTAAAATTCTATCTTTACAAACATGAAATAAGAGATAAATATGCATTTAAATCAAGTATTTATATAAGAAATGTTTGTAAACATTTGGATGTAAATATTTAATTGAGAATTTATAAATAATATTTATCACAACAAACACTACACTAGTAAAATTCCAACGGTAGAATACAATTTTACTATTAAATTCATCCTACTTTCGCTACGCCTTCGACTAGAGTAATGATGGCTGGAACTTAATTTGCATTAGGCCAAATAACGGCTATCTAGCACGCACGCATGAAGTTTCCTGTAAAATCCTCTTGAAATATGATTCGTTTAGGTACACCTGAACTACCCTTAAATTAATCGGAACCTTTTGGATTCGCCATGTATATTAAGATAGGCAGTGAAAAAAGGGTCGGCATTTAAAAACGTCTCTTGAAAAAACTTAATTTTTAGAAATGAGTTTATAAAGAGATACAAGATTAGAACTACAATTCTAAAAAGTACTTAACACAGTAGTTCCTAAAGTGTGCGGCTCGGCGCCCTGGGGAATCTCGATTTTCTTACAGGGGAGCAACGAATTTTAGTTCTGTTAGCTATTAAGTGAGAATTTTAATTAAATTTGTTACTTCTCATTTGTGCACAGCTGATTTTCAACATCTGCTGTCATAAAATCGAAGTATCGCACGAAAATTAATGTAGAAAAAGAAATGAGGGTAGCTGTGCATTTAATCCCACGATTTGAAAAATGTATGGTGATCAACAGGCCCATCCATCCCACTAATTACTATATTTTTTGAATTTTTCAATAATTTTTGATGTGATCTAAAAATGTTTTATTTATTTTTATCAAACCAATATTATTACAATTTTGTAAAAAGTAATTGTAGTTTTACCTAAGGTGCCTTGGAAAAATCTGTATTCAACAAGGGCGCAGAAAGTCGAAAACGTTTGGGAATCACTGGCTTAACACTTTAATGTTAAAAGGAAATTGTGATGTTAATTAACTAACGATGTAGTCATGTTAGAAATGTTATGTGATCAGAATATGCCGATATATATAGTCCGGTTTTACAAAAATCCTACTTCCCTGCGTAAGTTTTTCACACAGAAGTTACTACATAAATATACCTGACATCGTTCCTTCCATTTCTCTTATCATACGAGTGCCATACAAATAATATCTCCAGTAATGTTCTGGGATTTTAAAAAAATGATAGAAATAGACTTCCTTTCACAAATAGATTTTTGCTACTTTATTAAACCTTTGCACTCCGAAAGATAATACTTGTAAGATGTATAACTATACACGTGAGAGTATAAGGATTGATTTGGCGCTATAGGAAGCTGAAAAATATTGTTATTAATTTGTTTCAATTCCTAAAAATTAATCTGTGTGTTTTTGCTACTATATGGCTTTTATAATAAGCGCTATCCAACAAGAATGTGTACAAGATGCATCACTCAGAATGTCGAGTCTGACTCGACATAAGAATGCAAAGGGTTAAACTTCTTTATTTTTTTTTATTAGTTAAAATGACGCAATATAGCTGAATTAAACTGTTATATCAATAACTTTGAAGCGGAATACTCAAATTTCCCTGTTTTACACGTCTTTTCTTTGTCTTTTTAATCTAACTATACAATAAGAGGCGTTATTTTTTTACAAATTAACAAAAGAAAGAGTACTGTGTCTCACAGGAGGTCAGGCAAAAAATATCCTTTCAGCCTTCCATGTCTCAGAGACTTTCAGAAAATTACCTTTTTATTATTATGTTTGAAATTTTTAATGCAAAATTAAGATGTGTATGACGCTTTTAACCTGCTAATTTTTTTTCAAAGCAGTAGAGATTATATTTAAGTTTATAAGTAATGCGTTAACAAAAAAATGAAATTCACTTATTAAGAATATATGTTCCTTTTATAAAAATGTAAAATACATAAAAAATTGAGTTAAAAAGTAATCGGAACCCCTTTGTTGTCTTTTTATTTATTATTTTTATTTATTCATTTATTTTATTATTTTTTTTCAAAATGCGAAATGAAAGGAACTTGATTAATAATTTTTCTAGTAATGTTATGTTAGATTAAAGTTCCTGTTTGAAGCTACACGACGGCTATTTTGGGAAGTATCTCGTAATTTTGAACCGAGTGCAAATAATGGAAACACTCGAGTCGGTACTCCACCCTCCAAACTTCCACGCCCTGCTAAAGTGAGGACATTTCACTCTGGATGGCAGATTTAACGCGCAATACGTTCTGATAATGCACACATTTCTTTTGAAAAATATATTCACATGCCTAAATAGTGTAGATGCTAATAATTATTTTAATCAACGCGTGCGCATTTTTATATCATGCATCGAATATAATTCATGCTGCTTAGTAATTTAAAAAAAATAAATAAGCTTTCCAAAACTTTTTCTTTGAGCTAAATACTGGAAAAACACTAAACACAACGCTAAAAGGAATCTTACAGCAAAACTTTTAACATAGGGAAAAACTAAATAGTAAAGAAAAGTTTTAAAAAAAATAGAAAATTATTTTGTGTTTTTCCTAATGTTTATTTAAAAATCCAGATGAAAATCAGAGAATTATCATTATAAAAGGAAGAATTTCAGACAGTTTTTTGTCAAATTTTGCCTTTCATTTTTTGGTAGTCCAACCATTTATTTCTCCAATTTTGCACGGTTCAGGAAATATCTCGTTAGGCAATCCGAATTATTGACGTCCGAATTTTGTACGCTTTTGAAATTTGAGAAATTGTGCTTTTAAGTATATTAGTCAAAAGCAAAAGAAAACTAGTAAAAAAGTAACTTCACTGATAATTTTTTTGTCACGCCTAAATTTTTATAATTTTTTAAAAAATGATTTTAAAAAAATCAGTTCCGCAATAATACCATAAAGTCATAAATTTTGAAGAACGAACAGGTTCGGATTCCCCATAAGGCCAACCTAGCCCATGGCCTAGGGTGCAGCTGAAAAGAGGGGACGTATATACAGAAGAAACAAGTCAAATATTTACAAAATTGTTTGCATCGCTTTGAAAAGGGCATATAAAATGCTATTTTAATAGAACATTGCAATTAGGCAAAATAGGAGAAAAAATTTATAAAGTTTTTACACTTTGGTCAAATATTCCTTTGACCTCAAGGATATGAGAACCGAAAAGTTCCACATTTAAATGCTCTGTGGCAGTTTATTGTTTCGTCTCCCAGAGTGCCAGTACTGATGGACATCACAAAATCTGAGATAGTAAATGGATAGTGAGACTCAAACCAGCCCACAAGCTTCTGAACTTCATTATTATCAAGCAGTATTCTTCAATCTCTGGAGTAGGTGTGATGCTCAGAAATAGTGAATGACAATCCGAAAAAATCTTCTACTTGTTGTGAAACACTAGTAACATTAGGCGTTGTAATGATTCACTTCGTTCAAGTGCTGTCAGAAATACTACGTCCGTGACTAAGAAGACCACCAGTACTTTTTAGTGATTGAATTAACGTTTGTCTGTCGTCAGATCGGTCCAGATTCTACTCCAGTATTTGTCTGACCGTCTGATTGTGAACCAGCCATTCGCTGTTCTTGACTGTCTTTGTGTGTTTTATTCCCTGAGGAGTGATTTTTTTAAGCTAGTTTAACTTTTAATATCCGGTGCTGTGTATTGTGTCATTATCGTTTTGGGGAATTCCGCTTTATTTTAATGCTCCGATTTATACGAATTTTGGCGTTTTAACTAATTTTGCTCCTCAGGGAGTTGAATTTTAGGTGTTTTAATTTAACTATTAATGATTGTAACATTGTTATTTATTGTTGATTTGGATTGTTCTCTCCCCACCGGCCCGTATTCGGCCTTGCATCCTTTAGGGTAGGCCTGGTCGGTGTGGGTCTATCTAACCAGCCTTTCGTGACGAACCGCTCATACTCTTTTGACACAAGTTTACTCTTAAGTTTGTCTAGTACTGGTTTCGTTTAGTTAGTTAGACCAATGTCCCGTTTAGAAGGTTTTATGAAAGCTATTTTGGAATGGTCTTCCTAATTTTGAACCGTGATCAGATAAAGAGGATGCCACCTTAGATGGTACGCTCTCTCCTAACTTCCACACCACACTAACGCTCTGTTGTTGGTGTGACGACATATGTATATGCTTACAAAAGTGAATACTTTATTTAGACAACTTCTTTGATTGTATGCGTCGTCTTTTGGGAGAATGACGAATTATTTTTGAAAACTGGAAAATCATTGCAACTGTGGCTAGGTTAGGTTATATTATATTAACGTGTTGCTTCAAAACGGGACGAGGGCTATTTAGGGACGGACCTCGCAATTTTGAACCGCGGTCAGATGACGAGGACGACACCCGAGCTGGCACCCCCTCTCCAAACTTCCGCGAAAAAACAAACGGTAGGACGTTTGGCCACTACGTATGATTTAGCGTGCAACAGGCCCTATACACGGCGGATCTTCAGTGGAATCTGGTTTCGAACCTGCGACCCTCCGGTCCCGAGGTCGAGACCCTACCACTACATTGCAACTGTGATAAGAGCTTGTAATCATACTACTGCAATAAAAATATATAGTGTTTGTATTCATTCGAAGCAGAATTTTATGCTCTATAATGTTCTTCCAAAACAATTTCAACATTGGATGTGTAGTTTTGGAGGTAATCTAGGAAAAACTGACAAAACACCCCCCACTTCATTTCAGTTTTGCCACCCTAGCAGCCGACGCTCACCTCGCCTTAGAAAGAAATCTTGGGATAGTCATAGTGGGCCCTAAATGAAGTAATTAAACCAATAAAACCTTAGCCATAAATATTTTCCGATTTAAACTCTCCGCCCGACTGGACTATTTTACGGTTTGGCGCTTTCGAAGTTTTTGGGGAAATCTCCCCCCTTAGTGGTGGAAACTTTTCGGTTTTCATATCCTTGAGGTCAAAGGAGTATTTGACTAAAGTTTAAAAATTTCTCTCCTATTTGCCATTTTTAGGTTTAATTGCAATGGGCTATAAATAAAGCAGTTCTTTCACTCCACAACACTTACTAAGACACAGGGGAAAATCTATTTACTATTTCCGTCTCGCAAGCGCAGCATAGCCCACATTTTAAGGGAAAACTCCAGATTTGATTTAACACTCGATTCATTACGCTCATATTGCATGACTTCCAATTTATCGAGAGTAGGTAGGTAAAATGTATACGACTTCTTTTAATATACAGTTTAGTTTACTTGGGACCATAAGTCTCAAAGCTGTAAACAGAAAAGTTTTTAAGAATGTCCGCCAACTTATAAGAGAGGAGCCTCCAGTTTTATTGTAAAATGAACCATGCATAACTTGGAGCCCGTTCATGCATCATGTGTTGCATGTTTTACGCAAAATACAAAAGATTCCAATAAAATTTCGTTAGAATCGCGTGGTGTCGTATAAGAATCTATGCAATATCCTTTGCATTTTGTGCCATTTCTGTTCGCTGCTTTTTGTCGAATGCGCCATTGGGCTAAAAATAATCTGAACTAACCAAAAAAAGTTAGTCGATGTACAGTAAGTCAGTGCAGTGCATGGGTAATATGGACAATTTTAGTTATTTTTCGATTTTATATTGACTTATAAGCAGCGATTTTAAATGCATTAGCTATTAATAAAAAATTAAAATAGCAAATTTAGTTAAGCCATGCAGGATGAAAAGAAAAGCAGTGAAGTCTCAACCCTTCAAGACCCGATTTTTTAAAAAAATGATTTTAAAATGTTTGACTTTTTCTTGAATAAAACATGGGAAAAATACTTTAAAAAATCCTATTTTGTTTTATGTATGGTATATGGCTAAAAAATAGTTCGAACCATCGACAAGACTGGACTTTAATTGAAAAAAATCTCCTTAATAAAATTCTATAATATCAGACGGATGATTTTTAAGAAATATGGAAAAGGAATTTTCTTCAAAATTGTAGAAAAAAATATGGTATTCTCAAGTGTACAAAGCTAAAAAGATGCACCCTTAAGTGGAAAATATTTTTTATCGGCACTCAGGTTGCCATCTATGTTGTATTTCGATTTAATAACATTTTCAGCATGTATTCTATTGGCATCAACAGGCAGAGCTTCAGTCTTAATCCAAAGAATTTTAAAGGCCAAAATTGGGTATGTTGCTTAAAGACAACACTGATCTAACTTTAAGGGTTTAAACAATGACTAGCTAACCAACTACCCATTATAAAAATTCTGAATTTCGATTACAAAAACCAAATTTTATTGAAGATTAAGAAAATGAATAATTCCAGAATATAAACATTATCGTGTTAAAACCTATTCCAGATAACGATATTTTTCTGAATAAACTAAAATGGAACATTTTGAATAGTCTTTTTTAGGTTGGCACTAGAAGTTACGGAGATAACACTACAATCACAAGACTGAATTGTTGGAGGTTGTGTGCGGTTTCACGTGCCGCATTTTGCTTAAAACTTTACACGCATTTGACTCGTCTCTAAATTGTCTGTATTCTGAAGATTTTTTTTGAAATACGTAGTTATCGCCGGCCTGGCCGAAGCCGTGCGGTCCAAACGACAGGTCGTACAAAGCACCCCCCACCCAAACAACTCAACTTTCTAGCTACAAAGGGACGAATAAAAAAAAAAACAGAAAATTAAATCTTCAAAGTGAAAAAGCAAGGTTGAACAATTCTTTGACAATATCAGGAACGGCCCGCCTAAAAAAATAGTTTTTAGTTCTTTATTTTGCCAATTACTGGACCAAGACTCTCTCAAACTAGCCCCCATTTATGATACTCAAGGAGCACATGAGAAACGGAACAAATCTTCAGTATATTTAAGCCATTCAAAATGCATGCCACTACTATGGAATCATTTTAAAATTTCAGTTCGAAGAACTCGAAAGGAAAGATCCTCTCCCTGGAAAGATTTGCATATTATAGCTTACAGATTAATAAAAAATGTAGCCAAATGCACAGTTGGAAAACGAAATGAAAACTTTATTTACATATATGCCGTACAAAGATCCAAATACGGATTACAATATCATTATAAAACTAGAGATTATATATACATTAGAAATTGAAATATAGTACCTTATAAACAGAAGTTTCCGCTTTTGCTTAAGGGTCCAAATAATTCATTTAGGAGGAAAGCTATAATCCAACAACCATGCTTAGCATTTTAAAAAGTCAAATCAAAAGCAATTTTGATACGATTTACTTTGAACACACACCACGAGTCTTGAAACATTCCAATTTTTTTTTAACCATCAAGCATAAAAAAATCTTACATCTTAGTTTGAATTAAAATTTAATATCTTTTGAAGAAAATTCTCTAATCTTAGCAAAAAATTTAATAATTTAGTATTTCAGTATCTTTATTCGCATTGCTCAGCAAAAAGTAGTTTGTATTTATCACATCCATTTAATATTTCATAAAATAATATTTTATTCGTAGAAACTTAAAGCACTTCAAAATCTTGCAGATATTCTTTTTATTGGACGAGTGCATCAGTCAAGATGAAAAAATTTTCCAACACAAACATGCTTAACATTTTAAAGAATCAAAAGCATTTATTTACTATTTATTTTGAACACATTAAATATAAATGAATTATAAATATGATAATGTATATATAAATATAATAAAGTATTTGTAACAATTAATAAAATTATTGAATTGTTTTAAAACTTTATCTTTCATACACATTATTAATCTCTTATTTCTAAATACGAAGTAAAATTTAACAGCTTTTGTAGAAGAAAATTCCATACACTTAAAAGAACAAAAATTTTGTATTTCAGTAATTTTATTCGTATTGGTTAAATAAAAATAGTTTGCATGTATCGCATCCATTCAATATTTTCATAAAAATAATTTAACAATATTTTATTCGTCTAACCTTACGAAGCTTAAATTTTTGCCAATATTTTTATTGCGCGACCATCTAAAACAAATTGATCTCCATGGTGATCAGGCATGGCGATCAAATAATGTTTTCAAAATTTCAAAGGATTCCCGATTGGCTGACCGGTCAAGCCATCAGTTATCCTTTGATGGAAAATTAGAAAAAGGGAGGGCGTCGGAATCGGTATTTTAAACATAGGATAATAGGATTTTAACTTTTAAAATTATCTATAAAAAAGCCGAGTTTCAAAAATGTGTAAATGGATACAATAAACAGGAGATACCCATTAGCTTATTTCATAGAAAATACATTTACATAGACAGCTTATTTACATAGAAAAGAAAATATTTCCAGTTAAAATGCAAGATGCCTGTTAATTCAGAGTTAATCCAACACTGCAGTGGTTCTTGTTTAGAATATCCTTTTTAAAATTAATTTTTAATAATGAATAATTGATTAATAGAATTATTTACTACATTTTTTATTTGAAAAAAATCAGCTTATATTAAAGAAATCCTCAAAAATATTAAATTCGAAATTCGTTTAAATTTTTCTGAAAAGCTTATACTCATTAACATACATTTTTACATTTTTTTTGAAAAATTAAATTCGTGCAGTGCAGGATTAACATATCTTTGAAGATGGTACAATTGAAGTATTTTGTAACAAAATAAATACACTAGAATATCCGAAAAATACTTGCTAGGCATTCCAGTACATTTTGAAGTACACAAAGTCATGAAAAGTGAAATACAATAGAAGTAAATTTTAAATCACAAATTTATAATACTATTATATTAGAAATATTAAACTTCTACAAAATTGACTGCATTTAATGAATAATATCCAAGATGAACTACAGATTGATTCGTAACTTGTATATAAACAAATGATACGCACACACTTATTTAACTCGACTCGTCTCATGCTCGTAAAGATGGAACTTTGTAATCAATTTTGGATTCACTTTCTAGTGTGCTAGAGAATTGAAAATTTGTACACTTGCGAGTCCTCCATTACAATACAACAATGAGATTTTCGGAAGTCGATTAGCAGTGAATGGATTAATTCAATCCTTGTGGTGCCACCTGATAGTGAATTTAAAAAAAAAGGATTTCAAGATTCCATAATATTTATAAAAAAGAATTATAAAATTAACGACTAAAGCAGCAAATTAAAATTCTACTTTAGCGCACTAATAAAAAGGTTCATTTTAAAAACTCAATAAATTTTTTCTTGTATATTAACAAATGGTAATATTTCGTCAGTGCATAGATGCGGTCTTAATTGTTTGCAACAAATACGACACAAAGGAACATTTTCAACCATATTTGTCAAATACGTTGTTCTTTATTTAAAGTTAATTTCTAATTCTCAGTTTCTACTTTACCCTCAGAAATATTCAATTTTTTGCCATCATGAACTAAGCGCAGCAAACTAAATCTAGACCAATTTTTATTCTTTAAGAATCTTGAAGTAATCTGGATGATGGACCCTCGGTAAAAATTTGGGCGTTTCAAACCCGTCTAACGAATGGAAACGTTCTTAGCTTAAAGCTTGAGATCTGCTGAATCAATTGATTCGGAGTCTTCATAGAACTCATTATGTCTAGGAATACTCTTGCACACAAGTTCTTAGTAATGAAGACTAGATGCAGCCAAGAAATTATATTTAAGATTTAAACATTTAGGGAAGATAGATCTCAAAAAATTGTTTCATTGTTTTAAATTGATGCGTCATATCAACCCAGATTACTTGTACAATTTTAACCGATTTTAAAATTAAATTATTGCAACACCATTAACTCTGACTGCGTATCCTGCGATTTCAGAGGGTTGAAAATATATTTTCTGCTGCATCCTGCGATTTTCACAGGCTAATGTGTTTAACTTGGTACTTTTATAGCATTGGTTTAGTTGGTTGGTTGGTTGGTTTAATGGCACAAGGGCCAACCTGGCCATACTGCGTCAAACTTTATAGCATTGGATCATATTGTACCAATAAAAGCTTTTCATATAAATAACTCGCTTGGTTCAACGGTATTTGAGCATGTTTGCAAACGTTGCATCTAAACAGTGATTTCAAAAAATTACACAGTCAGAGGGTTACGATAAAAATATACACTGCTCTATAAACACATAATCTTGAGTATTAATGCCACAAGCTTTTAAATTCCTATAATATGCAAGATAGTTAAAATAAGAGCATCGAATTAGGCATTTTGAGGGCAAATTCTAGAAATATTCAATGTCCTTGAAAAAGGGACAGCAAACTTTTAAAGAAGTGTTGCTTTCCAAACAAACAAAATTATTGTAGACAACATGGGATATTTCAATCCTCTCCATCCTATACAGGAGTGGCGTTCGAGTCGACCCGACGGGGGAGGGCAATACCTTCTTTACAAGGGGAGAGGCGAAATGATGATCCTCTCAAATTCTCGCCAGATCTTTATCTAGTAGTTGAATAGTCCGCTTCGTGAATAGGGTACAAAAATTTGCCCTGACGGGTAAGGGGGCCTGGCTCTACCGACCCCTCACAGGCCCTGGTCCTACATTATCAGAAAAGTTTAATGTTGCATATTCAGCTTGAAAATATACCAGAAGTTGTACACAAACTGCCAGATTCCAGAGTTCTGATGTGTCCCTTCAGTTTTGTATTGGTCAAGAATTCCAAGAAGTGCCGATAATGGTTCAACGTAAAATCCTTCCGGCCGTCTGCAAAAGATCTAGCTCTTCGCCACATCATAAAGCGAGATCTGAAAAAAATAAAAGGAAAAAAAGAATTCAAACCTTTAGTTCAAAACATAGCATAATGTTTTAGGCTCTATTCGGCTGGTTTGATTGCATCAGCCGTTGCATTCGGTGCGTAATGTCTTTTACATCACTCAATTTACATAGAGAATGCGAGCCTGAAAACATGTTAAAAATACTTAGTGGTTTGAAGTGGCATTAGTAAGAAATAAACTGAAAAAACTAATTTATTTTTGCTTAGTCGCACGAGAGCTATCAAAATATCCGCATTGATTATTCACAATCTTATTTTGTTGGACGCAGTTCTGTAAAGAAAACGTATTACAAAATTTTGTTTAAACAAAGTTTGAAAAATTTGTTAAAATTCATGAAAATATTGCACGGAAATAAAATTAGCATCACTGAAAAGCTATTTTTTTTAATTTTAAAGTGATGTAGAAATGAATTTTGTGCGATATGTTGCAGAGTTTGAGAAAAACATTACAATTTCGATTAATTTTCAGTTGAATATCCAATTAAAATCTTGGAAAAACCTTTTATTACTCAGCCCCTATTAACCAATGTGCCAAATTTGGTTACTCTGGGTCCATCGCATCGGTCTGTCCTGTCGTTCTGAACGATTTTTGTATCAGACATGTCGCAGTTCACAGATAGTATGCCAGCCTATAAACATTAAGTTAAAACAAGACAGACTTTGAATTACTAGAAATCTGACTAATCTATTGCCGAGAGTGTACAAAAACAATGCAAAGCACTAATTTTATACTGCTGGATAATATATGTTAGAAACTCGCGAACACGCTTTGAAACAGAATTTTGTTTAAATAATTCAGTTGAGTGCAGATCTTTCGGCGAAGAAAAATCGAAGCACCCTTTACCAATACGTACTTACATACTCACATGCACAGCTAAATATAAACACATTTGATATAAAAATTAAATTTTAAATTAATGACATCTAAATTGCTCGAAAAGGAAACCAATTTCAGTAACACTCATTGACTTGCATTTTAAGCATTATTTAATTCATTAACATACTCAATGCATTTGCAGTTATAGTTAAAAGATATGTAGCAATTCAACATTTATTAAGAAGGGTGGAAGTCCGACGAACAGACAGTTTCGTTTGATGGCCAAGTGTTCCATTGTTACGGGCGATTAATGGTAACACCGGACGTGTTTGAGGGAATTTTAACAGATGGAAATCAATAAAATAGAAGTTGTCCTTTGGACGAGGAATGTTTTTTTTTCTTCACCCTATCGTTTCCAAATCTGTACCTCAGAGGTAAACTATCTTAAGTGCAGTTTTTCTGATTAATGTTTTTCGTTTTTGCATTATCCCGAGCGTATCTTTGCATGGACAAAGTGTGGTTGCTGTAGGTCGAAAGGAACAAAAGATAACTGCCCTAAAAAAATACATTGTACATTACAATACATTGCTCTCTGGAACTTTTGGCTTTTCTGTAAAATGTTAAAACTGCTACTTTCGATAGTTTACCTCTAACGTAAAGAAATAGAATAGGGATCTTGAATTAGGATAATAGTTGAGCCAACTTACTAGATTTTTTTCACATCGATGCCATTTGAGAAAATGCCTCCAAGGACAGCAAGGGTGGATTGAGGTTCGGCATAGAACTAACACGGCATCCACTTCCACGATCTTCCAGAGTAAATGACTCCAATGACGCATGAAAAGAACGAACATAAAGGTTTGAAATTACGTTCATTATAGAACGACCGGTACTCAAATCTTAAATGAAGTACACGGAAAAACAGACTTTCTGAAATCCGGTGTAATCGAATTGAATCTAAAGTTGTTACAAGTGATAAATTCTACATGGCGTTGAGTGCGCTGCAATGAAAGATCCAAGAAAAATTCGAACGAAACTTCAGAAAACAGATAATGAAATGAGAGCAGTTTTCCTCATAGTTGATTTAAAAACCCACTTTTCTCAGGGATATTCATAATCAAGTTTATGGATTTTATAGAACATTACACAAAATATCCCAGAATTCAATATTTTCAATTATTTCCATTTCAACTCCTGTAGTTATAAGAATTTGAAAAAAAGGCTTTAAAGAGTCCATGTAAACCAGCAAATTACTCGTATGATCTCATTCCTTTCTCGTTATTAAACAAAATTGCATTTTTTTATTCATCGTTCAATTTATTGGAAGAGATGAGAATCTTAAATTTGATCAAAGACGATAGTCACTTCATTTCGGAAACTCGATTTTTTCAGGTGTGACAACTCTTGTTCTGTTGAAACATTTGCAGCTGCACATTGAGTCATTTACAGTTCTACGAGTGGAATCTTATTAACTTCTCCACTGCCATCTGACTACGATGAACAAGACCACTGAATTCTGGACTCCTCGCTGATCAGAACTCTGTTCTGTGGAGTATATGAAGATGGCTCTTCTGCGGCATTCTGAATGAGAAGGAAAGAGGCGACCTTCAGGCATTAAGAAAATTCATATAAGTAAAAACTGTTTAAAACTTTATTATCCAGTCGGCTGCCAGTAACGAAGAGAATAATCAAATTCTCCGTCAAAAGGAAACATTCGTGGGATTGCAATAAATTCAACTGGAATCGAAATCACGTTCAGTATTTATCAGATTCTTAACCAAATCGATTCAGAAGATTTTACGAAATGAAATTGCTCGAAAATGCATTTAAAAAGTGAGTAAATGATTCCGATTCTCGCAATCTTCGTTGACAATTCCCAACTTAATTAGCAAGATAATCTTATATATCCAACTACTCTTTCGTCCGAAGAGTTGCAGTTATAGGCAATATCGTTTCAATCTTGGATTATTTCTGACACATTAATTCACTTCAAAATTCACTTTCCCGAGATGTTTTTATTTTATTCCAAGTTAGACGAGAGACGCGCTCATCTGGTGGTAAGGTTCAATAACTGTTCCAACTAAGGATCCGCAACGCATGTGTGTCTGGTACACGATAAATCATCCGTCGTTGATCAGATGTCCTTTCACTGGAGTTGCGTGCAAGAACGAACATAGAGAGGTCATCTTCGTCATCTGAACACGATCCCGAATTACGAGGTTCATTCCAAACACTTTCGTACTGCTTCAAAAACTGGTTGAATTAACCGAGAATCTAATGTATTTATTCAACACCTACCGCACTTTCACGTGAAAGGATGCACGGAACCTCAAGCTATGTATATAATCTAAGCTCCAATAGTGCACGAGTCAATTTCTTGAAAAGTTTGAAATGTTTCAATCCCTTTCTTGCCAAAGTGATGTTTGGTTATGAACACAAAAGTATGTCTGTGTTTCATGTTTGGCGGTCATATGAGACATCATAAACTCGACTATGTATGCGAGATGGATACCTTCATGTCACAACACGGAATAGCTTATGAAAAACAAAACTGAAGGAACTACGGGCACGAATCATTCACCGCTTTAAATTGTCGAAGTAAGAATTCTGAAATATGTATGCAAGATTTTCAGGGACAGTTTCAAAGATATTTAGGCAAGTTATTTCTTAAGACTTGCTATTCGAGATCGGAAATTGGTGATAAGTCAACTTTGAGTCTCCGAGTTCCACCAGGTTGAAAAAACAGCTGAAAAAAAATTAGTTTATAGTAGGATTTCATTAACTTTCAAGCGTCCCTCCTCAGTGGAGTGGGTAAATATATTAGTAAAATTATAGCAATTCTTTTAGGAGTTACCGAATGTGAAATTACTTGATCTGGTGCTTTATATGGATTTTCTACAAGTAAAACGAATGAATTGTGTTTTTTGAAATTTGCGATAGAAGACAAGAATTATCGATATCTGAATATCGCTTGTGTATCAACGCGAGTATTAAATAGCATGTGAAATGCGAATTTTCGAATTCTTTCTTAACAGCCGTACGAGTTTATTAATAAGGCACGGATTCGCAGATATTTCATATATATCTGGGAATCAATGCCTCTTCCTGTTTCAAGACGATCCTTCCTGTTCAAGCCCAATTTTTTCAGTTACTCCAAAATTCAATTGACACAGTCTTCATCACATCATATGACCGCCTGAAATCCGACATGACGAATATAAGTTCTCTACAGGAGTATTCAATTCCAAAATATGTCTCTCATCCTAGGTGGATATTTTCTAAATTGACACGATTCAATGCTGCAAGTTGTCAGTTTCGAATGGCATGAAACAGAAATCTTAGAAACGGCCTTTCTCAGGTTGGAAGATTTTGGATTTCTCTTGAAATCTTAAACGCTAGGACTTTTTAACAGGCTTTACTTCCTGGGTTCCCAGATAGAACTTTAGGATTTACATTCAACTTGTCAGAATCTGATGATTTTTTTCATTCCGATAACTTTCGAATTTATTAACACGCTTCCTAGAAATTAGACTATTCATCGGGAAATATCGGGGAGTGCACAAATAAATCTTCCTAGGGAATATTAGACAAAATGATATATTAATGTTTGAGCGTGTTGCTTATATGAAAGTATCACTGGCTAAATAGACATTTATTAAATGGAACACGATTTTTACACTGTTCTGTGTTGTAACCCGAATGTTTTGTCATCCATGAAATGAATCCTTTAGTATTGGCGCCATAAATTTTGGTTAATGATTGCGAAGTTTTAACCCAATGAAACTGGGGTTCATTTAAGAAACCAAAAGAGTTCATAACCATAAATTTAATATCTAGTGTCAAAATTTTCAACGTGGCTTTTAATTGACGAATTGCATCCGATTAGATGATTTTAACCAAAACAATTTGAGGTCGTATTTTAAAAATTCTACTAGGAAAGTAAACTGTGGAATGCATCGCTAAATCACAGGAATAAAAACGATGTAGGGAGTGAAATTGAGAAGTGGCGCAGTATGAAATATGACGAATAAAGTTACTTGATAAAGAAAATTTTCACCCGACTTCTACGACCCACGCTTCACCCCATACCATGCATTACCCACCTTCACTGCCCAGACTTCTCTCCACACTACACTTTCGCAGCGGACCACAAATTTTTCACTCCACTCTCCATACATTTCCCACCGCCATAACAATTCTCACTCCACCATGCATTTTTCACGAAAATGACATCTTCGCCACACATTACCCACACCACGACACATCACTCAACCACACATTACCC
>BGPR01000633.1:275347-318231 GCA_013235015.1 Araneus ventricosus
CCACCACACATTACCCACGACACTCCACCACACATTACCCACGACACATTTCTTACTCAAACAACATTGCCCAAGACCACGACACACTTCTTACTCCACACATTGAAAACGATACATATCGCTGCACCACACATTGCCCACGACCACGGCATATTTCTCACCACCACGACACTTAATAGTATATTACGCAAGACAACGACACATTTCTCACTCCACCTATTGGCCGCGACCTTGATACATTTTCACTCTACATTCCACCACATACTGCCCACGACCACGACACATTTCCCACTCCATCACGCATTTCCCACGCCATGTTTTCACTTTACACTTCACACATTGTTCACAACCACGATATATTTCTCATTCCACCATACATTGCCCACGGCGCACTTCTCACCAAATCTCATTGCCCACGAACACGACACATTTCTTAATCACTCATTACCCAAAACAACAAGATTCTCACCCCATACTCCAAACATTTCTCACCAAACCACAACTGAATTTTATCTCCACTTCTAAATCACGCATGCCCCACGACCGCAACTTATTTTCTTTCCATACACATCGCCCATCAATCCAGACCTCTCACAAATTTTCATTATGACAAGAATTCTGTGGCACGACCCTTCCCTTACACACATTCCGAGATAATTTTTACTTCATGTACTATCATGACTACACAACTCTCAATTTTCATTTCTTCAGGACTGAGCAATTATATTTCACTACTTATATTATCATATTTGAAAACTTTACAAAAAATTACCCAGTATCACCCAATTTACATAAAACCATATTTTCTCACACATTGCACTACTACAATTTTAAACTCGCAATATGTCAATTTTTCATTTCGCATGCCTGAGAAAACAACTTTCAAACTTCACATCTTACATTATGCTATATTTTTACGACATCTCGCAAATGCCATAGGGTGTCGAAACAAACTCATCGTTTTAAAAACGCACAAAATCTTAAAATTTGCTGTGGCGATATTCTATATAAACACCAGCTCGAATAAATTTGGTCTCAGATAACACCAACTACATGACTAATGGGGTTTCTTTTATTACATTCAAAAATTTCAATTAAGAGTGGTGTTAGAAAATTAAATGCTTACTAGGAACCAATTTTATTTGTTTTTTCCCCACACCCGCTTAAACTTTAAAAGCGACCAAAGTTAATTTGTACTTCGTCCCACTTAACCATAAGAAACAGCAACAGTTATTACGAAAACTTGTCTACATTTTTTCACTTTCACGAATCTTATTCATTTACCGGAATTTCTTTCATACGCTTACTCCAATGCTGAAGAATTTATTTCATAGACAAAACATTTGAGTAAAACATTCATTTTTCGCCAAGGTAAAGAATTTTGTCTACTTGACCAGGATGTCTATCGTAGAATAAGTAATATGCTCAAACTTTATACATCATTTTTTTCCAATATTCCCTGCGAAACAGTTCCTCGTCGACTCCCCGATAACTACTGATAAATAGTCTAATTTCTAGAAAACGAGGTAATAAATTTGAAGGTATCTGTATGAAAGGCATAATCAAAGGTTCTGGCAAGTTGAATTTAAATCCTAAAATACTGGAGGCAACCCAGGACGAGAAACCTGTTCAAATATCTTAAACCTTGAAATTTCACCATTTCGAAAGAAATCCAATAACCTTAAGAAAACTGTTTCTAGGATTTCGGTCTCATGATATTCGAAAACAGACAACCTGCAGCACTGCATTTTATCCTTATAAAAAATATCCATCGCGGGCGCAAGAAGCATTTTAGAATTTAAAACTCCTGTTGACAGATAATTTATACTTGGCAGGCCAGATTTCAGGCGGACATGAGAAGTGATAAAGATTATGTTAATTGAATTTTGAAGTAACTGAAAAAAATTAATCGGCTTGAAACGGGAAGAGGCATTGATTCCCAGATGCATATATCGTCGAATCGATGTATATATGAAATATCGTCGAATCGATGTANATATGAAATATCGTCGAATCGATGTATATATGAAATATCGTCGAATCCATGGTTTACCATTGAACTTTTATGGCTGTTAAAAAAGGGAGACGTCTAAAGTCCATTTCACATGCTACTTGATGATCATTTGATACACGAAAGAAAAGTCATGTTCAGATAGATAATTTCCATTTCTCCCATCACAAAAAGTTTCAAAAAACAAAATTCGTTTTATTTGTAGAGAATACATGTAAACACCAGATGAAGTACATTTCACATTTGGCAACTCCTAAAAGAATTGCTATAATTTATTTTACCAATATATTTACTCACTCCACTGAGAAGGGACGCTTTAAAGATAATGAAATCCTACTATAAACTAATTTTTTTCAGCTGTGTTTTCGACCTGGAACTCGGAGACTCAAAGTTGACTTATCACCAGTTTCCGATCTCGAATAGCAAGTTTTACGAAATAACGTGCCTAAATATTTTTGAAAATGTCCCTGAAAATTGTGCATACATATTCCAGAAATCTTCGACAATTTAAAGCGGAGAATGACTCGTGCCCCTAGTTCCTTCGGCTTTGTTTTTCATAAGCTATCCCGTGTTGGGAAGAAACGGTATCCATCTCGCATACATAGTCGAGTTTATCATGTCTGATATGACCGCCAAACATGAAACACAGACATACTTTTGTGTTCATAACCAAACATCACTTTGGCAAGAAAGGGATTGAAGCATTTCAAACTTTTCAAGAAATTGATTCGTGCACTATTGGAGCTTAGATTATATTCATAGCTTGAGGTTCCGTGCATCCTTTCACGTGAAAGTGTGGTAGGTACTGAATAAATACATCAGATTCTCGGTTAATTCAACCAGTTTTTGAAGCAGTACGAAAGTGTTTGGAATGAACCTCGTAATTCGGGATCGTGTCCAGATGACGGAGACAACCAGTTGACCTTCCCTATTCATTCTTCCACGCCGCCCCAGCAAATGGACATTTGATCAACGATAAGTAATTTATCGAGTACCAAACCCACATACATTGCGGATCCTTCATAGGAATAGTGTTTGAGCCTTGTCACCGCGTGTCGCATCAAATATAGAATAAAGTTTGAAACAAACAAGTAATGAAATTCTGGAATGTGACCTTTTTAAACACTTATTTAACATGACGCGTTTCATATTTGTAAAGATGGAATTTTGTAATTGTTTTGCTCACTAACTGATTTTCTAAATTTTTGAAATTTTTTCACTTTGACATTTCTCTACGACATTGCCCCATTTTAATATTTTTACAACTTATCAGTTAATCGATTAATATAATTAAATTTTCCTTCCATATTCGTGGCATCGCCTGGTAGCGAATTTGAAAAAAAAAAAGATTTCAAGGCATTTATAACAATGAATGATAAATTATCGATCAAAATTTAAAAAATCGAATAAAAAGATTTCGACCTTTTAATATACTAATAAAAATTTGCTTTAAAAAACTTTATTAAATGAAATAACGATGTGTCAGGAAAATTCCGAAATTAAACATTCTGTACAGAACTAGGACTCTTTGGAAGTAGTTGTTGGCTTTATAAGATGATCTCATTAATCAATTTCAAGACTTATGAATTAGTAACGACGACTGACAGTTGGAACTGGAATCGTCTACTGAAAACGAATTTCGAAAGAGTAATTCCGTTTCAGAAAATCTGAATCGATTTGGTTACTAATATTCGAACTAATATTGAACGTGCTTTTGGTTACAGTTGAATTTTTTGCAATTCCGCCAATGTTTTCTTTTTGTCAGAGAATTTGATCACTCTTCGTTATTGACAGTCGACCGAATAATACAGTTTTAAACGTTTTAAGTTATTTGAATTTTCTTAAAATGCCTTAAGATCGTATCCTTCCTTACACATTCAGAATACCACAGAAGTGTCATCTTCAAATACTCCACAGAACCGAGAATTCCAAATTTATATGGACTTACTTAATGCAGTCAAACGTGACTGAGGATACAACCACAAAGAAAGTTGCCCGAGTCTTCATACACCAAGAAATGAACCGAGCACTGCAACATCCGCTTTCAATTAATAATCTAATTGCGAAGTCTGTTGGGTGTTTGGTCGATGGCATCAGCATCATAGGACGTTCATTGCAGGACAAGAATAATTCTGGCAAAAGGGAGAGGAGTAGACTTCAGAGAAAACTTCTATTGCAGAAATTAGAGAGCTGAAAAGAAACAAAAATTGTATTAACTGAACTGAGGATTGAAAATCGCATATTTTATATACTCGGTACAATTTTTTAAATAAAAACCAACCAATTTATTCAAATTTCACAGCATAAAGAAATCTGGCGGGCTAGAAACAGATTTTCACACCTAAAACAAGCTTCTGTTTCTGTGCCTTCCCCTGTCGCATTGGCGAGCAATAGTCCTCTCTCCCACCCCAAAAAATATAAATAAGCAAGTTAAAGGCAATAGAATAAAAGGGCTCCTTACTAACAATTTAAAATAAACAAATTACTTTTATCTTTATTAACATCGGAAGTTAAAGATTTAAAAGATACGAAAGAAAATTTTTAGTGAAAAAACTATTGTAAAAATTAATACAACAAAATTCATTTTTATAACAAGGAATGACAAACATGATATTAAGGATGGAAAATGGCAACTGAGAAAATGAATATCAACTGTATTATAAAATATCAAGAAAACTTTACTATGAAATGAGTCTTATAAAACATGCATGTCATCAAATAATATAAATTAATGATAGAAAACTAACATGTTACAAAAATTTGTGGAACAAAATAGATATATTTTTTTACAAAGCTAGCCTGTCTTTTGACGATGGTCAATGATACTATTGGCATCGATAAAATTCAGGACTTCTTGCTCAGTTGAAAGTATTGAAAGCCCACCTAAACTTATGTAACATGGTGGATCTCAAGTAATTCTGAATTTTAATTTGGTAAAACTTCGTTCTACACTTAAACGAGTTAATAAATTTTTTTTAGCTTAAAGCCAAATTTCTAAGATTGCCCTCTAAATTATTTTTGTAAATTCGTCGAAGTGTTTCGTTTGAAGATCCTGAATTAAGTAGAAGTGTTTGAAATCTTAAGTTTGATATGAAAATCGGCGTTCTAATTTGTCACTCTTCTGAAAACCAAAAACAACTACCCGGCCTCCTTATATTTTTTCGGTTAATCTGTAGTTTATGGTAGAGTCTTGTTTTTCGCCATTTTTTCTTGGCGTAACTCTTAGTAGAATCGCTAACTTTTGTCGCCAAGAGATGGACAGCTCAAAATCGAGAAATTAATCGATTCGATGCTTTACATTTTCAGTGAACAAGCGAAGCTACTAGGTTCCCTCTTCCGCTGCTAGCGAAGCTGTAGGATATTTTTTTAAGTTAAAAAAATGTCCCCGGTACCCACTTCAGATGCCGCAGGCATCGCGAGCAAAGTTTGCGATGCCCATCGGAGTTGCACCAAGAAAAAATGGCGCCAAACAAGACCGCACTAATAACTACAGATTTACCATTTTCTCCCCTTCTAAGAGAGTTGTTTCCCTTAAGCATCCTTCAATGTATTTTGGTGTACCCTTATAAATTTTGTAAGGATTCTGTTTGAGGGATTTGACATCTTTCAGAAAAGACCGCATACCTACTTGCCACCTAAAGCCTTCCCTGATTATATGTAAAAATAATAGAAATCAAATATTTTTCAGAAAATTTTAACAATATGTCACAATTTTAATGCAATAGAAGTTGAAGTCAACTTTTTCAAATATCGTCGTAATTGCTGTTTGGAACTTTCCACTTAATCCGGTTCCGACACTAAGTGGAACGTCTGCCAAAGAAGTAGTCTTTATCCTCAAAATATTCCGACAGTTTATGAATTTATTAAATAAAATAGTAGATAAATATTCCCCAGATAATTCTTAATCTGGGAGTATTTAATCGCTATTTAGATGCAATGCCTGGAATTACATAGAGAAGTTTTACTGTACTGTATAACACTTCTCGAAAAAGCCACTTTTGTTTGCCTAACGATTTTCAGACACTGACAATGTTAAAAGAGACTAGTAACTTCTCTCAAACCCCTACGAGTGATCAAGTTAGTCGCCAGTTCAACTTCAATGAAATACCTTCCTTTAGTTTCTTTGAGTTTTTATTAAAGGAGGGGTGGAAAGAAAAGATGCACACTTAAAAACAATGCCGGAAATTGGACCGAAATTAATCATTTCTTTGCCAACATGAAGAGGAAAGTGAATTTCGCCCTTTACCATATTGTCATTGTTTTTAAGTGGTGTTCGAGTCATAGTGTGGCATTCGAGAGTTCATTTGTGCCTTTCAGGCGCCGATTTCGAGTCTTACAAAGACGTTGCTGATACGAGTTGCTAACATCAGGAAATGAAACTTTCAGATTAGCAGACTTCAGGAAGAATAGATATTGCTCATTTCTTCAACTACTACCGACAAAACGGATAGGAATTTACTTTTTCAATTAAAAAATATTACCTCCAAAATACCCGATAGTATCCAAGCAAATTATCTTTTTTTAAAAAAATTAGAAGTTTTCGCATAAAGAACTTTTTTCTTTGGATAATTCTTAAAATTCGTTTTTTCGGAAATAACGAATTATGGCTTGTTTAAATATATATTGTGCTTCCAAACATGAAACCCCTCTGGGCGGCAATTTTTCTCGAAACTCCGCCGTTGTAGAAAGGTTTCACTGTAGTTAAACGAAGCAAATTGTTATTTTCATACAACGGTGTAAGTTATTAGGTGAACCCACAAGATGCAATCGCGGATTGAGATTGAATTGGAAGATAGGCCTAAAGCTACATAGAAATGGACTAACATACAATTTTAGCAAGGCCTACATAGCATGGAAATGTTAAAATTGTTTTCAATAAACTTATTTCTATCATGGCTCAGTACAAATAGTTACAATACTTGGTACAAACAATTTCATTTGCCAAGAAAGTTCTCCAAATTCATGGAGCTTTTCAGAATATTTGTGTACAAATTTCAATTCCCGCAGAAATTTTCAAAAAGACAATTATGAAAGTATTTTGGTAAATTTATTGCTTACAATCGCATTGATATTCAAAATTCAAGAAGACATTTTTTTCTTTACTCGTTTTACAGGATAGAAAACCAACATCGCAAACTAACATTCAAGATCAGTTCTGCATTTATTGAAAAATGCCCGTTTTCAGAAGATATTTTGAATATTTATCCATATTGAGGTAAAACTATTGATAAAACAACTTGCCTTGGATTTGAATTGGAAATTCATTTGTTCTTTGTGCATCTTACATTAAAAGCTAATTATTCAGCTCAAATTAATTTTCCCCCAGCAAAATATTTTTCAATTCACCTACAGTAATTTTGCATAAAAATGTTTTATCTAGCAAAATTGGTGCAAAGCTTCATTTCCTATTTTTAAAACTTCAGGAATTCTTTCGATTTATTTTTAGGAAACAATTTTTTAAAACTCGCATTTAAAACCGCCTTTTCCAACCTCCTGTTAAATGACAGTCATTTACATCAAGGTAATTTCATTCAATCATATACAGATACCTTTAACTTCCAGTTTAAAATGTTACGAAATAAAATTTTCGGTCGGAATAATTTTAATGCAGGCAGACATTTTAATGAAAAAAAAGTATCATAACTTCCCAATAGATGAAAATAACTCCTTTAATTTATCCTCAAATTAAATAGAATGAACACATGCATATAAATAACTTACCACGTTTATTATCCGGGAAATAAATCTTGACTTCATCTTTGGCTACTAGAGTAATAAACTGATGAATATCTAATTCTTCACGTAATGGGTTTTCATACAGATATATACTGGTTGACGGTTAGCTTCAGGATCCTTGAGATGCATCATGCCCAAAGTGATGAATGGTGTATTTTACCAGAACGATAAAAAAAAAATGAATTTAACTATACCATCATGCTCTTTTCCCCAAGCCTTGCGCTAAGTAGACGCTCGCTCAGAAGGCAAATGAATTAAAGAAAATTCTCGAATATTCATCAGTTAATAACAATTCCATCGTGTTCTTCTTCAAAAGATCTGTACAAAATAGCCGCTCAAGAGGCATAGGAATTAAAGAGAGCGAAAATGGGGTTAACTACTCGGATTCGAATCCAGAAACTTACGTGAAATCATTGAAATACTTTCGAATATTTCAACTAGTGCTAACAATTCCATTACGGGCGAGTTTTCTGTTTCGTTCATTTACATTAAAAGGCCGTAACTACGTAATTCCGGTGTAATGCTAAGTCAATGGAATCTCCAAAGCGGAAATCCAAGTTTTGAATGTAAATAAACAAAACAGAAAACTCGTCCACACTGTCTTTTCCAAAGATGCAAGGTAGTCGCTCTGAATCATAGGAATTAAAAAGCATGATACTAAGATTAGATGATTGGATTCGAAACTTTTGTGAAAGTACTGACAGACCTTTGATTATTTCATTTGATATGGAAAATAACTTAAAAATAAACATTTGTGAGTGTCTAGTCATCAACTGAAAAAAAAATTAACTTCTAGTTCAAAACATTCCATAGCATTGGAGCTATTCTCGTACTGGGTTGGGAGACGTCACTTTTTCAGCCCGTTAACGACAAATGCGATTCCCGTACCCGTTTTTCCAACCGGTTGGGATCTCGCTCGGTCGAAAAAAGGACTCCGATTTCTCGCCAGCTCTGTACCTGGCGTAAACGCTATTCGCTAGCGAGAAGTGTTGTTTCGATATCGGAAGGTATCAAATTTTCGTTTAAAATGGAGGCTGCTAAGACGTTAATTGTGTTTTAAAAGGGTTTATCGGGATAAATGTAATCCATTTGACCAATCTGAAGAAGAATTTATTAATTACTTTAGATTTTTTTAAAAGTAGTTAAATCTTTTATCGAATTTAAATAATTAAATCTAATAATTTAATACGACAATCTAAAGTAATTAAATCTTTAAAAGTAGTTGAATCTTTTACTACTCCATCAAGATAATCAATAATGATATTTGATAATTAGCTAAGATCAATTACATTTAAAGATTTAATTACTTAATATTTTCTTATTAAATTAAATTAGGGTAACATTTTAACATTTCTTTTAACATTGAGTGTGGAATGACTTTCCTCATTCCGTATATATCATTGCAATTTTTTTTTATTTGGGTTTTAATTGAAAGAAATTTGTCAAATATTTACAAAGTAATTGCAAAATCTGACAATAAAAGAATTTTTCTTGTTCCTTGATAAAGATGTAATTTTTTTAATGTTGTGAAAACTTGCTGAATTTAATAACTTTTTTCATGTTTTATTTTCTTATGTAATTGGAAAAATAAGCAAATGGTTTGTAATATTAATTTATAAGATTTATTCATATTAAAATAATTGGCATGGTAAAAAGTTTATTACTTTTCCTCTCTCTACAAAACTGGTAAAATTACATCAATATATTGAAAAAAAGACTGCAATTTATTTTCTATAAATGTATAATATTACTATAAATGTATATTTTGTAAAAGATAAATGGTTTGACGGGCGGGGCGGTTAACAATGGACTTATGGAAGCAAGAAAAATTATAAGAGCAGAAGTTAAATCTTCCCACCTCTTACCCTTGGTGTCTTTTGAAAAGATGTGATCAACTTTCCCACTTAAAATTTGTGGATATTTTTCAAAATAATCCAACATAATTTCGAATTGGGAAGCAAATGTACGCTTCGCCATAGTTCCTTTGGCGATTCAAAATTCGAACTGAATCTGAAACCATAAACAAAAATATCGCATTGCGATCGCTTGATTTGCTGCGCGCGCAGCAGAAATACGTCACTTCCTAGCGTAAAGCGAGATGTGCAATACGACCGAGGTACGAGAATCAGACCCCTTCTTTCGGTCGAGAAAAAACCATTAACGTCCCGCGGTCGAAAGGCGAAACGCTCCCAACCCAACAGGGGTACGAGAATAGACCCGAATGATAATGTTTCAGGCTTGATTCGTCTGGCTTTATTGCTTCAACCTGTGCATTTCGTGAGTAACAATTTTTGCATCACGCAATTTTCAGACAGAATGTCAGCCTAAAAACATTCTCACGTTAAAAAAAAATACCCAATGTTTAGAAATCTGTTAAAGCATTAGTTAGAAATAAATTGAAAAGTCTAATATTTATTTTTGCTTAGTGTGTCAGCCTGGAAACATTATCATGTTAACCCTGGAAGGGTAACGTTGAGTTAAATTGACTCCTTTTCCCATTCAAAATGCGAAGTCTGCGAAGTAACGTTACCGTTCCAGAGTTAAAAGGAATCCATCAACTCTCATAGAGAACGAGGATGGTTCAGGTTTAATTAAATTAACGTCCCGTTTTGAAGCAACATTAAGGTTATTTTTGGGACGGACCTCGAAATTTTGAACCACGGTCAGATGACGAGGACGACACGTGAGCTGGCGGTGAAAAAACCGGTTTAACCGAAAACCAGGGTTTTTTTGCAGTAACCGCCATCCCTAACCAGGGGTAATGAATGACAGTGGCCGTTACGACAGTTCGAGTACTGAGGCCGGAGTCCTAGTAGCCTAAACAGCTGTCCACGGCCCGACCCCTCACGAAGGAGGTACGTACTATCACTGGAGGGAGGTAACACAACCCCCATCATTATTGTACCCCCAGGGGAAGAGAGTTCCTGCTTACTTATCCGGCAGCAACTCATCCGTGTACTCGCGCTGCACCACCCCCGGGGGAGATAATGACGTAATAAATGCATCCTCAGTCTCCGTTGCCAGCAAATGCTTTGCACTTCGTATCGTTGATTCCGTCCTTTCCCAAATAGCACAAAATGCGTTACAATATTGATACGATACCTTCACGATATTATGCAGCATTCAGAATATCAAATGACATCGTGGATATATCGTACAATATTTTTGTGCTAATAAGGTTGAATCCGTCATTTCTCCCCCAAAAAAATGGATTTGTGATAAGAAAAGTGGACAGTAAATTTATTTAATTTCATGCAAAAAGTATTTTAAGATGCTTCGTATATTTAATTTAACAGCTTATCAATTATTCCTAAGTTTCCCCATTTAACCAAAAGATGCATTCTACAAAATTTCTTCAGAAATTAACCAACTGTCGAAATAAAAACATCTAAGATTAGTTTTTAAAAATGTTATTTGTTTCTACAAACTGCAAGCATTGAAGCACTTTTTTTTGTTTTGTTGTACTTCGCGATAAAACTAATTAAAAAACTTTACATTTGCCAATATTCAGGTTTAAGTTTTATGGAGATCCAGACAAAAATAAGCATAGTGTATTTTCTTCAGTGGAGAACCCAGGATTTTGGTCGGAGGGAGGGGGTGAAGTCATAAAAATTTTGTATCTTTGTTACCTCAAGCCTTATGTAAGTCAAAACACTAACTTTGCTCACCTGACAATAAGAATCACAAAGGACACTACAATACTTTCTATAATTTAATAAAAATACAAGGAAATAACTAACCAAAAAATGTTTTCGACCGCGTTAACGCTACAAGTACGAGTGGAATGACTACAAAAGCGGAAAAAGTTTCGAGCCTGTCAAGCCAGAAAGCAATGTTGCCACGTTTTATTTTTGAAAAAAGAGATTGAGAACAAACAGGTGTAGTGATTTTAAAAAAAATTGTAACTTCTGGGCCTAACGTCTAGGTCAGGTTAACTTTACAGCATGGATAGAGGCGAGATTTACTAATCTAGTCGCTGATGTAGTCGGTACATAGAACGATTGACACTCAAGTGCTTCATATTAACTAGTACGATACTACACTACTCAGCTTCTCAACCTATAATGCCTAATTCCAAATATGTATCAGAAGTACTCCATTGTGAGAAAACACAGAGCTGGTGACAAAGTCAAAGCAAGACTACTCAATAACTAAATAACAAATTTAATAAAACAACAACTAAATTTAAAATCCTAAATCAAATCATAAGATCATTAAACATGCTAGCTACAAAATGATACAAAAAGAAGAAGAGAATGAACAGTAGCAATCAGCCCTTAAATACTGCAACAGACTCGTCGCTATTGCTAGATGGGTGACATCACAAAGAGGGCGGATCCGATCTGCATGTAATTACAATTCAGGATATTGCCAGATGCCACAAAATCAAGAATTTTGGTTTGGCTCGGGGGGGGGGGGGGGGGCGCCCCCCAGCCCCCCCTAGATTCGCCACTGATATTCTTCTCTAAAAGAATATTGTTGAAGCTGGCGTTTGCAACGATCGATTTGCTTCAAATGGGCCGTTAATCTAGATACTCAATCAATCAAACTATGATGAGCTACTTCTTGGTGAATATTAAAGCATGTTATTTGATTCTCATTAAACCCTTATCTTGAAATTGAAGAGAGAAGCAAGTCATAAAAAATAATTATGACTGAAATACATTCTCTTTGATTTTCCGGTGCTTTATTATACAGACCTAATGAAGGAATGATTTTTTTTAATTCTTTAAAAAATAACTAAGTTAATATCTATTTCTCCAATACTAAAGATTCGAAAAACACAGAAATTTCCAGGAACAGAGAATCAAAAAGAAAGAAAAGACAATTTATCCAAATACTCGAAACAGCAAGTAATTCAAGTTCAGGTTTAAATAAAATTAACGAAGTTTAAACTTAAAAATTTTCATAATAGCAGTTATCATATTACAAAGCATTTTAATAAATATCTTTTGAAACAGAAGTACTTTTAAATATTTACTCTCTAATGCCTTGGGATTACCTCGGCTAAAGATTTGGTTTTTGAGAAAGAATTCGCGTAAATAAGTAAATCTTGATTCAAAATTCGAATACATCTCTCATCTAAAATTTCAAAATAATTTAAAGTATCTGAAATGATTTCTGTACGATACGGCACATATTTCTCCAAATAACTAGACAATTTACATCTGAATGAGATAAGTTAATAGACATATAATAGACTTAAATAGACATATTTTACGAGGAGTGATAAAAAAGAATCAGGACTTGTGCCTTACCCTCAAAGCTAAAATACACAGAGTGAAGGCTCTTCGCAGATATTGACCTTGAAACTTCACAGGCATGCACTAAAAGTTACAAGCTCGTAGCTCCCGCCACTTCTCTGTAGTAGAGCTTTAAAAAATGTGTGCACTGTGCTGTTGTCGCATTTGTTATGGCAGAGAAATTTGAGTTGAAAATGCACTCGATCTCTTTGAATCTCAATCTCCTTGAATCACAGCCATAAACCTACTGTTCTTCCTCTGTTATAATCGTTTTCGAAAAGTTTTCCTGATTTTCAGCACATTCAAGGAAATCGAGCGCAGTTAAACGTTGGTCTTCTTTTTGATCTGCAGTGAACAGTTTCGGCACAAAGTTGGCAAACACGTGGCTCATATCCAAATCTTCTGTCAGAATGGACTGAAGTGAACCATAGCTAATGCTGCACTCTTCAGATAACTCACGAATAGTAATTCGATTATTTCTACGCACAGCTAAACGTACATCTTGGGATTTTTGACAATTTTTTATGTTTTGAAAGTCATCTTTTTCACGGTCATATTGTAAGCATTTGAATAACTCATTAACTCTTGTGCGGCTCATAGAATCTTCCCCATAAACTTCCTTCAACTTTGCATAAGTCTCACCACAGGTATCGCCAAGCTTTTGACAAAATTTTATGAAAATTCTCTATTCAACTTTCTCTGCCATAAAAAATTGCGTCGACAGCATAGCACATACAGTATTCAAAGCTCCACTATACAGAAGTGGTGGGAGCTATGAACTTACCACTTCTGGCGCATGAGTGGAAGGGTTCAAGGTGAGTCTATCAAGAGTCATCACTCTGCGTGTTTCGGCCTTGAGGGTAGAACACCAGTCCCAATGCTTTTTGATCACCCCTCTTATATGCTAAGGATGAATTGGGATTAAATACCCATAAATCTGTAGGTATTTTGAGAGCGCAACAAAAGAAAATTGTGTGCTTAAGTTAATAAAAATATAAATTTAAAAAAAACAGTTTTTTAAAGCACATTTATATTAGCACACTAAGAAGTAGAAATTTCTTTTAATTTATTTTCTATTTTTTAGACTTTAAGTCATTTTTAAGAGATGCAATAAGTGTTTATATGTTTCGAAAATAAACAATTACGTATTAAATTTTTTTAAACATAGACAACTTTTTTTTTCCTGAAGGGAGTTCAAAATTCTGTGCTTTGGATGTAAAATCGTTCATATATAGCCTGAGAAAGAATTTTCAATGCATTTCGAGGACGTAATGTGTTAAATACAGACGATTTTATAGAAGTAATTTAAAATTCGGTGCCACTTTGCATACAAAACTTAACAGTATATACATAACTGTAATAAGCTTCCCAGAAGACACATATAATCACAAAACTCATCTGTTAGTCCACTGCTTTGAACTGGGTAGTCCAAATGATAACAGAAAGTACGTCACTCCTATTAATTTTACAGTATTTAATTATAAATTGATTAATTAAACTAATTGCTTAATTTCATAGTTAGTTAACAGCGCTTTTTATTATTTATTATAGTCAAAGTTTTATTTGCAGTTTTTACTTTTATACAGGGATGTATTGGAGCCGGAACGCCTTTCCGGCGATACTTTCTTTATTTTACGAAAAATAAATAAGAAAAATTTGTAAAGCCTCCTTAAAAGCAGTGCGATTTTTGTCATCCAAGTTAGAGCGTTCCGGCACTGCTTAATTTGCGAGTATTAATCTACTTTTATAATAACTGTATGCAAAGTTCTTAACAATTCAGCATTATGTCTTCTCAAACTATGCAAATGAATCCAATTTAACGACTCAACTAATTTGCCTGTGTGTCATACATGTATTGAATTGTCATATTTCTGAACTTACACACATGTATTACAGAGTATTACATCTAGAGTACAGCTGCTTATAAACTAAATTTATAAGTCTGTCATTCTTAGATCTATAATTCGATACAAAGACAATGTGTAATGAATAAATATTTCAAATATTCTGTAACTTCTTAGTAAAGTTAAAATGACGACACATTCCCAAAACAGTATGCGTCATTTAATTAGATAATAGAGAAAACTGAACCATCAGACAGTTAAGAGAAAAATTCTGGATATTTGTCATATGCCAAGTCAGTGGACTTCTCTATTCTGTAAATTAGAGAATATAATCGAATTGTATAATCGAATTTATTACTAAACTAGCGTCCAGCTGATCTGCCCATCATCAGTGGCGGCGAATCGGAGGACGAGGGGGGCAACCGCCCCCCACTTTTTGCGAAAAAAATTATTTATTTTTTATTTCAGCGGCCCAAAACTTGGAATTATAAAAAAGCAACATTTGAAAGTTAAACCGGCAAAGTACACCGGGAAAGTTAAATAACTGATAACTGGTACTTGATTTGCAATTAACCCTCTGACTTTCTCGAAAATTTGAAGCCGGATGTCTTGAAATGCCTAAAAATGAAGAGAACCGTTGAAATTGCTATGAATGTTACCTGTCCATCCCCACTCCTGCATTAAGACGACTCCGTACCTCCTAATGACCATTTGTCAGATTGGTGGAAACAATGTCTTTGTTCAATCTGTATGATTGATCACCCCGATATCTGTTAAAGGGAAAATAACACTTTTGAAATTATCTAGGCTTTTTCCAGATGCCTAAGTCGTCATCATTGGAAATGTGTACTTCTACATTTGTTTTGAACGCATTGTCATCAAAATAAGCTCCATAGTGAACGTCATCTTTCATTCTGAAATCTTTTGGAAGGTTCTAGAAGAGGCATAAATTACAAGAATATGATATTGTACTCCGGTGAAACCACACATGGTTGCTGGTCACCTACACTGATACTAATGTGTTTTTTCATGTGAACAAGAATGACTCATTCATGCTCTCAAGCAGTTCTTTACTTCACTCTGGTCAGTTCAGTATTCACCTTAGCGTTTAGAGTTCGTATTTCTCTGGTTCATGATTTCGAAGACTAAACTTATGACTTCGCGAAGTTTATTTTCTACTGTATCTTACTTTATGTAATGTAATTAATTGCACTGCTTTGGATATCTGCTTAAAATATTATTAAGCACAAGCAATTTAACTCAATAGTTTTGATTTTTCCTTATATTTTATTCAATGGTTGGATATTTAAGTAAATTATTACTTTTTGTTTTAATTTAAACAAGCCATGCTTTTTTCAATGAAATTATTACCGACCATTTGTGAATTCTCAAAGCACTTCGGTTTAATTATAGACTTGTGCTAATGTTACAAATAATAAGTTTATGGATACTTTTAGTCAGTGGCGGCAACTCGGGGTGGGACAGTTGCCCACCCTCTTTTTGTAGAAAAAAAATTAAATTTTTATTTCATTTTATCTGCCAAAAACTAGAAATTATAAAAAAACAATTGGGTTCGGGAAAGCTAGCTAGTTTTGTAACTTAATTTTTAATTTTTTTTTTTTTTTTTTGTCTACAGGCACTTTTAGGTGTCCATAATTTTTTTTGCCTCCTCCCACTTTTGTCACCCAATCGCCGCCACTGCCCCTCATATTAATAGTACTAATTTGGTTATATCAACAACTTCAAAATTCGCAATTTACGTAATTTTTGGTAAGCTGAAAGTTTTAATTGCTATAAACGATCAAGAAACGAATTGAAAAATGATAATAAAAACAAGTGCACGGGAAATGCATTAGCATTTGAACTAAATTTTGATACATAAACAGAATGAAAATGTACTAAATGATTTGTATGTAACGAAGTTAATTATTCAGACCATTACATTCATCTGTTAAAAAAGTGTTACGCAGAATGACTCTCTAAAAATATGAGACTTAATAAAAATTATTTATTAATTAGGTCATGCATAGTTCTAATTTAAATTACAATAACGATACATTATTTAGCTAATTATAAAATGCATATTAAGCTAATTACAGCGCATAAATGAATAAAATAATCCCTACAGAAGGTTTTCTCGCGGGAGGAGAAAAGTTAGGATAACGCTTTTAGTTAAAAAAGTAAGTTGATCAAAACTAATGGAGAAACATATTTTAAATCTGCTTTTCATTCAATGTAAGATAAAATCCAAATGAAGAAAGTTTCAAATTTTAATTTCTAACAATCGTTTTAAAAAAAATTTCGACTTAATATCTGGCGAACAAAGAAAATGAATTGCAATTCATTACAACAAAAGAAGGTAATGTCACCAATTATATTTAAAAAATTACTTTTTAATTTTTTTAAAAATGTAGGCAAAATATCATCTCAACAGAATTAGCATTATTAAAAAGATATTTTGCTTTTAAGTCAGCATGAAAAACTTGATGTCATTTTTTTAACAGCCGAAAAATATTCAATTTGAAACAATGAAATCGGTTTGCTTTCATGACAACAATGAAGAGTATTGTAGCAAAGTATATTTAAAAATATTTTTTAATTTATTACAATTAGAGTGAAAAACTGCACAATAGCCAAATTAGTGTCATTTGAAAATATATTTTTTAGAATTTTAAGATGGTGTAAAAATTATTTTGTGTGATAATATTTCCAGAGTCTGTCTTCCGAAAGCACCAAAATCCTGCTTAATTTTTAATTAGTCATAGTTCTAATTAAAATTTTTGAAAAATCGCTCCAAGATGCCCATTCCCACTCTCCAAAGTATGTTTTTATCAAATTTGGTAGCTCTTGCTCCTGCCATCTGTCCGGTAGAGTGCCAAATAACAGACACACACACATTCGCTTTTAGTATTAGTAATGATTCTGATAGCCTAAAACTTGAAGGAAAACTCAAGTGTGTTATTATTTCTTCTACTTCCATCTAAACTTTGTACATAAAAAAGGATAAACGACCGTTCCCAAGTCTAGTCACCTTAGTATAGGCGCTGTTTTTACTTGGTTTTGAAGAACTCGTTGGTTTCCCCAGATGAACTGCTGTTAGTGAGACTTTCAGTGAATGTTATACTTAAGCAGACCTGCCAACCTCCAGATTTGAAAAAGAGGGGAGACATTTTCAATTATACATACACGAACACAATTGCGCAGCAGCGCCAACATTTACTTTGTTTAACTCATGTACAAAAAAGGTAGAGGGGGCCTAACGAGACAATCTTTTATTTTGGTTATATTTTTCTCAAAATTTTATTTTTTTTACAAAATAAGTGAAAATGTATTGATTTTTAAAAATTGCTTAGCTGGGTTTTTAAAATAATCTTATCATTTTTTTAAAAGACACCTTTTTACACCTTTACATATCTTCATACATATATTTCTTGATTACAGTTTTTTTTTCATATTTACAGTTTAATTCTACTTACAAATAAGTCCTATTTACAAATTATATGATAATGCACTTTTACTCCTTTAAAGAAGACGTTGTTGCAGATTTAGCCTTCTTTAAAAATTTTCTTTTAAAACAAAGCTCTTGCATTCTTGACTTCACAGTCAACAAATTTCCCAAAGTCTGATTTGAAAGTGGGGATCTAAATTTTGCGTGTGTCTTAGTAACTAAGCTAAAAATCAGCTCACACTCTGCATTGCTGTGTGGGATGGTCAAAATTCCAATCATAACTTTTGATAAAATTTCAAATTTTAATTTTCCATGAGGACCCATTAATTTTCCAACTTTAGACCATTGTATATCAATATTTTTTTCTTTTATTTCATCTGGTAAATCATCTATCCGAAATGCACAAAATTGATTCTGTACAGAATCAATAACTATGTCAAAGTTCGTATGTTGTAAGGTTAAAAGACAAGAAAACTTGTCAACAAAAAATTTTAGCTGGCAAATGAAGCATCCACAATTGAATTAATATCAGCAACTTCAGCATTCAAAAGGATATCACTTTCAAAAGGAAATTTACAATTCATATAATCACATACAGTTGTGAAATAGAGTCTAATTGTGGAGAAAAAGACCTCTTTTTCATCAGGCTTAAAAGTTTCAACAACTTTAGAAGCAGAATAACGAGACACTAAATCAGAATCACTCTTTTGATTAGCTTTATAATTGATGTCAAGTAAATTTTTAGCTGATTTAACAATGGATGGCAAAAGGAACTTTGAAAAAATGCTTTCAGCATATCCAGTAATAATTTACGTAAGATATAAATATGGGGTGTAGTTGACTGTAGTCCGGTATTTGGAATTTCGAACAAAGGCAGGGTGTTTAACAAGAAAAACACACTGCTTTATTAAAATCTGATGAAATAAATAAAAACAATCTTTCTTCACGGGAGATAATCCCACGAGTTTCTGACTTTGAATTCTTTACTTCATGTGATAATTTTATTTTTTTAAGTTTTGATACCTTTGTTTCAGATGAAACAAATGAAGCTGTATTCCTTTTATTTGAATAGCAGGTTTTCTTTTTGGACACACACACTATATTTTTTCTTCTGAACATCAGACGCAGATGATGCAAATGTATTTGAACTCCTTTCACCTGAACATGTTTTCTCCTTGGGTACGATCTTTTTTTCCTTCGCAACTTCTGACCTAGGTGAGCTTAAACAGGACTGATTTAATTTGGAGATTTTATAGTCCCTCAATCCACTAGCGCTGCTACTGTTACTGCCATTATTGTGAATTTCTGCTTTTAAAAAGGATGTCAATGGATTTCATTGCTTAACTAATCTTGCTAAACAATGACTTAAAGAAAGTCAAAGAGTGCACACATGCTTTAAAATTTTTCTACTTTCATCATCACGCATGGATTGAAACGTTTTTAATTTTTCTTTTCGTTTAGAACTTTTCTCCAGATAAAAATATATATCAATGAGAAAGTCTTCAATATTTGCAGGGAAACAGGATGCACCTTTCTCAGCTGCTAAATCAATTAGGTAACATGGACAACCAATGACTATCATATGCTTAATTTCATTTGATAAAATGCCTGCAACACCAACCTTTTTTCCTATCATCACTGATGCATTATTTGCACTTAATGCCAAACAATTTTCTAATGGAATATTGTTAGACTTCTATTCATTTAATATCAGATTGGCAATATTAACTCCTGTGCTGTCACCTTTTAATGCAGAAGTCGACAACAAACTTTATTCAGTTTTTTGAGTTTCTTCATTGTGGAATGTCACCAACAGTGGATATAATTTAAAATCCCCTTTATTGCTACCATCAGTAGCAATGAAAAATGACACCTTCTTTAATGTAGAAATAATAGCATTTTTCTCAGTTTATCCCATTTCTGCAATGATTGCTGAGGTTTTTGTACGTGCACAGCCATACTTTTTTGCGGTCTCGCCGTCCGGAAACACTTTCCGGAACAACGGTCCAGTAGGATCAGGACATGCAATTGGAAGGTTATGCTCCACAATAAATGCGGTAAATAATGATTCTGCTTGAATAACATCATAATCATTTTGTTTAGTCACAAAATCTATTTTTTTTTTATTCGTGCCTAATATCCGAGCACTATCCTGATGTTTCTGCTGTGCGATGTGCTTACAAATGTCATACTTGCCTCCGGAAGCAATTGAAAAATCACACGTGCAAATGGTACAAAATGCATACGATTTATCTTTTTTCGAAGCGATTATAAACGAATATTCCTCGGAATAGGCCTTGGTAAATACAGTCTGGTATTTCTTTGTAGATTCTTTCGATGACATCAGATCCGAACAGGTGGAGAAAGAAATGCACGCACACAAAAATAATAAAAAATATTTCGGCTATAACTCTAACACGACACAAGATCGGCAGAAGAGATAAACAAATTCTCCCTGTTTCCTCCCTAGCGCGCTGAACAGTCAAAGCAGCGCATGCGCCGAAGACCCCTGGCGATAATCACTAGTCAACAACCTGGACATGATGCCGCGGGAAAGAGCTAATGAATGAACGTAGCGGAATGACGTCACGCATTTGAAATTTGAGGAGAGTGTGGTCGCGGCAGCGCTGGATTTTTCTTTCTCGCCGCTCTTTTACTGCTTTTTTTTTATTATTACTATTTATTTGTTCCAATTTTTCGAAAATACTAAAAAGCGAGAGGAAATCGGTGAGAATTGGGAGGCGGGAGAAATTGTTAAAAAACTGGAAACTCCCGCCAAAAGCGGGAGAGTTGACAGGTCTGCTTAAGAAATAGATTCATTTATTTCAAACAACACCAATAAAAGCTACATACTCTCTTTATGGTCGTCTGCCAATTGGTATGGATTCGAAAGACTCATTGATTTTCCCAGAACCAGAAAAGCAAACTAATTTAATATCCCAGATAAACTGAATTTTATGAAACTTTCAGTGAATGTTGTGCTTAATGAAACATTGAGTGAATGTTGCACTTAATGAAACTTTCTGTGAATGTAGAACTAATTGATCATTATGAGAGAAGGTATGTCTCTTCATATGAACCTGTTGTACATGAATGTTAATACTGAACCGAGAGAATTATTACCGGATACAAATTTAAATAAAATAAACACATATTTCAAAATATTAATAAACGAAATGCAAATTTTAAAACGTTTATTAAAGACAAAATGTATTAAAAACACATACAGCTTATTCGTAAAAAAAAGACGCACACAAAGACAAAACAGGTCACTGTTTGATATTAAAAAAAGACAAAAAAGCAAAAATGATTTATCTTGGCGAAGTCCCAAATGCTGACACAAACACGTTTGACACTGTGATGAGAAATATGCCGATGATGGTGAGGTTGTTCACGAGTTCAGCTCGGGACTGATGACTGACCAGGTTGATGTTGTAACGAGTGTTCAAGATTAACAGCACGCCAACGAACAACTAAAAATGAAACGAATTATAACCCAGTTACTCTAATATAATATATATAAAATAAACATGAAAAGACGAAATTCAGAAATATGAAATAAAAGGGAAATTTTAAACGATAAAATAAGAGTATAAATAATAATAAACATTAATACAGAATTAAAACAGACATAAAGAATTTAAACTAGCAATTTCGGGCTATAATTGCTTTCATACTTGTTTATTATCCAATTTAAATCTTTTAAGTCCAGTTTTACTTAATTATCCATTCGTGATCCGGAACTCTACCAACACAAACTTCTAGATATGTCCGTACACTTCAAGACAAACAACTTCTGCAACAGAACATAGGGATGCAACCCCATGTTCTTTTGCAAAAAGTCGTTTCCCTTGACATGTATGATAACTCCAAGAAGTTCGTCGGTGTAGTTCCGGATCACACTATACATATGCAACTTTATAAATCGAAATTACGTTCGAGAAGAAAAAGTTAGAGTCGTGGAAGTAATGTCCGTCTACAGTAAAGTGATAATTTTCTATCACCCGAGACTAATCCCAGTACCCCTAATGTCGATTCTTCGAAATTCATCTAGTAAATCATGACAGAAAAAGAATAAGAGTTAACTGCAAAAGCGCAGATCATCACCGACTTAGTATAAAATGACCCTTAATATGTACTGAAAACTTAATTAGAAGCCCTAAGATACATATCCCACGGTATCTGATCACCCTCATAACTACGCCCCGAAACTAGAAGTGCGATAAGTTAAGGCAGATGCAAATTAATTTTAAAAAACTATTATTTTAGTAAGAAATTTGTACAATACCAAGATATTCTAAAAAAGAAAAATAATAAGTTTTGAATTTGTTCCATGTCAGAGTAATTAGAACAATGTGTATTCGAAGTGTCCATTGCTGGGAGCAATTTCAGGGCTTTTAATTAAATTATTGGAATATCTGGAGGGTCATTATGTACTAAATCGGTGATACTCTAAACTTTTGCAATTGGCTTTTTTTCGATATCTGTTATAGTTTTCAGAGATAAAATTTCTAACTTACGAGATTCGCCGTTAGGGGCACTGCGATTAGTCTCAGATGATAGCACATGGTCATTTCAATATCGATAGACATTTGCTTCCACAATTCTAGCTTTTTTCGTTCGAACATAATGTTGCTGCATAATGTGTGATAACGGCATACACCCTGTATAACAATATCTATAAATTATGCAGTTTAAGAATCAACTGGTTAATATTCTGACTGCCAACTACGAGATAACTCGTAGTTAGCGGTCTTATCCAAAATGCCGACTACGAGTTACATCGTAAAAACTTTACTAGCCATTTCCCGTGCCATTCCTAGTCATGATAGTTTATCTGTACTATATTTAAGGTTAAGAACATTAAAATGTGATTGAATCAAATTGGCTTCTGTGACCGGAAAAATACAATTTGCCCAGATCAGGGGTGGGGAACCTTTTTGCAGTGAAAAGTCTCATTAAATTTCGGCAGTTGGGCAAAAGACTGCACGAGCAGAATCTTAAAGGTTATTGTTCTGTAATTATCATTATATTACAGACAAGTATATTATTTCAATGCAAATTGTAAATAGCTGGTAAGGCCGCAGGTCCCCACCCCTGGGCTAGAGAGTCAACATGTTAAGTAATAATGATAATAACTCAGTGGCGAATCCAGGATTTGAGTCTGGGAGGGCATAAAAATTTCGTATCGTCGTGACGAACATTAAACCTCGTGGCTTATGTAAACCAAAACACTTTAACCTAACAGACATTATTCACCTGAAAATAAGAATCATAAAGAACGATACAATATTTTCGATAATTTAATAAAAAAATACAATGAAATAACTAGCCAAAAAATGTCTTCGACCGCGTCAACGTTACAAGTGCAAGTTGAATGACTAGAAAAGAAGGAAAATTTTCGAGCCTGTCAAGTCAGAAAGCAATGTTGTCACGTTTTTTTTATTATTTTTTTTAAAAAGGGAAATTAAGAAGAAACATTTGTAGTGATTTTAAATAAAATCAAGAATTCTGGCTTCGCTCTGGGGGGAGGGGTCTGCAGCCCCATAGCCCCCCGGATTCGCCACTGTATTAACTGAAAATCGATCCTTTAAAGAGAATTTACTTTTGCAATTCTTTTAACGATGGGAGGCGGGAGAGGGGGGGATATCTAGGCCTCCGGCACCACTCTTCAGCTGCACAGCTGAGATAAAACATTTTTGACTTTATATCACGTCTTTAAAAATCGAATCCAAATATGACACGGAGGGAGGGGAAAAAAATTCCGTGCCTCGGGCGCCACTTACCGATGCTCCGTTAATGCTTTAAAGGTAAAACATGCTTTGAATTTCAAATATTCTGGCCTGTTAATAGCACAAAGGTATGTTTGAATAAAAAGCCTTCTGTTTAATACATTTTCTTAAGTTTCTCACCTCCTAAATTTATGATCCCTTTTATTTCTAATGTCCCAAATCTGAAAAAAACCTTGATTCCGTGGTTTAACAGAATTTTCTTAACTGTTCGAGAATGTTCTTACAATGAGTATGAAATGTCGAGAGGTTCTATTAAATGTAGCGTTTAATTTTGTTATTTCTTGTTTGATTGATCGGCTTGGAAATCAACAAATGGTGAATGATGTGATTATATACCAAACAACACATGCCATGCTCCCAAATAATGAGCATTCATCTGCAGTTTCCGATGAGCCTTGCTGCGGTTTAATTTCGTCCTCGCTTTAGCTTTGTTTTGGTTCATGGCTTATCAATCGAGTTGCTTAACATGGTACGAAGATGGTGGATGTTTTTTTTTTAAGTCTTAGCAAAAGCTTTACTCAAATACTTTGTAACAGCTGTAGCTATATGATTAATCAATCATTAATATGACTAAAGTAATATGCAGCAATAGCCATAAACACTACAGGATGCCCGAAAGGTTGTTTGCAAACTTTAAGAGTAGGCCAGACATACAGAAACAATTCACTTTTACTACAGAACTTGGGATCGGAAACACAAGAAGGGGGAGAGGCGCTACAGGAGGGTTCCTTGCCAGTGAATTAAGTCAAAGAAAGGATATACCAGATAAAGTGTACAACACAGATTTAATGGAATACAATTCACAAAAGCATAATAACCTAGTTGCATGAATAACAACATGCAAGGCATGTATTTCTTCAGATGGCAAGTCCTTTCGACACTTACTTTAAATACTCCAAAGTTTTGTTGAAATTGTTTTCTACTTGCCTTTATCATATCTGTTATGATGCGTTCGACTTGTAAGAAACTTCCCTCGCGTAGCTAATCTGTGGTGTCCTAATCACTCTGTAGATGCTTTTACTAATCTACCCCATTTCATCATGGTATACGTAATTAACAGGTTTATTGTTAATGAGGGAATGCAAGAATTGGTGACCCTATGGGCTCTCAAAATGGTGACAAATATTATATTTGAATGATTTGAAAAGGGAGAATGCACTTCCCTCTTTCTTTCTATAAATTTCTGTTTTAAGAGGATATTTGAGAATTCATCAAACCCATAATATAAAGTTAGTAGTGGCTTTAATACTTCTTAGTTTAGCATATCTAGTCAAGTCCATGAGCTCATAAAGGAGATGTATAGCATCTTTTGTTGGTCATAGCGATCTTGGAGCACCGAGATAACACCTGAGGTTGGAGCACCCAGATAGTACCTGAGGTTGAAGTATGACTTAGATCCAATATATGTTAGTAGGTTACCTTCCTGGAGGCTTTCCAGGGAAATTGGTACACATTTTGTTTCGCTTGGAAGGAAAACCTTAAGCAACCTACCAGACCTCAGCCAGTAATTCAATACTAAAACACCCATCGGTCTACCAGTTTTTGAGTAATGCTCGTTAAAAGCACAACCAGAGGACAGAACCCATAAACTTCTACCTCCGATTTATATTCCTCACTCATACAATGCCTTAACCCACTAGATCACTGGTGGGCTAATATAAAGGTTAGACGTAATTATTCTGAAATTTAAACAAAAGATTTAACAAAATTGTGTTGTTTTCGAAATTTGTCACCTGCAGTGTGATGGAGATGCCGATGCATATCACGTTGACCAGGTAGAACCGGCTCTCGTCGCCTTCCTTGAGGATATACTTGAGCTGCGTTGCGTTCGCTGTCAGGAGAGCGATGTCCATCATTCCCTGGGCGACGCTTTTCTTCGTAGCGTACAGGTTCACATCGATGCCAGGTCGATAAGGCCTTGAATACCGAGGTTCCTGTGGAAATACAAGAAACTTAATTTTAAAAGAATGTAAAAATTTGTGAAAAATAATTTCAAATACAGCAGGGACATTCAGGATTTCAGGCTAGTTCAGTCTCTCAGTCAATAAATTTTTATAAGAAATTTACCAGTGCTCCAAAAATGCATGGTTAAACATATGCTTTTATACAGGGTCCCCACTTATATACGTGACTCCCCCCCTTAACTTCTAAACGGTGACAGCTTAGGCCATAAAGTTGGCGTCTAGGTATAGTAAAAAAGGCTATGCGCTACTCGGTGAGACAACTTACAACGCCATCTATCGGCAAATTGTTGAATTAGCGGTCCTATCTCGTAAACGATGAAAGATACGAGAAAAAAGTCAATTAGAAAATTGTAGAGCAATCTCGATTTAGTACGAAATGATACCTTGCGTACATTAATACTCAAAACAGAATGTAAAAAATGGACATTTGTTTGATTGCGTTTTCAACACTATGGCATCGTGAAACGCGAGCGAAGCGAGAAATCCAGTCCAGAGTGCAAATGTGTACAGTGGCTAACGGAGAGCATTTTGAGCAATATAAATAAATGATCCAGAAGACAGGGACGTGTCTCGGTTTCTTTCTTCCACTATTTATGACATGATAATTTTCGAAATCGTGACCAAACAAATGTTCACTTTTTTGCATTCTGTTTTGAGTATTAATGTGCACAAGGTATCTTTTCGTACTAAATCGAAAGATACCTTGCAATTTTCTAATTGACTTTTTTCTCGTATCTTTCACCGTTTACGAGATAGGACCGCTAATTCCAAAATTTGCCGATAGATGGCGTTGTAAGTTGTCTCGTCGAGTAGCGCATAGCCTTTTTACTATACCTAGACACCAACTTTATGGCCTAAGCTGTCACCGTTTAGAAGTTAAGGGGGCTGTAACGGATATAAGTGGGAACCCTGTATTAACATCATTATACTTGATGACATTGTTCATAAATTTTAATAAAACAATATGCCAGATATGAGGAAAAGGGAACACGACGTATTCAGTTCGAAGAAAATGTTGCACCAGAAGAATATATACTTGATGCCATTAAAAGCGTTGATTTTTTTTTTTAAAATCCATGATTTAAAAGATAAGCACTATTTGGAACTTCATGATGAATCTATCTTCCAGCAAAGCCGCGAAAAAATAAGAAATTTAATGAAACTGGAATGAAAGCATTTAATGATTCGCGTTTCGAGAAATAGTTTATCACAAGGCTTCTTAAATTGTGGGTCGGGGCCTAAACTGGGGTGGACTTACATATCGCCAACTTTTTTCAGATTCTTAATTATTAATTAAACGCTTTTATTTAATTCGACATGTTTCATGTTTGTAAAGATGAATCGAATCTTCACGCACTTCTTGGTGTACAAGAGGTTTGAAATTTTGTTCACTTGTGTATTCTCGATGACAATACACTATTTTAATATTTACAGAACTTAATTATCAGTTTATCATTACAGACATGACACAGGCTTGAAACAAAAAAATCTGAACTTCATAAATAATGAATCGTACCAAACATAAATACCGAAAAGTATAATTAATCCAACAATAAAATAAATAAATTTATACAAAAAGTGCTTAAGATATTGAAAATATTGTAGAATTATTGTATAAAAAAAGTAAGAATAATAAAATCCGATGCCGAACAAACGGAAATCCGCGTTTCCGCGGAAATGTGTCATGTCTGTAGGAATTAAAATAAATTTGATTCCGTTTCAGTGGCTTTACCTGGGAGTGAGTGTGAGAAACAACAGTTCTCGAAGTTAAACAGTACGAAATAATTAAAATTAGGGAAAATTCTGATCTTTACAACACTAATAAAAGCGAGTTTTTAAAAACTTTTAAAATTAAATTCATTTAAACATTGTCTTGATTTGATATTATTTCATCAAAATTTGTGGAACAACTATATTTTAAAGTAAGTTCATCTTTATTCACGATCAATCTATGTCTCATTTACATTTTTATTTTCTTATTTTGAGGCTAAATTATTTTTCTAGACAAAAAGGATCGCGAGGGAAGAAAAGATTTAAGATGCTCTGGTTTATTATTCGTATTGAAGAAAAACATCAATCCACGGGTTTTTGATGTCATGAAATGAAACATAATATTCAAAATGCCTCAGGATTTTTCTTTTTTATAAATAAGATGAAGACTGCAAAAATGTTAAAAATTTAATAATGAAACAAAATTAATATTACACAAGCAAATCCTCACAAGTACAGCTTGATAGTTCTTTTCTTAAGCAAGAAATATATAAAAAGGTGTTTATATTCTTTTTGTGGAAAAAATTAAAATCAAATTAGTCAAAAGCCTGTATTATATTATTCAGAAACTATTTATGGAATTTTCCCCCTCTCTTGAAACATTCATAAAGCAATTCTGAAAGAATGAAAAATTTTGCATAAAAAATTGAGAAAATAAATTTTATATCCCATACAAGTGAATTGATCAGCTAGGAAAGACGAGCAGACAATCATTAAAAATGAATAATAATTTAATGGCTAAATTTTAGAAAAAATTTGTTTTCAGTAAATATTATTTTTCAGCAACAAAAAGCATGGAAAAACTTGAGATATCGTTACTTGTATTTTTTTTTTCAAAATTATATGAAAAACAATTCTAGAATATAATATTCAACTTTATTTAGATTTCTGAAGACTTTTAATTCCATCATCTCTGCCGAAATAAAATAAAAATGTACCATACAGGTACCATCTTAAATGCAAAATATAATTGACGTGATTTACAATTAGTTACTTCCTCTTCTAGCAGATGGCAGCATGTGTCTGATGCACAGTCGGACTTGATATTCGTAAAGGATGGGAAAGAAGTACAATTTTTCCTTGCAGCTGATAATTTTGTTGTAATTAATTTTCTAGGATTTATTAATCCTGTTCTTTATAAAATAAAATTCTAAATACAGATAAATCTCCTCCAAGGCTGAAGTTTCTTTTCTTTTTTTATCTTTATTCATTAAATGATATTTGTAAAATAAGGAACGTGTTTTCAATAAATGGTCGATTTCAAACAATGAATTGAAATAAAAAAATTTAATATTATTAACTATAATTTTTCAAATTTTTTTAACCTTTTTCTTATCAAATAATATTTATCTAAAAAGTTTTTTTATATACCAAATGGACTATTTTAAGCTATGAATTGATATTAAATTTTTTAATATCTTAATTATAATTTTTCAAAATATAGTCCTATATAACATTCTGGATAAGCATTATAAAGCCAAAGACGGAGGGGGTCTCAGGAAGCACTTAGTTTTCGGGCCCTTTCACTTCCGCCTAATACTAAATTGCCTATGAGAGCAAATAAATTAATTACTAATAATGAATGCCTCATCATTACAATTATTTAAATCGTAAGGAGGGAGTGAGAAGCAAAAGGTGAATTTTAATTGTAATAGAGCATCAGGGGTGTAGTGAAGCTTGAACGAATTGGAACGGAGTTCCGACACTGCTTTTTCTCCAGCGAAATAAATTAAAAAAAAGTTGTGAAAATGTCCTTGAAACAGCGCAATTTTTGTCACCCAGGTTCGAGAGTTCCGGCACTGCTTATTTTGCGACTACACCACTGCAGAGCATACAAGTAGAAAATTTAAGAATAAAATAAAATGTCTAATGTAAATAAACATGAAATAGACGTCACAATGAATTTTAAAAATTTGCTTTTTAAAAAATTTTTTTACTATTAGTGTAACGTAAACAGACATTAGAATACACCTGCGATTTTACGAACTGCAAGTTTATTTATTCATGAATCTTTACGAACTAACTAACTTTAACTACAGAAATGAATTCTATATATAATGCAATGTTCATTCTTTTTCAAAATCCAAAAAAAAAAAATGTACTTTTTTGAAAGAAGAGATGAAATAAAATGACTTATTAAAGAACGGTCGATAGATTCTATGCAGAATCGATTAATGCGTCTGAATGAATCTAAATACTAAGATTTTTCTCTTCTCCATTTAGAAATGTGTGAATAAAAAAGGGAATCCTTTATATGCAAAAGAAACGCTTGACTATTACTAATTATAAAAGTACGTCATTTTTTAGATTTTTAATCACACTTTATGATATTGTTAGTTGGTCCTGCAACCCTATAGTTACCCCACTCACACGAAGTCTTAAGTCGACAACATTACACTCCTTGCTTATTTGCTATTTTTATAGAAAATAAATAAGGAATGTAGCAAATTAAGACAGTAAATCCTGTAGTTAATTTATAAAAAAAATTAAATATTCCGATTTACACACTTTTTCTGGTGGACATTATGGATTTGCAAATGCGTCTACTGTATTAATTTTTTTTACACCCTACTTCCAAAAAAATACATCGAAAGCTCTTAGAATTAAATTTTAAAGGAAGTTTTTAAAAAAATGTAAACATTCTGGTCTACACGCTTTTTCAGTAGGCCTTATGAATATATAAATGAATTATTTTTCAACTTTACTTCCAAAGAAATACATACAAAACTCACAAAATTAAATTAGGAATGTCACGGAACGCACTATGATCGGTTGTAAATCTGTTGCTTAGAAAATTCGATTTTAATCTTATCGCTTTTGCTCATTTTATTTCATGACTTTTCCTATTAAATGTATGCAATCACTTGTGCAATACTTCTTTTTCTGTTTTATTATTTGTTCTTATAATTTACATATAATTTACCATTATTTACCATGATTGGTCACTTGATCGGGAGAAAAGCGTTCTTGCCTCGTAAGGTTATCGGGTCAGAAAATGCTATGCACATTCCATTTATTGCACCAGTTGCTGCACTCTTCTACAAGAACTGTTCTCTTGCAAGTTCAAATAAAAATAATTGTGAAGCAAAATTTCAATAAATTCAAGTTTGTTTGTTTGTTTTTTAATGTCAAGTTTCAAGTACCGTTTTATTGAAAGAAAAGGCGATAAAATCTAAAAACCTTACCATTGCATTAGCGTTGCTCTTTACTCCTAAAATGTCGAAACAATTAAGACACACTAAGTTCGTAGGACTAATAAATGGAGAGTTCAGAGTTAAAGTGGGCCAAGTCCATGTTCTGCCCATTTTGCACTAACACTGTAGTAATTTTCTGTGTAGTAATGTTCAAGTCCATTGTTCAGTTTCAATTAATCAGGCAGCAAGAGAAATTAGAAATCCACTGTTATTTTAAATATAGCTGATCAATTTTGAGAGCTGTTTTCTCAGAAATGAATCTCATGGACTCGGTCCACTTTAACTCTGAACCCTCCAAATATCATAATACAGAACTTTCGGAAACTGATGAAGGTGAAATTTCTGAAAATGAAAGTATTTCGTTTGAAAATCATAATGATTTATTCAGTGGTGGAGTCGCAAAATAAGCAGTGCCTGGATGCTCTAAAAGCAGTGAAGGAACGCTCTAACCAGGGTGACAAAAATCGCGCTGTTTTAAGGACGTTTTCGCATTTTTACCCCTTTATTTATTTCTCTTGCAAAAAAAGTAGTGCCGGAACGCCGTTCCGGTGCGTTTCGGTTCCACTACTCCCCCGGATTTATTAGACACTGGGTGTGAATCTACAAACATCGTTGAAGAGATGAATTTTGGAAAATTTATCAAGTTCTGAGGACGAGGAAGGAAAAACAATTACCATTGCAATATGATTTATGATCAACTGTTAGGGAAGAAAGGCAAATAGGAAGGTGATATAAATGTAAATAGTTAGGGAATAAATGTATAGATAGCACCTGGAAGCTCAGAATTCAAAGCATTTTCAGGGAAAAATCAGTTCCAATGGGATATGTAAAAGGTAACATTGTGAAGAGTAAAATGAGAATTGTATTTTCATTGATAACGGACCGCCCTACAATCACAAAAATCTGTTCTAAAAGCGAGAAATGTGCTGGCGGAGAAAGTAAATTCGAAACATTCTGTATTTGTAAAAATATATAGTGGACAATAAATTAAAAATTTTCTTTAAATCGTATCAATTATTATTAAGTTTCCGTTTATTATCAAAATTTTGTTGAACTATTATTTTTAAGCTACTTTGTTTAATCTTTCTTAACTAAAACCAATATTACCCGCATTCATTAAGAATAAAAAACTAAAGCTTGAAAAGCCATTTGGCCGGTTGCGACACGAATGGGTTTGCATGAAGTTTCGGGACGTTTATTGTAAAGAAAAGAGAAGTCATTGCCGACACACATTCTTTATTATTTCACTTTCAGAAATCTCACTGACTGAATAATAACTCTGTTTCTATAATCAGTTTCTTATCACACTGAAATTTAACTTTGATTGGGAAATTATTTCTCCGAAACTAAAACATTTTCTGAAAGGCTTGAGGTTTAAGACACCAAATCTTCAGGCTAACTGATAACAACTTACTCATTTTTTATTTTTTTTAATTCTGAATAACATTTATCAAACTTTTTTTTTTTTTTGGAAAGTGACCTATGGTGTATAGATGCAATCGTCTTACGAAATTGTGAATGATATCATTTCATTATTTTAGCGCACAAAGAACAATGCCTTAAGTTTAGATAAAGAAACAAAGACCGATTCATACTGCACTTGACTCTCCTTTCGTTTAGTATCAGAATCCAGGTGTTCGGATTTGGAATGGAACGAAGAGTATCTAATACACATTAATTCGAAAAAGTGTTGAATCAACTTTAAAGTGATAATACAAAAAGTAAATAAGTTATTCGTCCTTGTTAACATTTATAGATTTAACACACGCTCTCTCGATTTTTATCGAGTTGCTCAACATACTACTAATGCTTGGAAAATGTGCGTGGGGGCGGACTAAACATTAGCAAATAACAGCACATTCCCGTCTTAAAAAATACTTGAAAATCAAAATATAAAAGAACTTAATAATAATTTTTTTTTGGGCATATTTGAAATGAAATAACTAGAATACCATATTTCTTGTAACTGTGGTATTGCTATTAAATAAAAGCGGGTGATGATATATTTTTCATTTATACTGGCTTTGGTTCAGTTGAGTTAAAAGCAAAATTGATTTTGGAAATTCTCAAAACCGGATATATTTTAATGCAAAAAAACTCACCATTATATCTATATTTTCTTAAAATTTGCTTTCAGATACCGAATAATGTCAGAACAAAATGAATTCTACTTATTGTAAGTCTTTGCTTTATGTAAGTACAGTGATTTGGCAATACAGAACCGACATTTTTGTATTATATAGAGCAAAAATAATTGAACCTATACCGTCCCTACGAATAAATATCAAAACTTCAATTAAAACTAACGTAAAAATGTATGTTCTCCTTTAATAAACATTTACATTCTATAAAATAACAAGTAGCATGAGGAATGTAATTAATTTGTTAAAGTCATTCTATGTCTCAAAATGAACTGTACAATAATTAACAATCTAGCGATGAGCGAAAAAAAATAATAAAGATTGCGAGAATGATGGGAGAAATATACTTTGAAGAAAAAGATAAATAAGCAAAACTTAACAATTATAACCATATTTATAGAACCAAGCAAATACATATAAAAAAAAGTTCAGAAATTAGAGTTTTATTTGAAAAAAAATCAATATCACCTGTCTCCACCCCCCACTCCCTCCCGGCCCCCGAGAAATAATCAAAGGAACCGAATTCGCGATTCAGACACAAGATTCACAAGGATATGCTTCCCCAAAGATTTATTGGGGAAGAATTTCAAAAGATTTTTTTAAAAATCAGTGAAAAATCTGCCGAACACACACACACAGTGTACAAATTATTACCGAATGCCAGTCAGGGTGATATGGAAGTCATTTCAAAAACTTATTCTTGTAGGATATATATACTTTTTACAAATTTTATTTTTCAATATTTCTTACAAAGCACCGTAATTCAACCATAGGTGTAGAAAATTAGTAAAGGAATTTTTTTTAGTAATTTTATGAAATATGCTTAAAGTAGCTTTTTATCAGGATATACTCAAAATCTATGGTAAATACTTACCATTTGGTGAAAGTTGAAAAAACGAGTGCAACAAATCGTAATCCAGAAATTTCAAATTCCTAATTATGGCATCAATCAGTGATAAAACAAATAGAATCATATCATGTCAGAAACTGATAAAAGAGTTCAATGTTTATAATCATTGTTTTTGAAAGCGGACACTATAGAATGATGCTTCAATTTACTTTCTGGTCCAGAAAGTTGAAAATTTCACAATTTACGGCAGTATTCATTCATACGATTGTTCGGAAATCTACAGCGATATTCACCATCTAGGTAGAGTAATGTAGTCCATTCATTCATTCGATTGTTGAGAAATCTGCAACGATATTCAGCATCTAGGTAGAGTAATGCAGTCCTTGAAAATGAGACCAATTACAAATACAAATAAAATACAATCAATTCTTTGTCTTGTAACATATGCTCAAGGTGAACTGGAAGGCCATCTGAACTAAAGAAACCACAAAGGTGCTTATTTTCTTTAATAGATGTTTTCTTCAAATCTTCACACACAAAGTCCAGCTAGTGAATCCTAACTTCCCTTTAACATAATTTAAAAGTTTCTTACAAAATCGAATTGCTTCTCGTATGCAATGCACTATGCATTTTCCTTATATTCATTGTTTTTCCTACTTTAGGGATTATTTTCGATAAAATCTTCTGCAATTACAGACAACTTCTTAATGGCGCATAACTATCTCGAACTGCATTTATTTTATTTTTCCTTTCGCTGATTTTTATAATATTATCAAAAATATTGCGTCAGATATTGTTGTGGTCAATACGTGTGTCCATGTCAAGGTCGGTTTTGAAAAGAGAAAGGAATCCCCGGAATCCTCAAAAGCACATCAAACAACAGAAATAATGTGTCGAAAGCCTCCATTAGACAGATAGTTCGAAGATTTTTTCCGCTTCCTGTTGCCTTGTGATAAAATGTTAAGGAGGCTGCTTCTACAGTACCTCAAAAATAAAGCGAGGCATAATTTTAACTTGTTCCACTTCGGTTGGGATGGGGAAAAACTAAGAAGCAATAAAGCTGAATGGAAATATCTCATTTTAATGTTGCAACTTAAAATATATCTTGCAATTATTCAAATTATGCATAATCAAAAAGAATGATAAGGAATATAATGTTGATTGTAACAATGGAATGGTGCAGTGTAAACATACGAGGATAAAAACGGGTTTGAAACAGCGAGGGCAATAAGCGCTTCTTTGCATATTAAAAAAAAAGAGATTTTCCCTTTCATACTTTACGACTATGGTTATACAAAAAAAAAACTATTTTTATCATCAAACATATCTATTAATGTAAAACCGTTATAGTGTTTTTATATTATATAACTTTTTAGTAAGCATCATTATCACATTACACCACCTAATTCACTAGTTCATCAATGACACAAATGCAGTAACAAAGTGTCAATGATTCCATACTCACATATCTTGATTTATTCAATGGAAGATTTTACTCACAAACCCTCAGTTTCAAAATAGAGCTAGTGTTTTACGAGGTTGTACACAAAATCAAGCTTGTTTCATATCCTGAGTGTCGCAATGTTATATGGGCAGTGGCGGAATTTGACAATATGAGACTACAGGCGCAAGGCCCCTCCCCAATCCAGTGTCGTAAATTCCATGTTAGCTTAACAGTGCGATGTATCTCGAATAGATTTTGAGGCCCCTCAGAGTCTTGGTGCAAGAGGGGAGAGCCTCTAGTGCCTGTGCGGAAAACCGCCACTGTATATGGGCACACATGATATCCGCGCAACAGTATAGGAAATGCTTTGGAAATTAACTGCTTGAAAAAAAGTTTCCCTTGATATAAAAAAAGATATAAATAATGTTCTATTATTAATGTATTTTTGAAGAAAATTTGAAAAAAATTCAAAGACCAATTTAAACCAAATTTTTTTGCAGCCGCTTAAACTGCTAGTTTTCTTACATTAGGTACAGAAGGTATTTTCTTAATGCCTAAGTTGTGTATGCATGTAAAGCTCCGTTGTTGGGGTGTTGAGACACTACACTAAAGATTGTATTCATGATCAAATTCAGAATTCATTTTATTCCAATTTACAAGTATTACTTAACTCGTTTCTTTTTTAAAAATTTATTTAAGTTCATGTGAATGCAATGAGTATATGATGTGTTGAGGAATTAGCATCTCATAACATAATGTTATTATTTATAAACAAGTAAATCTATTATTTGGCTTTTTATAATAAAGGAAGCAGCGTCAACAGCTGCCAAAAATTACTAGATACTACTAGTTAAAAGAAAAAATTAAGGATCAAATTATTGTTGTGTTGCTAACCTTCCAATTCCATTGAAGACGGAGATTAGGACACCGTGTTCAAGTGCTTCCCTCAATTGGCTGCCATTTGAAAAAAAATTTGATTTTTCATAGTCGTTCCCAGGTAATGAAGTAAAGCATTCGGGAAACCGAAGCTCATAGAGGTCGCCTGAGTTGGTAAAAATGAAAGATTTAAAAAAATCAGAAGTGACTCATATTTCACATCAATGCATCAGAAGAAAGGTTTTAGAAAGAAACAAAAAAGTTTTCTTTCCTTTTATCTGTCAACTTTTTCCCCCTCGCTGATCTTTTTCTTTTTTCCCTCTGTCACTTTCAAGAAGAAAAATGAATAAAACAAGTGCCTTTCAAGTGGAGTGTTATCAGCCAGCTACTGTTATTATGGCATCAGTATAAACAGAAGATAAAGATGCGTCCCCGAAGTGGTCTAATTATTTTATTCCGACACTTTCCTCGAATTGAAGACCTGTTGTTCGGAGATTCCAAGTCAAATTATGGATGAAAATTGCTCTTATAAATAATTTAACTAGGTGCCTTGATCTTTGAACTATTTCTTATTTATTTTATTATTTACAGAATTTAGTTTCAGAAAATGATATTTGATTTATGCCTCCTTCAAAAATCACGTAGGATAGGGTTTCTTAAAATTTTCCTCTTGCTACCTTCCTGAATACGAAAAAAAAAAAAAAAATGCACCGCATTTTCATTTGAAAATTTTTATAACGACCCCAAAATTTGGGAAATAAATACGAAAACAAAGCACTAATTAATGTTAAATGGAAACAAATTGTAAAAGAGTCATGCAGCTAGTTTTAATGAAATGCTTTAAATCAAATATATTCTTTACTATTTTCGTTTATACACTGGTATCCAAAAATAATGCACAATTTTGAAGATGCTACAAAATTGGAGTTAATATGGATGCTATGGTTCGCAATAAGTTGCTGAGAATCGTAGGACGTACTATCGTCGGAACTCATATTTTACAGTGAAGATTCGGTCGCGAAGGCAATTAAGAAGCCAACAGAAAGGGATGAAGGCGAAAATGGAGTTTGACCCATCCTGTTTCAAAAAAAGCTGATAACGAGATGTAACTTTCATCAATGGTTATGTTTGTTGTGCTTAGTACTTGCATGCATTTTCAAAAAAATAGCACGTATTTTCGAGATATAGAGGTTTTCTTAAAAACTCCCAAATTTTTTCGCATGTTTTTTTTTGCTTATAATATGCAGAGTTTTTCACCAAATTGTACAGAACTTACAGAATACTTGAAAATATGTCATAGAAGCATTGTATTAAAATTTGAATATTACAGGAAATATGAGCATTTGTAGTAAATAATTTTTTACTGCACATGTGCGAAACGTAGCGAAATTTTTCTTTCAGAACTTTAAAGCCAGATATATAGGGAAACTTATATAAAAGTTCCAGTTCAATACTGCTAATATTCAGAAAGATATCGGCATTGCAACTTGGCAAATTTCGGTACACTCTAAGAGAAGCTAAATGATGAGGGTTCTTGAACAAACTGATATTTTTTAAACTTGAATCTTCGAAAAGTAATATTGAATTTTATGAAAGTTGAATATTCTGAATACTCATGTCTACTTATAAGTTAAATACATAATTTAAAATACAGTTCGACGATTAATATTCGAAGATTCAAGTTGAAAATGTATCAGTTTGTGCAAGAACCCTCATCATTTAGCTTCTCTTAGAGTGTACCGAAATTTGCCAACTTGCAATGACGATATCTTTCTGTATACTAATGGTATTGAACTGGAATTTTTATAAAATTGCTCTATATATCTAGCTCTGAAATTATGAAAAAAAAATTACGCTATGTTTCACACAATGCGCAGTAAAAATTTATTCAATTCCTGCAATATTCAAATTTTAATTGAATGCTTCTATTGCATATTGTCAAGTATTCAGTAAGTTTCGTACAATTTCGTGGAAAACTCTGCATGTTATAAGCAAAAAACACGCGGAAAAATTTCGCTATAGTATTCGTTCACATTCCCTATAGTTGCCTTGTAAAATCATCCCCACTTTCATATATAATTCTGGAAGATTAAAATAGTGAGATAATTGATATTTGTGAAATTTTATACTAAAAAACTCCCCCGTAGTACCAACGTAACAACTAATAAAAGCCTATTTTGTTTTAAAATATAATAGTATGAAATCCCACCGCGGCAACGGCGCCGTGGCTTAGTTGGTTAAAGCGCCTGTCTAGTAAACAGGAGATCGTGAGTTCGAATCTCGCCGGTGCCTTATCCTCTCGAGGACAATTATTTTACTGACTACAGTTTATTTAGCACCGGATTCCGAGACTAGCACTTTTGGATGTTTTTACACCGGAAAGGGGTGTCAGACAATGAGTCATATAAGCTCATTTCCGCAGTTCTTTGTTAGATCACGGTAAGTAAAATGTAAGCATCTCCAATTCCATCCTTCACTTTTCCCCTATTTTGATGAAAATAACTCCGCCCGGCGCATGCGTAAAAGCGCGGAGGGTTTCGGAATCCGTTGCGAAACAATAGTGTTCGTTCTTTTCTCAACTAAGGGGCAATTTACAAGCAACCGGATCAAAATTATTATTTGTGTTTCTATTGCTATATTCAAATCGATATGATCTAGGATACATTTAACCCCTTAATTGAATAATTTTCTTTGCTATTTTTAATAAGATGATCCCTTCTGTTTTGGAAAGAGGCTGTCGTTTCCATTCATCTCAGAAGGCATATATAATACTTGAGATGTTTATAGATTCTACGCAATTTTTGTGTAAAATTATAAAGCTAATTAATGATTAAATTTTACTTTTAAGACTAAAAATGCGATAATTCGATGCACGAGTATTCTCGGGCTTTTATGTTAAGCTGTTAAAACAATAGTAAAATACATGTATATGCAAAATATGAAAGTTGGTTGGAAGTGTAGTGTTCATTTAAAGGCGATGCAGTCGTTTATATCCAATGAGCTTTTATTTGAAGTCTTCAATTATTCTCATAATCGAGAATACTTCTAAAAATCTTCAGAAGATATTTTAGGCGAGTCCAAACCATAGCTATTGTTTAACACGTCCACTTCAGCGCTGCAATTCATGTTTCTCTCCCATAGGCAGCTATTCTAAGAGCGCTTTGCTTTATCGGGCGGCGCCGAACTAAAGTGAAAAACGAAATTTTACCGCAATGATAAACATTGCTGCTCTTTATTGTTTTACCACTATTGATGTCATGTTTTTGCCAGCACTTTGTTTGAAATGCTTAAAAAAATTGCATAGATGTCAATAAACAATTATGTTTATAATATTGAATTGTTATGTTTATATTATCAAATTTAGTATATAAGTTATTTTTATAATATTGAGTTGAAATAAAATACTACTTTTTCAATTAATAAACGTTAAATTTCCATTATTTTAATTTTCAAAAATATGGAAACCTTTTCTAGTAACTAAATGAACTAAATTGTTAGTGGTACGCACCGCCTGATGAAACATTCAAGTGCGAGCCACCGGTGGTACGTGCCGCCTGATAGGACATATCACTGCGAGCCACCGGTGGTACGCGCTGCCTGATGGGGCATCTAAGACGCGCCGGCGTGAACGTGTTAAAGCATGTGCGCAAAACGATGCGGATCACGAAAAAAGACCCAAAGCAGAGAGAAAGCGTTAAAAATCCGCAGAGAACCTAAATACCTTCGGAAAAGGAATTTCTCCCAATTTTGATAATTCTGCTGTTTAATGGGTTCGCGAAAAGTGAAGATTCACGTGCCTGGTTAAGTTAAAAGTAGCAGAACTTTTCTCTTTGAATTAAACTAGTCATTTATCTTTGAAATTAAGTGGCGTGGAAAAAAATCATTTTAAAGTCGTTGATGAACTGAATTTATCACGTACGTATATAAGCACTGAAAATATTGTTTAAAGGAGAAATGTTTTTCACAAAGTATTTTCCTTAAGCATAAATCGTCTAATAATCACTTTAAAACATAAGAAATTTCAGATATTGGTAAATCACTGTTATCAGAATTGGCTGCCTATTTTTCAATGATTTAGCAGTACCGTCTATACATTCATACATTGTTTAATATATCTCAAGCAAATATTTTCAAGGTATATTTATATGTAACGGGGATAACATACTTCTTAAATCAATTATTAAGTCGCAGTCGTATGCATTAAAAAAGAAAATAAGCTTTTAAAAATAAAATTTTAAGACATACCATGTTCAGAATTCAGTCCTCAAAGTATAACGGACTCCCATTCAGAAACTAGCCGAAGATTTTGCAATGAACCGCAACAAATGAAATGATGCTTGTTTTTCTACATAGAGCAATGGTTTTTCCCTATCAAAAACTTTTACAAATCGAAGTTACATTTTTGACCGCTCTTTCTCAACAGCAAACCACCTAACAAAAGAAACCTGACTTTTGACAACCACCTGAATCCACAACCTTTTGCACGTTTATTCATTTTCGAAGCGGTTGAAATACAACCTTGATTGCAACCACTTGCAATTCACTCTGACAAGCATACAGTTTTGAAAAAACACTGCAATGCTAATCAAAATTATTAATAGGGTGTTTCCTTTAACTCAGTGGTAAGAAGAAAAAATAACAGTAACAACATATCCTTCAAAGAGATATGACATCTCAATTAGTTCCGGAATCACTCATTTCCATTTACAGGTAAGTTCAACTCAACAAATAAAAAGTAATTACATGATTATTTAGAAGAGAAGCGAATTTAGTACTTCCTGGCTATGTAAATAGTTTCTCTGTTAGAAGAAGCAATTCGTTTAATTAATAAAAACGCAAGCAGACTAGCATTTTTTCATTATTATTATATATTTCTTGAATTTTTTTTCTGGTTTTCTAATATATAAAATAATATTAGGATGCAAAATCCAAATGTAAGAATTCAAAACAAGGTATCCACTGTTTGGTGAATGAAAGATTTCACAACATAAGCATAATCACAGTGCTTTCAAAAATCATTCAATTACCATTATTTCAAATTAGAACTTCTTAGACCGTGGGCCGTACTTTTCTAATATTCTTCAGAATATCTTTCAGAAACCATCTTTATTTTTAGATGTTTCATTAAGTTTATCAAAAGCTATATTAAACTAAATTTCGTTTTCTTATCTTTAAACTAATGCTTCCATTACCTATTTTAATTACGTATACTAGCAGTTGTGGGAAAAATATCTTACCATGAATATTTGATTTGAAAAACAGTAACTTTTTATGATAATGGAAACTTACTAAAATAAAATAATATAAATCACAAACAATTATAACGGCTGAATTGGGGTAAGACGTTATTACGAACAGTTTGTTTTGGACTTTTAATTCAAAAATAGGTGTAAACTAAAATTTTTGTATTTTTCCTTGTTTAAAATCGAAGAATACGACACGGTATTATTTTTACTTTTCGCATCTTTTTTACTTTCACAAAGTAGAGAATATAAAAAGGAAGAAACGGGCTGGGCTTGGGTTGTCATTTCGATATTTCGGGTCGGTCTTCGAAAGTCATTAGTTCAAACAAGACTCTAATTTATCAGGATTTCTGGGGAAATATACAGCCTATACGTAGCATCGAGATTCAGCGATCTGAGTGATAAAAATAATAGTCAATTCAAAAATGAAACTTAATTCGAATATTTAATATAACTTTTCATATATTTCAAGAATTTTTCTTTCTGCAACACGACAAAAGAGGATTTTAATAGACCATTTTACAAAGAAAGAACATCAGACGGCACGGCTTCTAATCAGGACCTGATTAATAGTTAGGCAATGTTAGTTTCGGGGCCCCCTTTCCCCTCCCCAATTTCCTAAACCAGATATTTTTTAGTTAATGTAAACTAAAATTTTTGTATTTCTCTATACATGCAGGTTTCTAAGCAACACATATGGTGATAAACTGAATTAGCAAAACATTTAAATTGCGGATCACCACCAACAAAATAGTTGGTTTTATTATCAAAAAAAATTAAATCGTGTGTAAAAAATTTTAATTTAAAAGTAATTTTAAACAAGAATCTAACATTTAAAAAATTTGCAAAACATTTTTGACAGAATCTTAATATTCTAATACAAAGATTTCCAGAGTTGTTGACTTCTGAATTGCGAAAAAAAACTGGACCACATTGATCAGTAAGCAAATTTGAAAACATGAATAAAAAATTCGAAACATAATGTTCTGAAAATTAAGCAATACTTAATTTGAATATATTTAAGTACATGGGCCTTGTAAATGAAACGTAAGTCCAAAATTAGATTACCCTAAAAATACCACACAAAAAAATCTCGGGACCCCAAAAAGCTGTGGGACCCATAGGCAGTTGCCTACTTTGCCTATTTAGAAATCCGACCTTGCTTCTGATATTGACCCATATAAGAAGTTTGTACAGTGGTGTATCGAGGGTAAATTGCGTCCGGGTCATAATATGATTTTTCGCCCTCCGTCATCATTAGTGGCTTAGCTGGTGTAAACGGCGACGGGGCGTGGTATTTTTCGACTCCTCATTGTATTTAACTTTAA